>CM062816.1:689063730-689663730 GCA_031772625.1 Pinus tabuliformis | reverse complement strand
TTAAATATGTTTGTATATGCCTTTCAGGAACTAAAACCCTCATCTAGGGTTCTAATTGCTAACTCAGCTCTTTTAGCTGTTAGTTGGCTATCTCCAGACCCTCTGTCTGATGTATGTGAACATATACATACATACATACATACATACATACATACATACATACATACATACATACATACATACATACATACATACATACATACATATATATATATATATATATATATATATATTTCTAGAATGGAAAGAATTCACAATGTTCTGGTTTATGTCTATTACCTCTGTTTTGAGATTTTATTTCCAACGTTCACATGCTCGTCTTCGCTCGAACTGTTTGTAATTTCACTTGTCTGTTTTGGTCATGGTCTCTCTTCATGGACTACCAACCATCGTTCTGGAAATTTGCGTATAGTCCTTGTTGTTTCAGTTCTATTCTTTTAGAGAAGAAAATAAATGAAATAGTCTGCATGCACCATGTCTACTATTCTGGTTGTTCAATGATTACGAAAAAATAAAGAAATATTATAATGTATGTTACAAATGGATTCGAATGAATAAAAATTGTCTGCTCTCTTTTTATTATTGATGCCTGTATGCTGAATCTTTTGAATGATTTACAATCTTCCACTTATACTTTTTTGTCCACAGCTTTCTAAACTGTGCGTAGTTACTTTCAATTTCTATTCTATTAGTTATGAAACTATTTATGCATTCGGTTCTACTTGCATTACAAGCTTTTACACTTGACATGTTTGTCTTTTTTTACTAAAATTAAATAAACAGTTATATAACTATTGTTTATTAAAGACCGACAAGATAGTGACACTAACTAACTAGACTATTCCCTAATTGATACTGAAATTAAAAAAAAAAAAAAACAAATTCCTACATTCTACTTTGACTTTTTAAACCTAAAGAAACCAATCACTGATAAAACTTTCACCTTGGTGGAGACCAACACCCGGTCATGGTGCCCTCACCTGGATGCTCCTGCATCATTACTCATGGGCTATTATAAAACAAGAACCCTCTCCAATTTTATCCTTCTCTATCCACTTTTACCTACCATTCTAAGCTATGGAACAAACTATAATAGAATATAGTCAAACCCATTTACCTACTATTTACCTAGTTATAATAGAGACTTATAGCCCACTCGGGATTAAATTTCACCCACTCAACATTCAATATGAGTCACAACATGACTCTTATAAATTACTATTTATCATGGTCACATGTATATCCCCCTTTCCATGAATAATGGGGTTATTAGGGCATCTCTTGAAACATGGTGGATAGAACATGAAAGTAAACTTAGTGGTGGCATAAATTTTCCATTAAGAGTTTATTTGAGGTTTTTGTTGCAACAATTGTTTTCAAAGGAATGGGTATCAATTTGGTACTAAAATGAAAATCTTTTTTCTCAGCTAGAACCCTTTTGTAATTTCTTATGTTTCACAATTATACCACATTCAGTAGTCCAAATTATTGATAGTCTATTCTTATGCCAATTTTTTCATAATATTCTAAACAAATGGCTAATATATTTTTCACAAAAAAATACTTATAGAAATATATACCTACATAACATCAAAAGAGTTCAAAAATGGATAATTTATGTAGCAGATGGTAGGCCTACTTCGTTAGCTTCTCCTTGCAGCTTAGTTCAATTATCCCTATCTTGTTGTTTCTGCCCTTGGAACATTTTTTACCTTTTTCATAATCATTCCCTCACTCATCTTAGGCTCTTCCAACGTAAACTTTGCTCTGTCGTTGGACTTTTCCTCAACCTCTGCCAATCTAATGTCCATTCCTACCAATTCTATTCAAACCACGACTTGAAATGTTTCTATATTTCTTTGCATCAATTCATGTTTGGTGTCCATTAACAATTGTTAAATCTTCCTCTCATTTTCTTCCACAACACTCCTTTCATTTAGGGTGTTCAAGAATCACTCTAATGAATCCAACAATCTCTCTAAGAGCTCATTCTTTTTTGCTTTCTCATCCCCATCGAATGATGCCCTTGAATCCACCATGAGAGGCCTTTGATCCAACATACGTAGATTTAGAAAAGTTTACAACCACCAATATTCACCATTGTAAACTCAAAAATAATATAGAGTAAGTTCGGTATCGAAAAATTCTACGCAATACATATCTTCCTCTTCCTATTCTATTACAATTCCTTTTATTTACTAATGAATAATTTTTTACATTTATTTGTCTATACACATGGGAAAATTTGATTAGTTCAAATTGCATTTTTTGTAAAACAATAATTTTCAATATTGGAGGAAAAGTGGGATTTTGCAATCCCCTTGACTTACACACCTATCGAATTACAATCATTGAGTCTCCAAACATTAAGACCTTGGTGATTTTCATTGCTATTGATAATTCCAATCCCTACTAATGTGCTAGATATTCATCTTTGTTTTTAGATGCAACACCCAGACCCTAAGGATATGGTGTGTCTATTTGTTCAACGGAGCAAAGGATAACCCATCCCACTCCTGCTGCCACTAGAGGTATTTCTTGCACCACTGGAAAGGTATCTAATTTTAAAATAATGGTGGGTGCTCTCACACAACTAAGAGTTTTTTAATCCCCAAAAACATAATTAAAATTATGAAACATCCTCTTGAAGGTCTTAAACCCTAATGCACCAAACTCGAACCCATTGGAAAGAATGTCCTTGTGATTTGCTTCCTCTAGTTTTTCAACATTAAGAAAACCAATTTGGATTAAAAGTAGTATAATGGTCTGATTCAAATAATACATTTGTAGAGGATTTTTGCCGAAAATGATTTTACTTGATGAGATGAGAATTTTTTTTTCCTCTACCTTTTCCCTAGAGTACCATTCAAACTTACTTGGAAGTTATCCTTTCAACCCAATCTGGAACAGGCAGTTATACTTTCGTCTTATATTTCTCAACCTATTATGAAAAAATTTATCCTCAGTTAAATTTTCCTAAGTATCTAGTGCATCATACTCTATATAAAGAAGTACATGCTCCTCTTTCTTATCCAACATGGAAGCCTCATAGATTTTAAAATTTTCCACATTCACCACTAAGTAAATGTGCATGTATTTTGGGTTAATGGTTCCTATAGGGGTTACCTCCAACATTTTCCATTATCTAAATGGAACCATATTACATAGCCTTGATTTTCTTACTACAACCCTATAGCCTCTCCTTCTTTAACTATAACCATAATCTATTTGACATTTACGTCCTCTCATGACCATTCTTGGATTTTCATTTTTCCTATGACTTATGTAGAATATTTTGTACCAGCACAGCGATACGCTTGGTATTCTGAATAAAATATTATGCACTTAGAGCATATGCTATAAGATCATCCATTACCCATCCTTGCTACCAATATACAATATCCATAGGAGAAGGCAGAAAATATCCAAAACAACTTTCAAATGGGTACTTATCAGTAGAAGCGTGGATTCCTCTACTGTATGCGTGTTGTATATACACTACATTTTCATCCCAATTCATAATATTATTCTCATTGTAACCTCTCAAAACTTGCACTATGTCCCTATTGACTATTTCTAATTTCCCATCTATTTTTGGATGGAATATTTTATACCTGTTAAAATTTGTGTCCATTTTATCCCACAATGTAGCCCAAAATGAACTAATAAATCTTGTGTGTCTATATAAACTGATGCTCCATATTCAAAGTTCACTTAGACCTATCCCTCAAAAAGTTTTGTACTTCGTACTAGTTGATGGTCTTTCTACAAGGTAGGAGAATGCACATCTTACTCAACCTGTCAATTATTAGAAATAGCTAGTATGTCCCTTCCTAGATTTTGGTAAACATCCAAGAAATTCCATGGAAGTTATTTCCTAAGGAAGAATAGGTATAATAAATGGATGTTATGGAACCCTTTTCTTATTACTAGATATGTTGGTACATCAAAGCGTACATCCTCAAAGGAACCTAGTTGTTCTTGCATAACGAGTCAATACACATACCTATGTAGGTTGGCCATTGTATTCACTACTCCAAAATCTTGTGCAACTTTGTAGGTATGACACTCTATTATTAATTATGATCACTCACCTCTAAGAACATAGAACGTGTCCAACCTATATAATAACCCATTCTAGAGATGATAATCAACCAAGATATCTCCATTATTTAGATAACTCTAGTTGTACAACTCCTAAAATTCCTCCTTGATGTCCTCATCCTATGTATATGCCTCTCTTAATGCATAAATGGTGAAAGGGCACATGTTTATTAGAGTACCAAAATGTATGATCTTTGTTGTGGGTGGCCTTCAAATCATGTTAACTAACTTATTTATGCTATCCTTTCTGTACCTTATCACTAAATGAAGCTATAGTAGAAATCCCATCCACATGTAATGCATGCTTTGTTGTAACATACTCTAGGCCTACATGTACTAGACTGACTACTAATTTGTGTGGATTATTATGTCATATCCCATCAGATAGTGTATGCACTTATTGAAATATTGTAGTAGGGAATATAACTCCTTGTCATAAGTGGGGTAGCTAAGAAGTTCTGCATGAAATACTTTAGAATGGTACCATAAATGCCTTCCTATCTCCATCAGCATTGCCCCCATATAATATCCACTTGAATTTGTCTCTCCTTTCAAAGGTCACTTCCAGTTTATTGACGCTAGAATAATGCTTAATTCATTTTCTTCTTTAACTCTTAAAAGGCTATAATACTCCTAGTACAATTGCTTTTGTAGGCTTTATTAGTTTATATTTTCTTGTAAATATTGAACTAAAAATCTTGGTTGTGGGGCCAAGACAAAGTTGATTGACCTATGTAAATAAATGTTACAATAACATATAAATGATTTTTTCCTCTTCGAAATAGTATGGGAAGCAGAACTTGAGTAATTTGAGATTCTTTCTCTCTAGAGAAAATTGCTAAAGTGGTTGAGTCCAAGTTGTGTAAAGAGAACATGAAAGTGATAGAAGTCATACTTGTAACCCTCAATAATTATCGAAGATTTCATGGAGAAGAGACTACCACTAGGAAATAATATAATTTGAAAGAAATGTTATGTTGGTTATTGAGATAAAGATAAGCATAATTGGAGAGAGATGTTGTGCCGAGGATAAGAAATTATGGAGAGAAATGCATGATTAACAAACATATGGTTCCCATTCTAGGGATCATGACCCTTACAATTAGCCATAATATAAGGAAAACTAGGGCTAGTAAGGAAAAAAGGAAGGATTTTTATTATTTTGAAAAAAACCCATGTAAATTAAAAGGTGTCCAGATCTTAAAAGAAGGATTCTACTATGAAAATATGTTGGTAAGGAAAAAAATAAATACCACTAAGTAAAAAAAGTTGGGGGATGTTGAGAAATCAGGCAGGAAGGAAGAAGGCTGATGTCGGGGGGAGTTTTTCACAGTGCAACTCATTGGTTTGGTGGAAAGTGTTATTTCCTTTTTTTTTTTGAAGGGATGATATAATTGAATGTGTTTTGTAATGGATTTAAATTATATATTTCATTTAAGTATAAGAGTATAATATTGTGATTAATGAATGCTTAATTAAATGGATTAATTTTGTAAAGGTACCAACTAGTTATTTGTCAAGATACCTCTACCTATAGTAATATGCATGTTGAGGTAACCAAGAATGTAAGTAGTTTTCTAATAAATTAATTGATTAGTAATACATGCTTTAATTAGTGAATTTTATTACAAGATTTATTGCATATAAAATAGCCTACGGAATAGAGAAGAGCAATTACACAATTATGTACAAAGAAATACATACATGTACATATGTATGAGACAAAATTATAGAATTACATATCTTCATATTGTTAAAGAGAGTTAGTAACAGTAGAAGAAGGAAGGACAAAATGTAGTAGGCAATTAAATAGAATCTTCATACATATGTAATTTAGACAATAAGATAAGTATAAATCTATGTGTTCAAAATTATGTTTGATAAAGCCTCTTGGGTACCAATAAGTGGAATAGGAGAAATGAGATTCATGTATATATTTATATTCTTTTTTAAGGATTTGGGAACCATAGCTAAATAAAAAAGAGTAGATGTAGATCTAATTAAGAGTGAATCCAATGAGTTGTATGCAAAAAAACTCGACTATGTATATACAACAATAATTGAGATAAAATTTATAACCTGAACAGAAATGTAAGTGAAATCTTAGTTAACTATAAGGTAGAGCATGACTATGAATTCAGAAAGAAGTAAATATTTTATGTTTCTATTTAACTAAAAGAATAATCATCACCATATATTATTAATAAAAATTTATGGACAATTTCTTGAGCACTTTGATTAAACTAAAAGAAAATACCCCTCTCTCTATAGGTACTTTATTATATATATATATATATATATATATATATATATATATAACATAAGCAAATACAAAAGTGAATGCGTAGACAAGCAATGTGAATAAGATCTATTTATTTTATTCAAAATTTAAAAATCAAAACTCTGAGTAATCATAGAGTGCTAGCATAAAAATATCAATGAGTGGAATAGACATACTCAAGATTACAATGGTGAACTTTTTAAAAAATATTAAAAAATATAAAACTCATCCAACCCACGCCACTTAAGCATTTAGTATATAAACCCAGGCCACTAGGGGAAGGTGGTAATAGCCTTAGTATGTATCAACCCAAATTCCTCCATGTGATTCAACTTATAAGAAGAAGGGAATCGATTGGTGTCAAAGATTGCTTACTTGAAAAGAGAAAAACGGAATTTACCTTGAGGAACTGACAGACTTGGATCGCAGAACAAAACCATTGAGAGGAAATATATAAGTTACTATCATTAATGTTATGAAAATGTAAAAGTAAGTAGAAACATACATATATAGTTGAAGAACTGAAAGAATTGCATGGAAAATTACCCGTAAAGTATATGGCCTTGCCCATCCGTGTAGAACCAAGAAGGGAAAGCATAAATAATTGCAATCAAAGTGACCAGTATAAAATTTAAACCCTACGTTCTAATTGATAGCTAGAGAGGTTTATGAATGGATCCGGTAAAAAACTTAGAAATAACTGTAAATTCCATAGCTCTAGAAACAATACTGAGCCCATGGGCATAACTTGTATGGGAGTCTCCATATTCAACATGAATTTTTCTGACAAAATACCGCAAGGAAAATTCAGATACGTACCCTGACAAAACCACCTAGAGAAGACGTACAACGTAATTTGAAAGAAAATAAGGGTTTCGTGAGAATATTTGGAATAGTGAACAATATGATGGCTTAGAGTGAAGGAAAAACCACCTATAACGTATCATAAAACTCATAAATAAGTTAAATAAAGTAAGTGTATATCACCAGAGAGAGATCCACATCAGACATCCACAATAGGTTTGCACAAGGAATATGAAGGAAAGGTGAAACAAGGAAACAATGTACTCTAGTGTATCTGAATAAACCAAAAGGAAAAAAGAATAGAACCCCACCTAACTTAACTATGGAAAAAACCCTTAGCTAGCCAATTTCTTGACGAGACCAAATCCGTAAGTTATCTAGCATCTCTAAATGAATGTTGAAGAATAATACCCAGGAAAAACATATTTTGGAGAAGGAAAAACCTTAATCAGAGGTCAGAATTGTCCAAGCTGTCTGAAAATTCTCCATTGGAACCTGTAAAGGGGGTCAATCATTATACAAATTATTATGTTTACTACACACTGATAACCTTAGAAGAAAAAATCCAAAAGCGTTATGTTCGCTTACATGCTAGTACATCTTCAACCATTTCTAGAATGCCAAGCATAAAACCCTTCGGAAGTAACTAAATTGTCAAAGAAAAATGGCCTGCGAAGAGGTGAATAGGGTAGAATGTGTTCGGAAGAAAAATAATAAATAATTCAAGGTGATAAGGTTAAAACCGTCATCAAAAATTGTGCAGAGGTTAGTAGCCAAAACAGAAAGGGTTAATGAAACAATAGAAAGGTAAGCTACCCTACCAAAACGGCAATAGAAATTCCCCCGTATTTGGATCATTCCAAGTGATATGACTTATCGACTGTTGGTAATTCACATGGGTGTTTGACAATGAAATTTATTCTAGGAGAAACATGTAACCAAGTCCACATGATATGTGTCCACATTAGAAAGGTGCAAGACCAAGATAAGGGATGGTGCATGGTGAAAGAAATAAATTTATGATTGTAAGGTTAATGTTTAACGCATGAAAAAGACATATTTTTGATAAGTATGAGGTTGTGAGTTCAATATGTTCATTGCAATATAAAACTTATCCTTTTTCATACGTACATGGATTATCTTTAGGAAATGAATAACAAGGAAAAGAGCCTTGGAAATAAATCCTTTTAGCATACGGTGAGAGAATGGCCATGAAGAAAACATTATTAAAACATTCTAAAAAAGCATGTTATATATTGATCTATGTATACAAAGGAGAAATGTGTAAATGCACACCATCATTATGCTAGGAATGTGATAATAATAAACTTGGTAACAATGTAGAAAAATACAATTGAAAAAGAAAACTATGAAGTTAAGGTACATTACATGTGCTATTAGAGATGTAGGTTACAAGACCACGACTTATGAGCCAAAGCACAACTAGATTTTACCATGTCATTTTTTTGTTTTACTGGGTAAGGAGCCAACAAGAGAACAATGATCATAGAACCATCTACAAGACTTCCTAATATAGAACAACAAATTTGGGTTCAAGTAGAAGGTGAAGGATCACCTCATACAATGGAACTGTTGGAAATTGTAAAAATTCTATAACTCAGACCAGCTAATGTTAAGGGAAACAATGAAAAAATGTTGAAATCTAACAATGATCAAGAAAGGATCATAATGAATGTAATAAAAAATTTGAATCTGAAAGTAGTAGGAACAAATATGGAAGAAGAGGATAGAAAGCATTCCTTCAAATGGAAAACATATATAACATGTATGGGAGTTAGGACATTAGCCCCAAAGATGAAAAATAAAATGACTGCAATTAACTTAAAATGCACTCGATTCTAGCTAATTAAGTGAATAAACAAAGATAGAGTTGTAGGAAGAGTTTAAAAGGATTAGACCTCCAACCTTTGATGGTGAGTCAAAGGAAGAAATGGAGGTGTGGCTACTCAATATGAATAAATATTTTGAGGTGTATGAATATCTTAGCAATGTAAATGCTAGAGTAGCCACTTCTAAGCTACAAGGCAAGGCATCATTGTGATGGGAGGAGATCAATACTGTGTATAATATACAGGATGAGATTACGAGTTGAGAACATTTTCAAAAATATTTGAAAGAAAAGTACTTGACTGATAGATATCATGATGATAGAGAAAAGGAATTCCATGAACTAAAACTTGGTTAGATTACCATGGATGAACTTGCTGCAAAAATTACCCATCTTCTGGGATATGCACCATATGTTATTGAGGAGAAAGCTAAATTTTAGTGGATTATCATTTATCTTCCCCTTTCATTAAAGGATAAAATTGAGTATGACAACACTAAATACATGCATGAAGTTATCACGAAAGCTAGGTTTTGTTACCAATAATGAAACAAAGGAGTGAAAATTCAAAATCTTAGCAAAATAAGAAAAAAAAATAGATTTGTGGAAGGAAGCAAAGGGTATATCTTTTTTTCCTTTAAAATTTCTGGTAAAAATCATGAGAGCATTAATTTTAATAAGAATAATATTCAACAGTGGAAGATTCAATCTCAGATAGAGTCGAGATAAATTTATTTTAATAGTAACGGAGCTAATGGAAAAGAAAGGGAACCATTGAAGTGTTAGGGCTATGGAGAGCACCATATACTTCAATTGTATAATCTAAAATCAATTAAAACCCTGAATAATCTACAATAATGCTTAGCGGTGAATGGCATGGCAAGAACCATTCTTAGAATCAATGCAATCCTCGAAGATCGCCAAGCCGAACATGAGTCCACTATGGTTAAAATATAAGGTAATCTCATAAACCAAATTGTGTCAATTTTAATAGATCGATAGGCGAGTTTAAGTTATGTTAATCCCAAAATAGTGGATAAATATAAGTTGAACATGGAAAAATATAAAATTTCTTGGTTGATGTACTTAGCAACTGGTACAAAAAGAAAATTACTAGCTTAGTTAAAGATTATCCTATTAAATTTAATGGATTTAAAATAATATTGAACTTGAATGTTTTCTCCCTTGGAGATTATGATCTATTGGTAGGAGTGGACTAGTTAGAAAAACACATATCAATTATTAATTCCTTAGAGAAGATTGTCACTTGTACCACAATTGAGGGAGAGGTACAAATTATTGGATGTATATGTATACTAATTTTCACCAAGAAAATATCATCCTTACAATTAAAAAGAAGTGTGAGGATGGAAAATTCAAGAGATGGAATCCGCACTTTTAACAACATAAGATTATTACTAGTACTTGTCCACTAAAATTGAAAATAAGGATGGAAAGGAATATGTGGAATACATCTCGACTACACCACTATAGCACCAAGGATCACTAGAATATGTTCTATCAATGCCGCCATCTCAAGTACGAACCTCCCCAATGTACATTCTAGTTGTTTGGCATCAAAATTTTGACTATCTGGAATCCATCTCGATCAAAACAAATGTAATGCAATGAAAGAGTAAGGGTGGAACCATACCCTTACCAAAACATGGCAGTTGCTGACATAATTTCCAAGGAGGAAAATTAAATTTTTATTTTTCATAGAGTAAGGATCAAAGAAGAGGATAGTTGTGGCACAACCAACTACAAGATCCTGTGAGGGATAAGAAAAATCTGGGTGCAATTAAGAGGTGAAGCGTCATCTCATATAGTGGAATTGTTGGAAATTGTAAAAGGTTTGAAACAAGAGTTAACATGTATGAATGTAGACAATGAATTTTTTTTGAAAGATAGTGCTAAGCAAGAAAGGGTCATAAATTATTTAAATAAAAAGCTCAATCTGAAAATAATTGGACCAACTATAGAAGAGGAGGATAGGGACAAGTCCTATAAAAGGAAAAATCCCAAATAACATGGATTGAGAGTGGGGGCATTAGACATGGAAATTAAGAAGAAAATGAGCATAATTCAGTTAAAATATTGTTGATTTAACCTAATCAAGGGAAGAGATAAAAGGTATAATTTCATGGAGACTTTAAAAGTATTATACCCTCAACCTTTGTTGGTGAGTCGAAAGAAGTAGTGGAGGAAATTCTATTAAATATGAACAGATATTTTCAAGTGTATGAGTATCCTAGAAAAATAAAAGCTATATTGTCCACTTATCAAATGCAAGAAAAAGAATCCCTATGGTGAGAGGAGATCATGGATATGCATAATTTAGATGATAAAATTACGAGTTGGGAATATTTTCAAAAATATCAAAGAAAAGTATCTAACAGAAAGAGATTATGATGATAGCAAAAGGATTTTCATGAGATAAGACTTGGTTAGGTGACCATGCATGTACTTGTTGCAAAATCAACCAATCACTTGTGATAAGTACCCTACATTCACCAGGAGAAAGAAAAAAATCGATGATTTATTAGTCGTCTTCCCCTTCCATATGATAAAAAAAATTGACTATGAAAGCCCTAAAACTATGGATGATGTTATCAGGAAACCTATATTCTATTACTGACAATGTAAGAATAGGATTGAAAATTCAAAATCTTAGCCAAATAACAAAAAATACATATTTATGAAAGGAATCAAAGGGATTAAATTTTATTCCTTTAAAATTTTTGGTAAAAATCATGAGAATAATTTTTTTTAAACGAATAATAATCATCCACAAAAGACTCAATCGCATACATGGTCTAGATCAATTATTTTTAACACTAAAAGAGTTAATGGAAAAGAATGGGAAACATTAAATTGTTGGGGATGTAGAGAGCCACATCATCTTTGGAATTACTCGTACAATGTAAAATCAATTTAAGACCCATAGAATGTACAAGAAACCTCCAAAATGGATGGTGTGGCTAGAAACATTCCTAGAATCAATGCATTCCTTGAGGATTGCGAAGCTAAATATTAGTCTGCTATGATTGAAATAGAGGGTAATGACCTAAACCAACTTGTGTCCATTTTAATTGTTCCATGGGCCAGTTTAAGCTATGCCAATCTACAAAGAATGGAGAAATGTAAGATGGACACATAAACAAATAACCATTATTGGCTAGTAGTGTTTGTAACCTATAAAAAATAAAAAATTACGATCTTCGTTAAGACCTCCTTGTCTAATTTAATTGATGTAAACAATAATGAATCTGAATATTTTACCCCTAGGAGATTATTATCTATTACCAGGAAAGGATTGGTTAGAAAAGCACAAATGGATTATTAATCGTTCAGACAATATTGTCACTTGTACCACATATGAGGGAGAGGTATAAATTATTAGAGGTAGTCCTAGACCAAACTATAATAGGAAAATATCATCCCTGAAGGTAAAATGATGTGTCAGAAAAGGTTGTAAAATATTTTCTGTACAGGTAGAATACTTATTAGAGGAAACTAAGCCAATGAATTTAGATGATTTAGTGGCGGTATAAGAGTTTAAGGATGTTTTTGTGGATGAAAATCCCAGGTTACCACCGAATAGGGATATTAATTTTACTACTAAGCTTGTACATTGGGCCACACTGGTGTCAAGGGAACACTACAGAATAAGTGTGCTATAGTTAATGGAGCTAAAGATGCAACTTCAACAATTGTTAGATAAGGGATACATTAGGTCATGTGCCTCTTGTTGGGGAGCACCCATACTATTTGTGAGGAAGAAATATGGTACTTTTAGAATTTGTATTAATTATAGACAACTAAATAATTTGATAATAAAAAAATACCTATAGCCTATAATTGATGACATATTTGATCATATAAGGGGAGCCACTCACTTTTCTAAGATAGATTTAAGGTTTGGTCAGCATCAACTAAGAATTAAGGATGAAGACATATTTAAAATTTCTTCTAGAACCAGATATGGCAATTATGATTTTCTTGCACTTCCATTTGGACTCACAAATTCCCCAACCACAATCATGTGTTTAATGAATAGTGTTTTCATCCAATATTTGGATAAATTTGTGCTGGTTTTCCTTGATAAAATCTTAATTTATTCTAAGACAGAATAATAACATGAAAAACATATAATAATAGTGTTGAAAACTTGTAGAGAATATCATATTTATGCCAAGTTTAGTAAGTGTGATTTCTATCGGGATTAAATTCAATGTTTGGGACATGTAATTTCCAGAGAAGGAATTGCAGTAGACCTTGAAAATATCAAAGAAATTTTTAATTTTATTGTCTCTGAAAAATTAAAATACATTTGATATTTTATTCGGATTATAGGCTATTATCATAGGTTAATTGAATGCTCCTATCATTTTTCTTATCCTATCAAATCAATAAAGAAAATAGGAGTTAATTTTTCCTAGACTCAAAAGTGCCAAGAAAGTTTTGAATGATTGAAATATCTATTAGTTGTAGCTCTTATACTTAAATTTGTTGATCCTAATAAGCACTACATAGTTTATACAAATTATTTTGTGTAAGGGATAGGTGGGGTGTTGTTGAAAGATAAGCATTGGATAAATTACGAGTCTAGAAAATTGAAAGGTAATGAAACTAATTATGGTGTGTATGATCTAGAGCTATTTTTGGTAATACATGGTTTAAAAATGTGGCACCATTATTTGTTAAGAAACAAATTTGCATTAATCACTCATCATATCCACTTCGAATATTTCTTAAGATAGCCACATTTAAATGTGAGACAAGTGAGATGGATGGCATTCCTAAGTGACTTTTATTTTTATATCGAGCATATCAAAGGAGTAGAAAATAAAATTGTAGCTGCATCAAGAAAAAGTGTAAATCAAGTTTCTAGAATTTCTATAACCTATGTTAAAACATATTTTATTGAACAAATTAAAATAAAAAAATTAGACTATGATATATATAGAAAAATACATGAAAAACTGATAAACGAATCTAACCGAACAAAAAAATAAGAATATGCATTAAACAATGAGGATTTGTTAACATTCAAAAATAGAATTTACATTTCTAATGTACCTAAAATAATGTAATTCATAATATATTATCATCATAAAAATAAATTTTCAGCTCCTCCAAGATACCAAAATGTTATTACAGCACTAAGGAAAGAATTATACTTAGCAAGAATGAAAGGAAAGGTAGTTGAATATTTAGAAAAGTGTTTGGAATGCCAAAATGTTAATGTGGAAAACCAACATCCTACTAGATTATTGAACTATCTTCCCATAACTGAATGGAAAAGGGAAATCATATCCTTATATTGTTTTATGGGGTTACACAAAACTAGAAGACAACATGATTCAGTAATGGTCTTAATTGAAAAATTTAGCAAAGCAACCCACTTTATACCAGTTCAATCAACATCTAAAGTTCTTCATATAATTGGATTTTTATGAAAGAGACCTTTAGACTAAATGGGGTACGGAAAATATTAATATTTGCAAAGATGTAAACACCCCCTTCAAGTTTTGCAACGATTTTTTTGCATGGATGGGTAGACAATCGAATTTCAGCACTTCCTACCACTTGAAATAGAAGAACATATTGAAAGAACAAACCATATTATCAAAGATATGATTCACATTTACATTATTGATCAACCCACTTGATGGAAGACTACTTACATCTAGTTGAATTTTCCTATAACAACAATTATTACACATCTCTTGAAACGAGTTTCTTTGAAATCCTTTATGGATGCAAATTCCTTACCCCATCATACTTGAGTCAACCAAAGAAAATATTTGTTTTAGGGCCTGATCTCTCAAAATACATGGAAAATATGGCTAGAAACATAAGGGATAATTTAGAGACAACTCAAGAGATATAGAAAAGTTATCCATATCATAAAAGAGCTCACAAAGAATATAGTGTGGGGGAGCATGTTTACATTAAAGTTAGGCTGAGGAAGAGCACATTGATATTGGGAACCTATGCTAAATTAACATCTAGATTCTATAGACCATTTGAAGTACTAGCCAAAGTAGGATTGGTGGCATACTAGCTAGCATTACCAACCAACATTAAAGTACAAAACGTATTACATGTATCACTTCTAAATAAATATATTAATGATCGCACTCATGTCATTGACTAGAATGTGGTGTATCTCGAACTAAAAGATGATTTCGATCTTGAACCTCTATGAATTTTAGAAAGGAGGAATACTTCACTCTGAAATCGAGTCATTGCCAAGGTTAAAATGTAATAGAAGCACTTTAAGGCAGAGTAGTCTACCTAGGAAATGGAAAAGGAAATGCAAGAAGCATTTCCTTCACCTTTTTAGAAGTTATGAAAGAAGAGGAAACATCAAGCATGATGTGAAATTCAAGGGGTGGATTGTGATACCCCTGATGAAATTGATTTTATATACATAATTATTTATAATTATTTGTAAGTATTGTTTAACTTGATGGTTGTGGAAGTGAGGATTCAAGTCAGTTTATTATCTAGTTAAATTTTCTATAATAAATAAATGTTCTTAGATTCGGGAAATGTTATGGAAAAAAGGACATGAGTAAATGGAAATATTTCCATCCTATGAAGTATTAAGTGGTTAGTTCCAAATGATTTACCTTCCCAAATTATCCTAAAATTCACATGAGAAATAATTCCACATGGGAAAAAACATAAGGGGAAACAAATATTATGATGTGTAAAAGAGAAAGTTGGAGAGAAATGCTATGTTGGGTAAAATGATAAGGATAATTGAATGAAAGGGAAAGGTGTGCTTATGAAGGAAAAAAATTAATATAAGTTATTTGGAGAGTCATACTAAGTTGAGTAAAAAGAAAAGGTTTTCCCTATCATTTTAGAAAGAAAATCCTAGACAAAAAGGTGGGAAGATCTTAAAAGTAAGATGTTGTTATAAATATGTTGGGAAGAGAATTAATAAACACCACTGAGTGCAAAAACTTAAAAAAAAAATATATATATATATATATTCTTGGGGGCAAGAAGTCTGAGCTCAGAGGAATTGCTAGTTGCAACTCACTGGTTGGTAGGAACACATTCTTTCTCATAGCTTTCTCACACGGTCTAGTTTAGTCAGATCAATTTCACTTATGTTAAATTTAATTCTATTTGATTTTTGTATATGTGGAATTATCTTTCAAGTATATTTCTATATGAATTTATGTAATATATGCACTGATGTGTATGGGTTTTAAATTTGTGGATAATATATATAACTGTATCGAAGTGATTTGTATGGGTAATTACAAGATTAAATATTAGGGACAAGCTTTACATTGTAACTAGAAATTGTGTAACAGACAATGTGGAATCATAATGGATGGGTCATGTAAGTAGGGCCAATACATTTCTTCACTATAATAGGAAGAGGTTTTCTAGAAAACTATTAAGAAAAACTCATCAATTTAAAAATAGAGAAAGTTTGTCTTTGTAAAAGAGGAGCTAATTAATTTATTTTGAGAAATCTAGTTAGAAACTGCATTGACAAACTAGACTTGTGACCGAGGATTTTTGAAAGATTTTTTAGGGAACTCAATACTATATAATTGTTCATGGTGTTTGACCCACTGATATTCAAGGGGTCTCCATAATATGTGGTCCCAATAAGACCTCACACCATTTGGGATAGGGTCCCCATTTGGAATATGGCCCAGTTATCAATTTCTTAAATAGTTTCCTTGGCTCTAGCTATCAACAAGAGAGAGGAGTGCACATGTGCCTTCAAAAGGAAGCTAAGTGTACTTGGTGAGTGGTTGGTTGTATGTGTGTCAAGGTTCTTCTACTGTGGAGGGAAGGACAAAGTGAGCCTCTAAGAGAGAGGTAATAGTACCACCCTAGTAAAGACACATGAACAAAAAGGATATGTCCATAATCCAATGGAATATTCCAGAAATATGTGACGATCACTACAACCAATAAAACACATTCTCAATATAATAAGCACTAAAATAACCCAAATAGTTCAATTAATTTATTATGGTTGAAAGCCAACATGAGCCATAAAAATTAATAGAATAGTCTTACAAATAATCATAATCCATGCATGAATAATGTGTTGACCATCTATCTTCATATATTAAGTAAATATCCTCTGACACATGTATAGAGAAAACACTACTAGCTCCAACAGTGGAGTGTTGGAGCCACTACTTGCTCCCCAAAAAAACTATCTTGTTTCTCCAATGCCTTGTGGTAGGAGCCAAGGTAAAAAGTACTCTCATTTAGTGAGGGTGTATATATAACCAATGAGGTGATGCTTCACCTCCATTCTAACTCTTTCATTACCCTCATGCAAGTTTGACTTCCTAAGAGCTTTAAACTTTATAGACTCCTAATATTCTATACATGTACTTTAGACTTCCACTTTATAATAAATTTTTGAATAGGAAATTACATAATCTACAAGAATGATGTGGCATATGACGACTAATGAAATGACACTACTAACATGGACTTCTTAATGACATGGAAATATCAAGCCATTCTTGTTTCTTCTTTCCATGTGTCTTGTTAGGAGTTCTCTTTTATCCACATCCATATGGCTTAGAGGTAAGGAGTCTTTATTGGTTTCAGGTCTTGAGCTACAGTAGAAAACTTGTGTCCTTTTCCTTTCTCTTTGATTGATCATCTTGCATAATATGCTACAAAGATGTCTTCTAGCTTGTTTCCCTTCTCCATCTGCTTCTTCATCATCTTGTCATGGTATTATAGAGTACTTTCATCTACAATTCACCAATGAAAAGATGATATCAATTCAATAAACCTATAGTCTAAGATGAAACATGTTGATCCATCGAGTGAGATGGAACGAGGTGAAAGGATGAGGGCAAGGCTAAGTGACTATGCAATTGTGTAGCTGAGGTGATCAGAGATAAAGATTGAGCCTTGAGACTGTGCAATGTGTATTTTAGGCTAGACTTAGTAGGCAGATTACGTAGTTTTGGAGCTCAGTGAGATAGGCTAAAGGGTTGAGCACTGATTCTCCCTACTCTATAATTCTGGAAGGAAAAGTGGGACAAGTGATTACAAGATTATGTAGCTCCGAAGCTCAAGGGATGGGCTTGAGCTTAGAGACTATGCAATGCCTAGTTGAGGCTAGGCTGGAGGGCTCAATTGCACAATTTTGGAGGCCAATGTCTAGGCTTGATAACTGAAACTATGCAGTGTGTAGTCCTGGGAGGCAAGAGCTACACATTGTGCATGTAAAGAGGCAGGGTTGCATCTAGAGGGCTAAGACTACTTAATGTGTACTTTAGGAGTGTCGAATTTGGCTAACTCGCTTGGTCATAGAGTTTTCTGAATTTGACTAAGTGCGGGATCAATGAAGCTGATGTGAACAATGATAAGAATAGACTATGATCACAGAATTAGAACAATTAAAGACACAACAACATAGATATTTACAGGAGACATGAACAAGATACTTCCCTTAGTGTGAAAACTTTGTGATGACCTACGACAAGTGTGACATTAAAGCTACACTTTGTGACGACCTTGTCGACCCTTGTGTGACAATGCCTATAACTTTGGGAATGAGTGTCATATATGTTTACATGGTAGCATCAATTCATTTACACAATGGAATCCCCTTGAAACCACCAAAACAAGCTCATATACATTGTGTGACACTTAACATAGGAAAATATTACATTTTACTTTTCTTGCAAAAGGGACCAAAACACTTAGAGAAAACACATACAATGGATTTTGAATGTTTGCAACGAAAATATGAAAGACCAAGGTAGGCTCCAAAATTTTGTGTAGGACAAAATTTTGCAGGGTGTTGTAGCAACGATAACACTTGGTGACACACTGGTAGAATTCTAGCTTCTCTTTCTTGGTTGACTCTTTTGTGTAGGTGTTGATGGACCTATATGACTACATCAACATTGGGAAAACCACTCGATCAGTACCTTAAATTATATTCTTTTCCATTTTGAATGATGGCTCTGACTCGAATTTTGGGACTAATTTCCCTTCAAATAAAACTATATCAGATGTGGTGGATGTGAGTATGTATTCTAATGTAACTAGGAACTGAAATTGAAACTAATATAAACTACTATTAATCTCAGGTAAGTTGTTAGTATTTGTGTTATAAAGATGTCATAACTAACATAAAAATATAGATCATCATGCAATTATGATATTATCTCAATTACAGAAAATTAATTTTACTAAATAGTTAATAAAATTAATTTGTTAAAACATCACATATACTGAGATCTCATTGTTCACAAATGTAACTAAAATTTCAATTAAAACACACCAATACAGATAATGAAAGATTGACTAAAACATACTTGTGAACAATAACATTAAGTCATTACATTCAAATCAAATATACAAAAGGAGGATATTAGTACCCAATAAACCATAGATCTACACATCACGAAAAAGAAAGTGGTTCATCTTAATATTATGAAAAAATTAATTATCGTAGTTCAACTTAAGTATCTTCTTACAAAAATTCATAACCCCTTCCCCATCTTGGAGACAAAACTTATAGTTTCTCAACAAAAGACAAAAATATATTGATCTAATAACTCCCAAACAACTCTTCAACAAAAGTAATAATAAAAGGTAAACTGGGAAATGGTTGCAATAACTTTCCAAGCTTAGGAAGAAGATTGTCCAACAGTTAGATGTCACAGATTGTAGATATCTATCAAATTGTTGAGGTCTGGTGGGAATTTTGGCTTAATCCTCATTTGACCTGTAAAAATAACATTTTTTTAGAGATGGAAATATTTGTATGGTGATGTTGGAAAGGAAACAAAGAGCCAACCTTTGACTGTACGACTTCATTAGAAAGTACCAATGATGCTTGAGATTGACCTCAGTCAAATGGTAGATTAATTCAGTGACATTTTGGTAATGTTCAAGCCAAGTATTTGAAAACAATCTAGCATCAGGAAAGGTACTTTCAGGACAACTCAAGATGAGATTAGATTGTAGTAAATTATCATTAACTGATTCAATAATAGAACTAGCAATATTTTAGGCTTCATTAATGGCTACTTTGGCTTGTTTCATTCGATTCCCCTTTCCCTAAAAACAATAATTTTCTCAACCTCATAAATTTTTGGTAGATTAGTAGATGTACCTCCTTCACTTTCATTCCACTTGAGGAAACCTGTGAGATTATCATTCATTTCTTCAGATTAGTTTCTCATATCTAACAATTTATAAACAAGAGAATAAGATACCTTACACTAATGTTGAGTTATTATCAATTTATTGCAGGAAATATTGTATTGATGTCCAAGAAGAGAATTCATCTCCTTGGCTTCCTTCTTCAATTCTGGAAATTTAGGATTAACATGCATTTCTTCAATTTTCTTCTACATTTCCTTGATATGATCATTTTTTACTTACAAATCAGTATCATATTGCAAATTTTGAGAGTGAAATATCTGTTGTAACTTGATTAGTTGTGTTTTCGATTGGTCATTGATCCTCTAATTTTCATTCTTAATATTTTTCTCTAACAGGAGGATTTTTTCTTCTTTCTCTTTTAGAAGACTTTCAACTTCCGCACCCTTATTAATAGTTGTTGAGGCATAAGAACCTGTGCATTGATTTAGTCTTCCTAACTCCTCTATTGGGTTTGCAATAAATCCCTTCCCTAAAATTTCAAAAGGTGATAGATTACTAGGTATTGATGTTTGTGATTAATCTAGCTTTCTCTTCTTCATTCTCCTTTTTACTACAACCTTTTGTTGAGGACTTTAGAAAATATCCAAAGGAGAAATCTCTTCAATAATAAAAACAATTTCGGATGTAGCAAAGAGAGGAATAATCTCAAAATCTTTCTCATCTTCAACCTGAGATTTATCGATAGCCTTCTTTTCTTTAGAATTCGTATGAGTATCCTGAGGATTACTTTATTGTGAGGCTTTTACAGTGTGAGGATCATCATATTTTGAGTTCAAAGTTTTACTAAACTCTTCCCATATTTCATCCAATTGAAGATATGATACAATTCCTTCTGCCTCGGATGTTGAGGAAACCATGACACCTTTTGTTTAGGGAGGCACAACTAACTGTGAAGAACTGACAATTTGAACATTAACTGCTAAAGCCTTTTCTTGACTAAGCTATAGTAAACCCAAAGGGAGGCTAGCTATTCTATCATTTTGGTATTGAAAAAATTGGGCATTTTCCACTGGGGACAATTGAGGTTCATGAAAAAATATCCTCGGGTTTTGTAAAGAAATGAACATTTTAACTATAGAAATAGGATTTTATTTCCCATTGGCAATAGTAGGTAGGTTGAGGGCCTGAATTTCCCAAATTTCGTTCTCTACATGCTTATAATTTTCTAAGGAAAACATACCAAACTTAGTAGGAAAGGATGGCCAGATCCTTTTATTTAAATATTTCAATCTTCTAGAAATTCCATAACCCGCCATTTGATAGGTTACTTCTCTTCTTAAAATATTATCAGGTATGTTTTAAGGTAGCAAATGAGGATTAGATAAAATTCCATAAGCTATAATATAAGTAGATAGGTCATCTCCAAAAAATTTTCCAAAATTCCGGAGGTCATCTTCATATTCCTGAGACTTTCAAGGTTGTCTTGACCTAGAAAGAGCTTTATAAACTAGAATTATCACCCCATGGAAAATGCGGTAGAAATTATTTAAGTATTTAGATTCCCATAGGATATCATGGTAGATATGAATGGGTTTGGAGCCTTGGATAGTCCATTTCCATCCCATAGCTGGGAAATTTATTTAAAAGAAACGAGCATCCATAATATATGCAGACATATAGAAAAGACAAATTTGGTTTTCAGATATACTTCTTCCCCTTCTAAATTCCAAGAAATCAGTGGCTATACTAATAAAACCCATAATGGCCCAATAAAATATGAAACCCTCAGTTGCACCATCAATTAAAGGAACCCAATCATCAAGAAATTTTGACACGTTAGGGTTCACATACAAACGACACATCATCGTCGCTACTTGGAAAAATGGAGAAAGTGAATCAATTAAGTATTTACCTAACTCCTTGGCTTTATTCTTATTAGTTTTTTTTGCCACTTTGTAGTCTATTCTGATAGGTGTCCATTTTCCTTTACAGAATCTTCAACAAATTTCTTAGTATATACATATTGTGGTTCCGGTAGATTATACATTTTTGTAAATATTTTCTATCAAAATATCCTATGATTGTTCCTTTTTATGTTTTTATGTGCCTTCCTAAAATACACAAGTTCCCTAACACCCAATGAACCATATCTGTGTAGGGCATTAACCTGGGTCTTACGGTAATTCTATGAAGGAATGAACTAGCAGAATATTTTGTTGTATGCTCAGAGATAGGAACGAAGTCATCAGCTCTAAATTTTATTTCTATAACTACAGGTTCCCCATCCTCAAAATATTGTTAAATTGACACCTAGGAGGAAAGTCCAGAATCCCTAGTACAAACTATGTCAGAGAATAATCTTCCTCTCGGACTCTTCTCATCAATATCTTCAGAAAATGGACCTAAATGTTGTTGTCAGAGATCCCTTTTTCTTGGCTTTATCTCCTTTCTTCATGATGATGAGAATCATATCTTACATGCAACATAGACACATAGGAAATCAATAAAGACACTTATCCATAAACTAGCGTTGATCGAAAATAAACTTTTACAATAAAAATTCCTTTTGGAATGAATTTGATGAAACCATAGTGAGTTAAATGTAAAGTTTTATGTTTTGGAAGCTTATTAAAATCTATTTAAACCCAATAGGTACATCTAACAAGAAGCCATGTGATAGATGTGACATCATTTTCGAGATGAGGATATTAGAGAGTTGTTTAAAATAAAGTTAGGATTTTTCAGATCTATGAAATGAGAAGCTCTTGATAATAAAAAGGTTATACAAAGATCCCTCGAAAAGTGTCTCAAACTGAGTGACCTAATGAGAAATATAGAAATTTTATTAGGAGAATTGTTTTTGTTAGACTTATAAAATAATGTCTCCAAAATATGGAATCCCAATAAACTACCCATAGTTGAATATTACAAATGTAAAAGGACATCGATTGCATAATTTTGGAGGAACCACTTTTCGTAACATTATTTTAGGAGAGGTTCCGATGAGAGAAGTTATGAAAAGATTATCACGGAAAATTGAGAGAATTTTGGATGTGTGTGTTTTTGGAAGTATGATAAATATGTAGTTCTGAAATGAGAGCATTTTAACCAAAGAGTTTTAGGGTTTGTAATTTCAGGATAGTCTCTAAATTAAAATTTACGATATTAAGAGCTTTGAAATGGGAATTCTTTAAACCTTAATAAAGGAATCAGGAGGCCAGATTTCAACGATGAGATTTTCCGTAATTTTTATTAAATATAACTTACAAAATGAAGAAGCGTCGATAATGAAGGACGTTATATAAAGAGAACGTTGGGGTGTGGGTGCATCATAACTCCATTATTTCATAACATTTATGAAATATAACTCCGATAATACTTGTTCTGAAAAGGAGAAGGCCTTGAGTATTATGAAATTTTGTTGTTTTAAGAGGACTCATAATAATATTTCTCTATTGTTCTTTTATTAAGGAAATAAACTGTTTTATTTGAAAAAAATAAGTATATTAGAATAAAGGGCCCCTATTATTTATTAGAAACTAACTAGAAAATGGAGGGTTGTTGTTTTTCTACAATCGAAGGGTATGAGTTCTTCAGGGAGTGTTTATTTATTGTGTAGATCACTTTGGCTTACCCCATCAATAAACATGGTCCCCGTTGGGCCTTCATGGCTAAACACAAACATAAGATTCAACAATATCGCAATATTTTGAATAAAAAAGTGTAGTATAGTTTGTGAATTTTAGATTTTTAGATTATAGTTTTTCATCTCTAGTGTTTCTCTACTACCAACATCCATGGACGGTATCCCGATGGAGTCACTACAGTAACACAAACATTGCTTCACTACTAGCGAGCCTCGATAGTACCTTGGTAGAGTTGCTTGCTTCACCTCTCTACATAGGAAGCCTTTCTCTTCTTTTGCCTTTATTTATATATTTAAATAGGACTATGCATAGGCACTTATTAATTTTATGAGTGCAAGAGGGATCTTGACTTGTTGAGAGTAGAAGAGGTTGTTCATTTAGAGAAGCATATAGAGACCTTTGATTTAGGTTCAAGCTCATTTGAGTTTTTCCCCATTTTCTCCTCTAATGATTGGATAAGCGTAAAAATGTCGAAAAATAAGGAGCCAAGTGTGGGCATAAAGGTTTCTAGAATAGACACATGTATCATGGTTTGAAACAAAATTCTCCTTACGGAAGGATCATATTTTTCGTTAGAACGTCATTGACTAAGAGATATAACACAAATAAGGAGGATTGAAGGTTAGCCAAATGTTGTAGTGTCACAAGACTCTTTTCAACTTAGCCACAGATAAAGAAGACGGAAAACAATTTCACACATGACACATATTTAAAAAAACAAAAAAAGAGAAACAACAAGAAAGGATGAGAGAGACTAGTGATTGAAGATGATATGTGTGTTGGCCAAGCTTTTCATGTATAATGAATAGTCCAATCCACATGCATTGGAACTTAATGTGTTTTCCTTTTTCATTGTGGACTTCTTCCCACTTCAAGACAAACCTGCCCACACCAAGTTCATTCTTCCTTACATAATTCTTGTTGAACCACCTCTTGATACAACTATGGCGAAGAGAAAATATTTATTTTTCTTTTTTTTATTTCTTCCTACAGCATGTGAAGCGTGTCTATCCTATGTTGAATCAATAAGCATGGCCTTCCCTCGGATTCTTGTGAAATTTTAAGGGTAGGCAAATATATGTTTAGGGGTTTGATGGAGTCTTTTCCATACACCAGGAAGTAAAGAGACATATTCAAAGAAGGCTTTGGTGTAACTCAGTTAGCCCATAGAGAATTCACAAAAGAAGGGTGCTAGTTCCTTTGTTTATATAAAATGGTTTTCTTAATGATACATATAAAGTTCTTGTTTATAGACTCAAAAAGACCATTTCCATGGATATAGTAATTAGTTGAATGTTTCAATACAATTCCATTTTCCAATTCAAAATCATATAATCTTAGCAATGAAAAGTATGTTGCATTGTCAAAAACAAGTGAAGTTAGAACACCAAACCTAGAAATGATATTATGCTTAAGGATGCTGATGAATTCCTGATCATTCACTTGCTTTAGTGGAACTTCTTCATCCCACCACGTGAAGTAGTCTGTAGTAGTGACAATGTAGCAGCTCTTCTCTGACAAGTGCAATAATATTTCACCAATAACATCTATGATAAATTGTTGAAATGGTTATTCCATTGCAGTATGCTACAATGGAGCGACTCACTTCTTGTCTTTGTCGGCACACTTCCGACAGATGGAACACTTATGGGCATAGGCATGAGCGTATTTGAATAATATATGCTAAGAAAAACTAGCCCACCTAACACGATGCACTGTCATGTCACATGCAAAGTGGTCCCTAGCCATTCGATCTTGGATATCACGCAATACTTTCTGTGATTATTATACTTGAGAGAACCTGAGTAGTACTCCATTATGGTGCTTTCTGAAAAACACCCCATGTACCAACTAATAAGATAATTATCTTAGACTGAGCATTGTCTTTTCTCGTGTGGATATATGTGAGGGCACTATGTCATGCTCCAGATACCAGCACAAATCAGTGTCCCAAGAGTTTGTGATAAAAGTGGGGGAAGCTTACTCAACGCTATACATTTTGATTTCTTGTTTCCATCTAGATGGATCTTTTTCTTTTGCATCCACCACTTCTGCTGCTAGTCAATGTATGTCATGGCTCTTGATCAAGTGAACTGGTTTGAATTCTAAGTCATAATCTTATTGACCCATCATCCAGTTCACTCTTCTCTCACCCAACTCTTATTGAACAACCATCGATCTGATTGTTTGGTGTTGTACAAAGATAATACAATGATTCTTCAAGAGGTAGGGCAAGAATTGATTTACTCCCTTGTATAATCCATGCACCTACTTATCAATGGCAGGATACTTAATTTTCAGTCCCTATAGGCTAGCAGTCATGAAATATATCAACCACTCATTATTTTAATAATCTATTTTTGTGAGAAAAACAAAAACAAAAGTGTCAGAAGAGAAAGTGTAAAGAAGAAAATATTTCTTGAAATATGGATTGTGCAATGGCAGTTCTTCTATGATAGAGTGCTTGATACAAGAAAAAACGCCCTTTTCCATTTTCCCCACTTGTCTAATGCATCCTTCTTTACCATCTCCCGCATATGTTTCACGACCTGAGTGTAATCAGAGATGAACTTATGGAAAAAATTAACCTTCCCTAGGAAGGATTGCATAACCTTCTTATACACCGGGAAGGGAATATGCGTGATAGTTGTGGCCCTCTCAGATTCTACTTCAATGCCACTTTTTGTGATAATGTGGCCTAAGAGATTACCCTTGGACACTACAAGAGTAATTTTCTTTCGATTAAAGAATATCCCATACTTCTGACATCAGTCAAAGATTTTCTACAAATGGCATAATTCGTCATATCTCTTCATATAAAACATTGTTACATCATCTAGATACACCAATACGCTCTTCCTGATTAGTCCAAAAAATGCAATGTCTATTGCACGTTGAAATGTCTCACTTACATTGACTAGACCAAATAAAATTCTTTGGAATGCAAACATGCCCCACTTAGTGCAAAATGTTGTTTTTAGTTGGTCAAGCTCTGAGACAAAAACCTTGTTGTAGCCTGAATAACCATCGAGCAAGAGAAAATCTTTGACCTTGATATTGTCCGTAGTATCTATTCCATAGTTAGCACACGGTAGTTATCTTTGTCTGAGGCACAATTCAAGTTTCATAAATCAACACACAAGCATATCTCCCTAGAATTTTTCCTCATTGGGACATGATTAGATACCCAAGTTGAATGTTGCACTTTATAGATGATTCGAGAATCCAACAACTTGCTCAATTCCTTTTGATTCAGGGGCTCAAGCGTTGGATGAGCATTTCACAACTTTTTTTGAGAAGGCTTGGCCACTTCCTTGATATGGATAACATATTAGATTATTCATATGTCATAATATTAGAGCTCATCATATATCCATGCAAAAACATCTTAGTACTTCTTGAATAGGTAGATGAAATCTTGCTGCTCTTTTGGTGTGGAACAAGTAAAAAGATTGACAAAATTGGGTTCCTTTTCTGTTCCAAGATTTATTTTTTTGTGCGACAGTGTTGAACCGTGGGATTTTGCATTGACTAAAACTTGAAAGAGATTCTACAAATCATACAAAGTTTCCAATGAGACCATGCCCTTCAACATGGGGTTTTCTTTATTTTGAGAGGCTGCATCTTGCAATGCCTTTTTGTGCTTGTCTTCATGGATAGGTGCATATTTGAATAAATTAATGTTGCAATAAATTGCAGTATCTACTGTTCATCATTGAAAACGTGTAAATTAATGTTGTCAGAGACAAACGGATTATAAATGATTTCAATAGAAAAACCGCCCCTAAGTTATGATAACCTAGCAGTAACATTTGCTAATGCATCCACAACTAGATTACACCTTCTAGGAAAAGATAGAATATTAAAATATTGGAAATGATAAATCAAACACCATACCTCTTGCTGATAACATTTTAGATGAGGTGACACACAGTGTAAAGTATTGTGTACCTATCGTACGATGAATTTAGAGTCATGTATCGCTTTTAGAAGTCCAATATTGAGGTTGATGGCCTTTCGTAAACCCAGTATGACTACTTCATATTATTTTGTTTTGTTTTTGCACCCAAATTTCAAGTGGCTTGATATCAGGGGTTTCCTCTATCACGGGTCTACTAAAACATAACTGACTCCAAATTCCTCCTGTGTCTTTGAACCGCCAAAGTACAAAATCCAAACATCATATGTACGAGATTTAGGCCCTACACTATCACTACTACTATAATTACTATCTACAGTTCATAAGTAATTTGTGCCACTTGGACTAGGAAGGAGACCCAACTGTGTTTTAGGTGGAACTGTGGATGGCTAGGAAAGATAGCACCCCTAATCAGTTTCTAGAAAGAAATTTCCAAATATTAGACCTGCAAAAGCAACTGGTTCATTTTTTCCCTCAAAGGGTGTAATAATATGTCTCATGTAAGGCTCTAAGTCTACCCATATTTGGTTACTTTTTCCCTTATACAAAAGCTAAATGTGACCAATCCATAGGGAAATAACCTTGTAGTTTTTTGGACCAGTCTCTACTCTGCAATACATCGTATGCTTTTGAGATGTCCACAATTACTATATTTATACACTAGTGGACTCGTTGGTCGGATGATAGTTGACTAAGCACATTTCTAGTTCACCTATAGGATGGACAAGTGTCCTATCCAACTAAACAATCTTTTCATACATCTTATCTAGTTTTCATTAATATTCTCTACTACAAATAGGGGAATTACATTTACATATGCATTGCAAGCAACTAAGAAATTGTGTAGATTGTAATTGAAAATTTCAAACGTTAACAAAAATGGAGGGCAAAGTTTATTTGCATCTAATGTTAAAGCATTAAGCATAGATTCCAAGGGACTAGAAGACTTACCAGATCCCTTATGTGAAGAAATGATGTTACTTGAGGCAGTATAGTCAAGAGCGCGGAAAAGAAGTTCCGGTTGCCTTGTGATCCTTGTAAGTTAAAAGAGTGAGATGTTGGTGCGATATTTCTTCATGTCTTCAACGATGTTATAATCAAGCACAAGAGAGATTTCCAAAGTGTCTAGATGAGTAACCTCATCTACTACTTCAAGAATGATGGACTTGCTTTTGCTATTCATGGAAGTACCTTCCATTGTAGCGACATTGCAAGAATTTCTCTGAGTGTATAGTGTTGAGTTGATGAGTGGTGTGATCTTGCTTAGCAAATGGTCTTTCATTTTTTGTCTCATCATCTCTTGTTGAGAGACTAACCCTTGGATTTTTAAGTTGTATTTAACTTTATACATTTGGTTTGGTTCCCCACTTGGTGGTCGTTCGATGCAACTTTTATTTTAAGCTATGTAAACACAACTAAGTGTATTCACTGCATCCCCAACACTCGTATTTTCTTCGGATGTAGTTGTTTCTTCCATCTCTTTCGCTAGCTGAGTGTGCTCCTACGAAATTATTGTATCAATAATATGCTCAGGTAGAGTGTCCATGTTATAGTTCCATTGTGGGTATGTATTTTTTGAATAATACTCTTAGTGAAATGAACAATATTGGTCCATGCCCATACTCTCAACATTTAGCACAATGTTCAAGTTCTTTGCAGATTTGGCCAAATGGTTTTTTCTATTATCAATGTTGGATTTCCTTCTCAAAGAGTTGAATTTAGGAGGCGTGCAGATTACGGTGATCTCACTTGACCTTTGTCTTAACTCTACTAGCTCACTAGACATAGACTTGATGGTGCAAGTCACGATCTTAAGATCAACAACTTCCTTTTCATTGTCCTTCCATATGGAGGCCTCAAACATTTTTCCCATATTTCTAGAGTCCTTTTATGGTTCATCATCAATAATGACTCCAATCACATGCAAGTCATTTTCAATAGTGAATGATTCTTCATAATTTCCTGCTAATTCTTCTTTCAGAGTTATTTTCATGAACTCCGCAATGCTTGTCGATAAGGAAGATGTGTAGTAATCAAGAATGATGGATCCATGAGGTTTTGTGTTTGTAGTGAATTTAATAAATATGGAGTTAAACCTATTATTGAAATCTATAACCTTTTCTTTTTGCTCCATCTTCATATTTTTGAGGTCTTTCAATAACATGGTAGGGGTTTTATTATTCGCAATTTTTTCAAGAAATAACTTCTTAAACTGCTTCCAATTCTGGATTGAGTTTCGAGAGAGACTGTGATACCATACAACTAATCTACCATCCAAGATATAAGGGAAACGTCTACATGCACCATTATCCTAACGTACCTCAAGCATTTGCAGATGTAGGTAGCAGTTATCCAAGTGGTCCTCTGCTTTCACTGCTTTGTCAAGGTCATACTTCATTAACAATTTTTCTAGGTGCCTCAACATCTTGTGTAACAAACCTGATAGTTTAAGTGGGCACTGAGTCATCCAATTAATATATTGTTCTACCATATCTTCATCTTTTTGGTCCTCCTCTTTTTCATAATCTGATGGATACTCTTCCTCTTCTTATTCTCCACCTAACCCACATAAATTATTGATTGAGAGTACAATGTTGTATGAATCATCTTCATTAAAATATGGAGGCTACTATAGTTTCTCTACGCTTTTACCAGTATCTTCTAACTTGTCAACTATAGCGAGAACAAGATATTCGACTAACAAAACCCATATCCCAATAGGAGTGGTTGCATTCTTATTTTGAAATTAAGGGAGGTTATGTACTCCAGGAATCTGTTTGTAGCCTTTACAAAGATACGAGCTATAGGTCAAATGACCTAGATACGCTCGTAATAGATTTCACAGGTTTTTTTAAAACTGGTCTCAGAAGATCCGCCAACTTCAAGAATATGAGCAGGGGAGGTTCTGCAAATATTACAACCTTAACTTGTAGATGTATGGTGCGGGTGGGTGAGGTTATCAGCCATAAATTTCTAGCCTCCCTCTTTCTAGCACCATAAATGTTGACGATGCTGGACCCATAAACATTCAGGGGGTCTCCTCAATATGTGGTCCCAATTGAACCTCACGTTGTTTGGAATGGGAGCCCCATCTAGAATATCGCACAGTTGTGGATTTTTTAATTCCTTGGGCCAATTGTCATCAAGAGAGAGGAGCAGATATGTGCCTCCAAAAGCAAGTACTGTGCATGGTGACTGGTCAGTTGTAGGTGTCTCAAGTTTCTTCTACTGTAGAGGGAAAGAGAAAGTGAGCCTCTAAGGGAGAGGTAATAGTAGCACCCTAGTAGAGACACACATGAATAGAAAGGATTCGTCTAAGATCCAGCGGAATTGTCTAAAATGTTGTGATGTTCATTGCAACTAATATGAGATATTCTGAATATGATATGCACTGAAATAACCAAAAACATTCAACTACTTTAGTACAGGTGAGAGAAAACATGAATCATATACATTCACAGAATAGTCTTACAATTATTCATAACCTATCCATGAAGAACATGTTGTCCATCAGGCTTGATACAGTAAGTAAAAGTCCCAAGACACATGTATACAAGGAGCTCTAATAATGGAGCATGGGAACCACTACTTGCCCCCCAAAAGAACTAACTTGTCTCTCTAATTCCTTGAAGGAGGAGCCAATGTGAAAAGTCCATTTCCCATACAATGAGGGTGTATATATAACCAATGGGGTAATGATTCACCTCCCTTGTGACTCTTTGACTACCCTCATGATCGTTTCACTTCCTATGACTCTTCAACTATATATGACTCTTCATATTCTATACATGTCTTTTGGACTTTCGATTTACAATACATTCTCAAATAATGAATTACATAATCCACAAGAATGATGTGTCATATGACTAATGATGACATGACATGGCATGGCACTACTAACATGGACTTCTAGATTAAATGGCAATGTCAAGCCATTCTTGTTGCCCCTTGATATGCATATTCTTGGGAATAATCTTCTCTCCACCTCCATACGGCTTAGAAGTAAGGAGTCCTCAGTGATATTAGGTCTTGAGCTACGGTCAGAAACGATGTCCTTTTGATATCTCTTGATTGATCAACTTTAATAATCCACTACAAATATTTCTTCCAACATGTTTCCCTTCTCCATCGTCCTGTCATGGTTTGATAAAGTACCTGCATCTGCAATTTGTTGATGAAAATATGACATACATCCGATAAACCCCTTGTCTAAGATGTTGTGTGTTGATCCAATGACTAAGTCAGAACTTGGTGGAATGCTGAGATAGAGGCTCAGTGACTGCAAAACTCAGCATATCAAGTAATTAGAGGTGAACCTTGAGCCTCTTGACTGTGTAATGCACAGATCAGGCTAGATTGAGCAAGATTGCACAAGTTTGGAGCTCAGTGAACCAACCTGAAGGGTTGAGCACTGCTTCAAGATCTCAAGGGATGGGATTGAGGTCATAGACCTTGCAATGTGCACTTGAGGCTAGGATGGAGGGCTAATTTGTGTAGTTTTGGAGGCCAAGGTCCAGTCTTGAGCGCTCAAACTACATAGTGCATAGTCCTGGGAGATAGGAACTACACATTGCACAATGTCAAGAGGCAAGGTTGTAGCTAGAGGGTTGAGATTGCATGATGCATAGTTCAGGAGGGACAGATGAGGCTAAGTTTCTTAGTCAAAGAGTTTCCTCAATTTTATTAAATGTGGGCTCAATGAAGCTGATGTGAACAATGATAAGACTCGATCATTATCACACACTTAGAACACTTTCGAGCTTATAAGGCATGAGTAGGTGATGGTCAGAGTCCTAATTTTGAGTCCCATAATTGTGTAGAGAAGAAAAAAAATAATTATTAGTGCACAATGAATAAGAAGAAAAGATATATCAATTTGTATTAACTTCCATCGAATTACAAGTGAATTCCAAGAGTGTTGAGCATTGAAAACTTAGTTAAATACTTTAGACACATATAAGGAATTGCTAAGATATAATAAATTAAATATAATTGCAATGCTGAGTACAAATATCAACAACAATTTTAGCACATTTAAGAACATGCCCAAAAATAGTTTGTGTAGGAAACCTTAATCCCATGGCTAAAATGAGTAAACTAAAAAAAAAACAAGGGATATGAACCCATTCTAGCATAGAGGGACCTTGCAAGGGGTGTAGAATATCTTAGCAATGTTGGAAGTACCTAGTTGTATGAATGGATTAAACCTTGAGGGAACATTATGAGAATACAATAAAAGTGAATATGGAATAAATAGAGATAAAATTCTATGTTGTTAGAAGGATGGTGGTACCCCTTCTAGAATTGAAGTCCATAAATAAATCAAGGTAATGTTAAAATAATTTGTACATGTGGTGAAGCCTGTGTTGGTTGTGGCATCACCAAACCTGGAAAAGGATGATTTGGGTGATATTACTTCAACAAAGTAATGAATATATATACATATGACCAACATAGGTCTGGGACTAGACTTCCTTGACTATTTCATACCGATAAGAGTGAAATAGGAACATGTCTACAAAAATTACCTAATATCAACAAGAAATATCAAAGGAACAATCCTTATTTAAAAAAGGGTGAATCCTCAGAAGAAACTTCACAACAATAAAACTAATGTACAACTAATAATAAGGTGCTAGAACGAAATATTGTTAACCTACTAAACCTTTGAAGAATAATTGTAGATGGGACCATACCACAAGCAACACTCTCATTGGACTAAGCCAAGTTATAAGGAAAAAATGAAAAGGGATTTTGTGTGCATGACCACATGGGAACGAGTATTTGTCCCTCTTAGCTAGTGTGGACCTATGTTTAAAAATAAAAATAAAATACCTTCTCCTGATATGTGTCTGAAACTACATAAAAGGAACATGCTAGAGTACGGCACTAGTAAACCCTGAATTTTGTAGAATGGGAACCATTGTTATCTAGTAAGAGTTGCGAAAATTGCAATTACCTAAGAAGGGCTTGGTGGTTAAACAACAAGGGATAATCCAACCATTATTTTTCCTTGATAATTGAGTCATCAGGGTCACCCAAAATGAAAGAAACTAAATTTAAAATAGAGTAACATAATCTGGGGTCGTAGTACCACAAGGAGAAGGAGAAAGGAGGAAAAATGGTTCCAGGGTTAAAACTTTGAGAGCAAAAAGAGGAAAAAGGAGAAAAAACATATGAGAACTTTCACACAAGGCCAAGTTGTTAATGTTTTCATAAACTTTTCGAAACAAAGAGAGAAAGAAAATGAAAACCCATAGAATTCATTAATTATTGAATAACTCCTCCCTCGACCACGTTCAAGTTTTTCTTTGTGAATATAAAACCTTCTTGGACAACACCAAGAAAATAATAGTGAATCAAATAAGGAGAGCAAATGTTGAGGGGAAGAAATTCTCAACCTTAGAAAAGAGGCTAGGGAAAACACAAAAATTAAATGAAGCAAGGTTGGCCAACCCTAGCTTAAAACACCACTCCAATTCGCCACCATTTTACTTAGACATCCAAATGTAAGGGCCATATGATGGTGGAAAAGTGGATTGGAATACAACAAGCCACATGGGCAGAGACATGTGACCAACATTGGGTGAGAGTGCACCAGACATTCATATCACCTGCCAAGGTTTAACTAAAGTGTGGAATGTATAAGGTTATAGTATGGTATTATTATTTTTTATGTTTTCATGTGATGAGACAAGAAGTTTTGATTGTATGTGATGAGTTAAGGAGTATTCAATCATCATACTTTGAAATATAAAAAATAAAAAGTTATGTGTTTGATAATTAAAATGAATATGATCGTTTTTCAACAATGGCTACATAGAATCATGAGGCTATGAATAAAGGAACCCTAGATGGGTAGGGAAAAGGACTAGGTATACAACATCAATACATGAGTGGCTAGTGTATTGAGCTAGTAGCTATAGTTATATTGCATATGTAGGGGAGTTTCGATGGAATTTTAAAAAGGGATTAGGGAAGAAATCAATCCCTTTTATTCTAAGGTGGAGATTGATGACAAAGAAGCATTTTCTTGCATCAAAACACAACTAGGGTATACTTTTAACCCTGTACGGAGAAGAGTGGGATGTAAATTTCACGCATTTATTATTGTAACTCAAGTAGGAGTTGAAATTTAATGAAAAGGAAAAACAAAAATTTGGGTTTAAAGTTGAGGTGCATTAGAAATGTAAGGAAAATGTCCAATAGCATTATAATATTTCTATGATACTATATGTAATTACCAAAAGTTTAAATATGATTAAATAAAAATTTACTTATAGAAATATGATACCATTAATTAGCATGTAAAAAAAATTGTTAAACATTACATAATCGACATGATATGTAACACAAAGGAATCACATTTGGGAGTTGAAAAACCTAACTTATTTACAACTTGTCATCAGTGAGTAGTTGTAGTCCCACTAACCACAACCAACTTGTTCGTGACAACACTCTAGGCCATTACAATATACATCAATAAACATCAAACAATTACCTGATGGTAAATCTCACATTGCCAAAATTTAAATAATTGATAAAAAAATAACTAAGTTATAATTGTCTTTGAAATAATAATTGTTGTTTTTATTAATTATAAAAATAACTTATATAGCTATAGTGTATTTATTATATATTTTTTATAATTTCTAGGTATAATCTCCAGTTGAATTTGTATATAATTGGGTAGAGATTGGTTACAATCACAAGTTTGAGTAGTGAAATCTCTACAATCTTAGTGTCCCAAGGGTTTTTCAGGGTGTTGAATCCATATATGTAGTAAAAATGACATTTCAAAGAACAAAATATCATGATTTTCGAAAAAGGTGTTTCATTGTATTAAAACCAAAAACTTTAAAACATATAATAACTAGACACCATCATTAATACATGAGCTAAACATAAATACATTTATAAAAACATGTAATAAGGTTCTTAACCTTCAAGATTTAACCCCACTTTACCATGGAGATTCTTAATATGTAAATATATTTTGTTACATTGCCACGCAACAATACCATGGCTCATTAATACCTTATGTTCGGAAAATCATAACTCATGTTCATATGGATTTTTTTTGTTAATTAATCAATTCTTTTGAAAAAGGAAAAATGGGATAACTAATTTTTAACTAAATCTTAACCTTTCATTTGTCAATACTACTAACAATACTCTAAATTATTATGTGGAGGTTAAATCCGTACCATCCACTTAATAATCATTGATAATTAATTTAAAATTGTGGAAGAACTATTTCAACATAGAAATGCCTATTGGCTTTCCTAGTGAAACTATATAAATTAAATGACTCGTAAACACGAATAGGAATCAATAAATGATAAGCATCGAAACAATTACTCTACAATACATGGAAAATTTCCAAAATAAATCATATCATATAACGTAAGTCAAATATACCTTTATTATTATTATTGTTATTATTATTATTATTATGAAAACCACATATGTATATGTACATATAGTTAAACATACGTACATTTTAGGAACCATGTAACAATAATATTTATAATGGATATTCATAACATGTAAATAGGTTCGGGAGATTTAACCTGCATTGAATATTCTAGAATATTCTTAGTGGTGTTCACAAATAGAAGGTTGAGATTTGTTTCGAAAGTAATTACATTAGTTTTTTTCTTTTAAACAAATTGATTAATTAGAAGAAAAATCCTATGGACAAGTGTCATATGAAATAAGTTATAGTTTTTTGGCCATGTACTATTGGTAAGAAATGGTATTAGCCCATGGTAGTGTAAGAAATCATGTTTACAAATTAAGAATCTCCATATCAAAGTGGGGGTGAATCTCCATGGTGAAGAATATTGTTACATGATTTCCTTTTAAATGTGCATATCTTCAACTTATATATTAATTTGTTTTATAATTAATAATGATAATAATAATAAGTTAAATCAAATTATAATTTGATTAATTTTTGTCGTTTTTTAAATTTTACCAATGTGAGATATATGATGAATTGTTTCGATGGTTGTCATGAACTATTGTCTACGTACTTTTACCAACCACTAAGTTATATGGTTATTCTAGTTAAATAAAATCTATATAAGTAATTATTATAAAAGTTATATATATCTATATCTATATATATATATATATATATATATATATATATATATATATATATATATATATATATATATATATATATATATATATATCAAGATTGTCAATCATGGATATTAGGCTTCGTCACAATACCAAGGGCAATACCATGGCCTACTGATACCACTTTCCTTGTTCATATGACACATCTCCATATGACATATTTTTAATTGATCGACTTAACTAAAAAGCTTAAAATACCTTAAGAATATAAACCTTTGGTTTGTTACTAATATTCTTAAATATCCTTCAAAGGTCAAATCCATACCACCCGCATAATATTTATTGATAATTAAACTAAATTTTTTAACTAGTACATGTATATAGACAAAATGGCTAATAGATGTAGATAATCATGAGAAAAATTACCTCATAATACATGTCATATTGCTAATATTTAAAAAAGGTGTAGTCTAGCTTGACGAAAAATCATTTTTCACCAAAATCCAGTGGTACAATTTCAAGAAAAAAAAGTCATTTTTGTTAGTTAAAATACATTTTTGAGTGCATAAATGGATCAACACCTTGAAAAACCTATGGGACTCCTTAATTCTATAGATTAAACAACTTAAACTCAATTTTTAAAAAATATCTATCCAATTTTTGTTAAAATTAATTAGAAAAAAATGTCGTGACAAAAGCCATTTCTTCTATAAGTTAGACTACACCGTTAGAAAAATTATAAAAATTAATTAAATTATAATTTGTTTATTTTTATTTAGTTACTTAATTTTTTTTAACTTGAGGGATCTATACTTGGGCCTCATACTCACATGACATGGGGTCTTTTTTTGTCATTAACACTATACCTATGCAGCCTACAAGGTGTCGTCCTCTCCATAGATTGGGTACGACAAGGGGATTGGACCATGGATCTCTTAGTGTTGATGAATTTATGTCATTTCATTCACCAATTGATTTCCCCCCCTAGGACATTTAAATTTATTATTATTACTAATTATCAAAAATTTAATATATGACTTAAACATATAAACATTCAAGGAACATGTAACACAATTCTTAAACATGGATATTCACTCTCATTTTACCATGTAGATTATTAACTATTAAGTTGTTACCCTAGGACATTTAAATTTATTATTATTACTAATTATAAAAAAAAATATATGGCTTAAACATATATACATTTCGAAAAACATGTAACAAAATTCTTAAATAGGGATATTCAATCTCATTTTACCATGTAGATTATCAACTTGTATATAGGCTTTGGTACATTACCATTGTTTACTAATACCACATTGCAAAGAAATCATAACTCGTGTTTATATGGAACATATTCATATGACATTTTGTTAATTAATTAATTTAATTGAAAGGGATAAAAGGGCATAACTACTTTTGAAATAGACTTCAAGCTTTGTTTTGTGACTACTATTAAGAAAATTTTATAATATTTTTTGGAGGATAAATCCCTACCATGGACTCAATAATTGTTACATGGATATGCATATTTATTTTGGAATATGGTTTCAATAATTTTAATTTAATTATCAATAATTATTATGTGGAAGATTGGAATTTAATCCCCACTAAATATTATAGAATATTTATTATAGTATACACAAATAAAAGACTGAGCTTTATCTTCAAATAGTTACACTCATTTAATTAAATATATTAATTAAAATATAATGTCATATGAACAAGTATGATATGAAATGAGTTATATTTTCTTAGGCATATGGTATTGATAAGTCATGGTATTGATACATAGTATTGCAACAAAGCCTATTTACGAACTAAGAATATCGATGGTAAAGTTGGGTAAATTTCAATATCTTTTTATATATGTTTAATTTTTATATTAATTTTTTATAATTATCGATAATAATAATAATTTAAAATAAAGTTATACTTTAATATCTAAGTTTAAAAAGAAGTGTTTTGATAGTTGAATTGAGGCTTCTGTCATCCATATTAAATTTAAGAGAAAAATATTTTCGGCGTAAATAACATGATAATACATTTGTCGATGCGTTTCGAACCAACAAGTGTGGTTCATCGTCAGGAGAAGTTGAAGAATCAGATCATGGCTACATACTAAATAGGGAGAGCAGATCTTCCAATGGCTAGGTTTGACAGAAAAATGGCTAGGTTTGACTATTCAATTTGTTTAATTATAATAATACTCATCATGTTTTATTTTAAGTAAAAAGTTAACCAAATTTGAGTCAAAAATAATAAATCTAGGGAATATTATAAGGAGTAAATTGTTAACGTGTATTATTAGTTTTTGAATAATATTAATATTATATTATTATAATAGTAATATTCTTATTATTAATGACTTGGGTAACAATTTAATATAAATTAATTAGTAAAACACTAATAGATCTAGGGAAATTAGTGAGTGTAAGGATATAATATTATCATATTAATTATTATTAGTTATAGTATTATTGCTATATTAATAGATCTAGGGATATTAGAAATTGTAAGGATTTAAAATAAAATAATATTAAGTATTATTATATTATTATTATTAACATAATAATGTTATAATAATAGTATTATTATTAATGGTTTGGGTAACTAATTAATTTAAATATCTTATACTAGATAATTTAACCCCTTTAGACAGTTATGAAAAGGACCATCTCCTAAATATAAGGAAAAGAAAATGAGGGAGATTAAAAATTAAAGAATTAAGTATAAAGAAAGAAAGTTAAAGGATAATAAGGGGAAAATTATAGAATTCCAATAGTTATTATGATATTTTAATTAATATAATTACACTAATAGATTATTATATTAAAATTATCAAAACCTTATTCAAATAAGAAAACATATTGACATAAATATAATTACACTAAAGGTGTCCATTTTTGAAATTGGTCAAGTTAGGCATTGATTACCTTTTTCATTTTCGTTTGGAATCTCTTCGTCTACTATTTTTCCCATTAGGTGACATCTGTGAGCGGCAAGTTTTTTGTCTATTAAAGAATGCATTCATGTTTACAGAAATAAGTGCATCCTCACACATTGTTTAGTGGTGAGTTGTTATGCAACCAACTCACAAAATAGAAGAAAAGATAGATCAACGACATCAAAATCAGCCTCTTCGAGGGGGAAACCTCCTTTACATTACACAAACAAGAAATTCTTGGATGATACAAATGAAAAGACCTCATTTATATATATACGAGTATAACGGGTTAGAACATAGTCAAAGGCGACATACAATAATAATGTAAGGGCACAAAAATAACAAAAGTGGGCTTCTATGGGGCACAATAATAACAATATGGGGACAACATGGGCACAAAAATAATAATAAGGGGATACAATGACAATAATAATAAGGGAATACACTAGTATTGTTGGGACCTAATATGCTCCTCAACTTTACAAAAGCGTTTTCCTCAATACTTGAGTAGTCATGGATTCTTCTGTATAAAATTCTCATCCTCCAATGTGGAATCTTTAGGGGGTAACTTATTTCACTTGATGAGATAATCTGAAATTGATTGATTCTGTAGTTGTCAAGTTCTTGCTTTTGTGACTACTTCAGGTTCCAATATGATTTTGTGTTCCTCATCAAGCTCCGGAAATATTGTTTGAACTAGGAGCTTGTCACCTATAACCTTCTTTCAGAATGGAAGATGGAAAATTAGGTGCACTCGGGATGCTATAGGAAGCTCCAATTTGTATGCCATAGTACCAATCTTTTGCAACACCTTGTATGGACCATAATAATTTGGTGATAGTTTGTTATCCTTATTAGCTTGTTTAAGGGACATTTGTTTGTATGGTTGTAGTCGTAGAAATACCCAGTTATCTACATCAAAACTTTTTCACTGCAATGTTAATCTACTTGTTGTTTCATTCTATTTTGTGCCAAAGTGAGTTTATCCTTTAAGAGTCATAGAACATTTTGCTGATGCTCGATGTGGTCTTCCACTGCTTGTACCATATAATTTTCTCTTAAATATGATGTGACGGATGGTGGATGATATCCATAAAGTGCCATAAATGGGGCAATGTTTGCTGCAGTATGGAAGGAAGTGGTATACCACCATTTAGATAGAGGAAACCATTTGACCCATTGTGTCTCTTTATCAGATACAAAGCATCGAAGGTATCCTTCCAAACAGTTGTTCACTATCTTAGTTTTCCCATCAGATTGAGGATTATAAGATCAGCTATGACCTAACTGAGTACCTAGACAAGAAAATAATTATGTCAAAAAATTTCTGGTGAAAATGGAATCTCTATCGCTTACAATAATCTTTGGCTTTCCATGTAGCTTCTGAACTGTTTCCATAAATGCAGTAGCAATTGTATTGGCTTTAAAGGGATGAGATAATGCACAAAAGTGTGCATACTTGGTAAGTATATCAACTACCACCATGATGACACTCTTTCCTTCGGACTTGGTGTTATCCGGAAATCTAGTGTTTATGCAAAGCTGCTAGTACCACTAAGACGGGTAGCTATCTTAGAAACAAACAGATTAAAGTTACTTTCACTTTCCTTTATGAGAAGTAGATAGGAGAGGATCAAAGAATACCAACCTTGATCCTTCACTCAGTTCTTTTCTTGTTCCTTCTCCTCACTGACAGGTCTTTTCCACTTCTCCCTTGACCACTCCTCTTCAAAGATTACCTATAAAGTGAAAGCAGCATAATACCTTCAAAGTTCAGAGATCTACAATCATAAACAATATAGGACCAGATATATATTGACCACATAAATGCATATACTATCAGACATACAAGAATGTGGAGGAAAACTTGAATAGCTTTATTAATATGAAGATTAGAAGAGAGGATTACAACCCATTGTTCTGACCCAACGTCATCCTCCCAGCATGAAAGCCCTTCTTCACCTCATGAAAAGCTTAGATCACCGAACACTATGATATTCCACCAGGAAACCAAAAACACTTCCTTACAAGATACAAAATTCCAGCCTCTAGATCTCTGGGATGAGGGATCCATATATAGATGATTGCAGGGAGGTGAGTCAGCTTTTGGGATTTTTACTAGTGTCTTCTCTCTGATAGTTCTTGATTCCACTTGGAGATTGACGATCTCTTACTCATCCCTGGGAAAATTCAGAGAGGCAAGTGTCACAGGAGAAGTTTCTGGAAGATTCCATGATCATCCACCTCGCAAACTGTCTTTACCATTTGTCCATTCTTGCCCATCACACCCTATAGAAGGTCTTTCCAATATGCATCGCACCCTTTACACTGGGTAGGTGAGATGCATCACACCCTTAGCACTGAGCAACCTGTATGGTCCAGTTTTGACCAGTTCTGAGCAGTTTCCTGTGGAGAACTTCTGGGAGATGATGTAATCAGTTGACCTTGTTCCTTTAGGGTATGAAACAACACTTTTAGGGACTTAGAAGCCTTTGATTTATGGACATATATGATTGGGGTTGCAGTGCCCAAAAATGTCTATAACAGTTGCCCCATAAAGCATGAGGTCGTTAATCTTTTGATGTCGGGTGAAATGCTTTATCATGAGGATTCGAGGTTTTTCAAACTGGAAGGCGACCTATAATAAGATACAATACAATAAATTATCTTCATAACATTTTCATGATCTAGCTGAGGTGGGCATTCCCATGCTCAGCTTTATAAATTCATTTTCATGTACATAGGACAAACAACCGTCTGTGTGGTAGACTGATGATTCTGATAGATCCATCATCCTTTGATTCGGATGATCATCTGTGCATCAATGATGTACATTTGATGTCTTTATTTTCCTCAATATATCACAGCCCGGATGGATGAAACTATATCCAGGGTCTTCAAACTCGTCCAATCTTCGCTTGAAGTACAATTCGATCCATGTGAAAAATGTTCTGGAGTTGAACATGGAAAGACATCGCCTGATTACCAGCCAATGATGTAAGCTGTTAATAGGTGTGAGAGGAATCACCGATAATGATGATGACCCTCAAGGTACGACAGTACAATTTGCGTGGTGTGAAAATGGGACTTGGCGTCGAACACCACGCAAAATCTCTCGGTCGAAGGTCATTGATGTAAACCTGTCGCTGAAAGCGAGAAGCTTGCCATTGAGGCATGCAAGATTCAAAGTAATGAAAGGGTTGTTCCTAGGCTAACTTCTTGGATAATGAGCTTATGTCGACAAGAAGTGACCCATCGTAGGAGGGCCTTAACGAATCCCACATCTATGACACGAAACGGAGAAAATGACTTTTGGAGGTGAAAATGATCTAATGATACAGGGTTTAGGGTGGCGGTCATGAAAGAATGAAGCATAAAGGTATTGAAACAGATGAGACACAAGATGGGTTGGTGAATTCTCTGATCGACTTCTCTTGAACATATTGGCGACACTTGAAATGGATTGGTAGTGTTGACCCCAAAGATGGATGGTACGGTGGACCAATGGTAATACGACCGGTGAATGGAATAACCCAACTTGACTCAAACATGGAGTGAAAGTGTCATGTTCAAGAGCGACTTTGCTACTAGTAAAGTTTCTTCAAGTTTTCTTCCAAATTTTTCCCCAGTCATTGCTGACCAGTACCTCTTTATTTTTATCAAGCTTGAGGAGGATAACATATGCTTGTTCTATAATTTTCCCTTCGGGCAAACCCGTTGCTATGTTTTAACGAGCCTGGCAACAATGAAACTCGTTCTTGTCTATATGGACAAGTTTGTCGCTATTAGTTTTAACGAGTTTAATGACAAAGATAACTCGGTCCTTTTTAATTTTAAAGAGTCTAAAAGGGACGTAAAGGAAACTCCAATAATCCTTTTTCGTCATATAATCCCTTAAGTGTGAAAAAGTATAAAATAATACGAAAGGGATTAATTTTTGATAGTATTAACGAGCCGAACAAAACAAGTGCTCGACCTTTTTGTGTAATAATCCATCAGGTCTAAAAAGATTAAAATCTAGAGGAGGGATAGCACTCCTGGTAGCTTTAACGAGCTGGAGAGGCCAACTACTCTGCAATATTTTCATATTTTACGAGTCAGACGAAAAGAGCTTAAAGGAGACTTGGTTTTTGAGGAATGAGTGATAATTTTGGGTAGCAGTTGATTCCAGGTAAGGTTTGGAATTTTCCAATCACGGCATTGTCACAAGGATGGCTAACAGAATCACTCTTTGTAGTTGTTCCTCAAAAAGGGTAAACAATCAAATGGAGGCATATGATCGGCTAAAACAGAGTGGAGGTGATGATGAGAACATGACCAAGGCTCAAAAGCTGATGATAATGCATTCACAATGGTTATTTACCGGAGATTGGTTCATTTTTTAATGAGCTTAAACTCTGGGGGGAAACATTTGCTCATTGCTTAGGTTTAATTTTAACGATCTTGAACTTCACATAAAAACTGCTCATGATAATGGTCATTGGTTATTTGATTTTGCCGCTAACACTTTGTTCCTTCTATGGTCGTACTGCATGTTCAATTGCTTCATCAAACTGATTAGAAATGAACAATACATGCTTGAAAAATGAGTTAAAACACTAATACTTTACTTGAATTACGTGAAAAGTAATTTAAAAGTGGTTTTTACCCCTCATTTTACCATTTCATTTGAACTTTAGTTTGTTGGAGCTTTGGAGGTGCCTTCCCCCCTTGTTTTTCACTAGCTGATTTTGGGAGATTCTATGGACGATTCTCAGCACCGTCTGGACCAAGTTGGAAGTCAACCTGAGCTCTTCAGTTGCATTCCTTCCTTTTTGAATTCTAAGCATGTTTCCTTATTTTTCTGAGCCCCTGGAGTTTGAAAAATTTTCCCTGGCTCCATCGCACCCTTCGTATATCAAATGGTGTGATGCATACTGGCCTGGCCATTGGCCAGTTAGTATGCATCTCACCCAATACATTGCTAGGGTGTGATGGGTGCGAGAAGGGAAACTTTTGCACTGTTTTCTCATGGAATTTTTGCCTATTTTTTGCCAAATCAGGACCCTAACTCTTCTCTTGTTTGTTTCGCAGAGATTCATCGGAGCAAAATGGTTGTTACATGGTGAGAATGTGAGCATGAAGAGGAGGACATGGTTTCTTTACATGATGCGTGTACGGTAACTGCACTACAGAATTATGGCCTGCTCAAGTTTTTCTGCATCTCTAGCATGAGGCAACAAATCAACTTGTTGAAATATTTTCTCAATGCATGGGATCCTACCAACCAGGTGTTCCAGATCAGAGGCAAATCCATCCCCTTGACTGTCATGCACATCTATTTTTTGGCCGGTTTATCGAGGCGTGGTGCCCCTCTCTCATTATCAGGTTCCGCCCGTGGGGGCGAATCCATGAGAGATTATATTCGCCGGTATTGCAGAGAGGGATCTCAGCCGAGTAGGGATGGCAAGATCACCATCCGAGATGTCACTGACCAGTTCTTGAGGACCATTCTGTTCACTTTTTTTGGACTGGCTGGTAGTCCAGCTCTTCACGTGGCTAACAGGTCCTATATGCAGTACGCCTTGGAATGCCTTGAACCAAAGGTGGTCAACTGGTGTGACGCAGTACTCCCTGTGATGAAAGAACAACTAACCAAGGTAAAAAGCGGAAAATCCAAGAATTTTTGCTATGGTTCTATTTTGACCGCTTTCGCCTTGGAAAAGATCCCACTGATGTAGCCGCAGTACATTTCACTTGGATTACCTCCACCAACTGAGCCACAGATGAAGAGATGGGTTGACCTCATGGCCCGACATGCTGGTCAGTCCCAAGTTTCTTTCTTTGATACCTTCTTCGAGTGGTTCAACTATCAGGAGATGGTTTATGCCGAGTGTCCATATGCTGGTATGGATTTTCGAGGTGACCCAGATTTTGTGCTGCCAGCTCGTGAGAAGTGGGGTGCTATAGGTAAATTATTTGACCATATCTCTGCTTATCATTTTTTATAATGTCCTCGTGCTTTCTTTTATCAAGACTAATCAAAACTCATGTGCTCATGTAGATATTGGACCATTTCGGCCAGCAATACATCTGAGAGCACCAATTGCCATTCCAGCAGGAGAGGCTGTGGTGAGGGCTATCCTTCGCGACCTTGATGTGGCCAAGACTCTTTCAACATTGCAGGAACAGGTCAAGGGTCTCACTCTTGGTATTTCGAATGTGAGGACCAATGAGCTTCCTCTGAGGTTTTAGCGACATACTACTGGCGTGCCGAGTCGGTGGACTAGGCTTTTACGCATGATTGTACAGGCGGTGACTTGTTATCACCAGCATCATTAGACTAGGGTGCCCCCTAGCATTTTGAGTTTTGGGTCATTTGACCGATTTTGTCTTGGTTACAGAACATTATGTATAAACCATAAATAGTTATATATATATATTTTTGATTTTCGGAGCTTTATTTTGGTTAAGTTACATGATCTTGATGCAAATATTGATGAAATGCTTCTTTTATAAATGTTGCAAATGTCTATCTAACACATAATTTGCCAATGAGTCTGTTAATGTGTTTAAGTTTCTGGAAATATGCTGATATTGAATAGAATCAAACTGCCTTTCCAAAATCTTAACCCTTAGGAACATGCGATAGATAGCTAGATTCCGTACGGAGTATATACCAGTGAGCTGTAGAATGACGAGTTGTGAGTCTAGCCTGATGACAAGTTGGCGTATGCCACGTGTGATGGCATCAGAGAGGAGTTCTATCAACATGTTGTATTTAGCAATGTTATTCGTTAACCGACCAGTACATACCCCCCTGAAACTCACTAACTCACTACTTGGATCGATGATGGCCTAGGCCGTAGAGGATAGGTTCTGCGAACTACGACTCGCTCCATCGGCATATCCAACAAATGATTCCAATAGGTTCGACATCTGCAACAAATGCAAAAGTGGATCACTTAACCAAAACAATTACCCTTAGTGAAAACAAAAATGTAACAAAAGCATAGGGGTTACTATCTTGAGTCAAGCATAGTAACACTTAAGGTACAACCCGTTGCAGGGTTGCGCCAGTGGAATCCCATCATAATCCACTAACTCGTAGGCTCCTTTTGCTAATACACGCTTAACAATATAGGGGCCCATCCATAAAGACTTGAACTTACCTGCTCCCAATTTATCGGACTCCTGGTCGTAAAGTAAGACCAGGTCACCTTCTGAGAAGACACGGGGTTTGACATTCTTATCAAAATGTGCTTTGACTCATTTCTTATGGGCTTCATTAGCTAGAGTGGCATCACGACAGGTTTCATCCAATTAGATTAGTTCCAAGAAAAGAGCCTCCTCTTCTGAAGTTCCGGGGAGAAGGTTGACCACGAGTTTGAGGGATGAGATTTCCCACTGAACTGGTAAGATTGCTTCCAGGCCATACACCAGTTGAAAGGGTGTAAACTCAGTTGTGTTCTTCACCGACATCCGGTATGCCCACAAGGCTGAGTACAGGATCAGGTGCCAACTCTGTTTATGGACTCCAATCATCCTTTGCAGCATGCGCTTCAAGACCTTGTTGATTGCCTCAACTTGTCCGTTAGCTTGCGAATAATACAAAGTAGAGCTATCGTGGGATAGCCCTAATTTGGCAGCCAACTCGATCATCATGTGATTGCGAAAATGTGATCCATGATCTGTAACTATGGCCTATGGAATGCCGAATCTAGGGACTACATGATTGAAAAAGAAGAGGGCAACCGTTTTGTCGCTGTTGTTTAATGTAGGCATCGCCTCGGCCCATTTGGTAAAATAGTCTACTGCGACTATGATATACCCATGCCCCTCGGCTGAGGTGGGGTTACATGTCATGAAATCTATGCCCCATTTAGCGAATGGCCCAACAACAACTACTGGTTGCAAAGGTGCGGGTGGTATTCTAGTTTTGCGATCAAAGATTTGACAGGCATGGAAACTTCTGACTGCGGTTACGCAATCTTTGAACATTCTTGGCCAGAAGTATCCTGCTCGTAAAATCTTTTGCGCTGTAGTGTAAACAGATTGATGCCCCCCACACGCGCTTGAATGGCAATCATTCAGGACTTTTTCGGCCTCCTCGTGGGTGAGGCACCTCTGTAGAACTGTATCAACACCACGACGATAAAGCATATCATCGACGATCAGGTAGTCTTTTGCTTGGTATCGAATGCGTCGTTGTTCGGAGTGGGAGGTATTAGACCTATATGTTTGGGTTTGGAGATAGATTATTATGTCTCCATACCACGGATTGCTTGAAGATATCAGAAACAAAGATTCATCCACGATCACTTCTTCTGATGTTGCATCGTTGGACAATGATGGGAGATCACATATTAACTTCGTGAAAACCAGGGCTTTCTTCGATTTGGATTTTATGAATTCAAGATCAAACTCTTGTAAAATTTCCATCCATTTTGAATATTTTCCCCCTAGTAACTTTCTTGACATCATATAAGTCATGGGGTTGCAATCTGACAAAATGGTAGTTTTTCAAAAGAGGACATAATGTCGAAATCTTTGTATCACTTGAACAGCTGCGAGAGCTAGCTTTTCAATGTAGGAGTACTTGCTTTCCGTATCATTTAATTTTTTACTCAAATAATATATAAGATGTTCAATTCCATTGTCTTCTTGAACTAAAACCCCAGTGATGGTCGTATCCACTGCAGCCAGATACAGGTTAAAGTCTTTTTGATAATCAGGAGCATACATTAATGATTCTTTCCTTAGGGATTCCTTTAAAGCATCAAAGGAAACTTGTGCGACCTGATCCCAGATGAAGGGTACTTCTTTTTTCAATAGACGAGTATAACCTTTAGCTAGTTTGGTGTAATTTGGAATGAACCTCCTCAAAAAGTTTTCTTTCCCTTGGAGTTTCTGAATCTGAAGCAAATTTGAAGGTGGAGGCAAATCAATGATTTCCTGAAACTTACATGCGTCAAGACGAATCCCATCCTTCGAGACTACAAAGCCAAGTAAATGACCAGAACTGACACAGAACACACATTTGTGTGGATTGGGTCATATCTTGTAGTGTCGGCAACGTAGAAATATCTCTCTCAAATGCTGCGTGTGATCGGTCTGCTTTCCCGAATGAGCCGGAAGGTCGTTGAGATATGGTTGAACGATGTTCTTTATGTCATGGAAGGCATAATTCATTGCCCTCTGAAATGTTGCCCCTGCGTTCTTTAAACCAAAGGGTAGCTTGCGATATGCGAATGTGCCCCACGGACAAATAAATGCAGTCTTTGACTGGTCCTATGGGTGGATGTTAATTTGATTATACCCGGAACATCCATCCATAAATGAAAAGATTTCACATCCGGAGCATTCATCAATTATTTGGTCAATGAAGGGTGTAGGGTAGTTGTCTTTCGAACAAGCTTGATTTACATCCCTATAATCGACACACACTCTAATCCTTCATTGTTTTCTCATTACAGGAAGAATATTAGATACCCAATTGGTTAAAGGAACCGGGTAAATAAAACCAGCATGGAGAAGCTTTTCAACTTCTACCTTGATGGCAACGGCTTTCTTAGGGTGCACCTGCCGTAGCCGTTGTCGTAACAGTTTGACATCTAGATACATCTTAATTTCGTGTTCAACTATGCTCGAGTCAATGCCTGGCATTTCATCATACGACCAAGCAAAGACATCTCTGAACTCGCGAAAAAAAGCGTAATAAATTTCTAGTTCTGAAGAAGAACAAGATTTGCTGACATGAATATTCTCTACAACATCTGTTTTGCTTGAGATATTTATGGCAACAGTCTCTCAATGTTGGACAAGTTTCATTCAGAATCCACCGTGTTTACAGTATTTGATAGAAAATCAAAAACTGAGGGATGACGAAGGTCACTAGGACTATCTTCCTTGTAATCTGGAAGATGGGAACGATGGTGGTAATCTTCCCATGGTGCCCCGTCAATCATCATTGACTGAGCAATTCCTTCATCTGTAGTATGTACTTGTGACCAAGGATCTGAAGGGGCGCCATATTCCTTAGACCTATCTATCCAAACGCTTGATGAGCGTTGATTTGGGTTTACCTCCCATGCCGAAAACATTGATTGCTACAATATTTCTATTGGGCTTGGAGGAAATACCTGCAGATGATCCATGCTAATATCATTTTCAGACATCTTTTGAATAGAAGATATCATATTGGAGGTTCCCACTATTGTCACTTATGAGAGATTGATTGGAGGCAGTAGGGCAAAAGTCCCCATTAATATAGGGTCTTTTAGTAGGCCTACTCTGATATTTTGAAGCGAATGAGGGCTTCCATGGATCATCAGAATGCTTCCCGTAACTTGTGAACTGTTGGGGAGAAATGTTTTCGGGTCGACGATTGTAATACCTCCTTGGAAGGGAAATGCAATCTTCCTGAAGTAGGTCGACACAACGGAGCCATAGCATATATCCAGGGCCTTCCCAATAGGATGTTGTAATCGAGGTTTCCGTCGGTCACTTCAACATCAATTTCTACTATTTTTCCCTCCAGTTCAACTTGTAAGTTACTTAAAAAATATGGGGTGTATGTTCATCCATCAAATTCTTTTAATGTCATCGAAGATCGCGACAATGGTGGAGATTCTAAAGTTTTCCAGCAACTCATCAACATAATACATGTAGATGCCCCCTCATTAATAATTGTTCGATGAACAGTTTTTTTGAGGGCTTTCACTTGAATAAGGAAAGCTAGTTGAGCTGGTAACTGAGGGTCATATCCTTTGTGATTAAAGGACACAAGATTGGAATCCATTGGGTCAATCCCACCTATCGCTGATAATAAAGCCTGCTTTTGGGAGGGGCAATTTTACAGTACCTCAAGTGGCGACATAGTGGACAGCGATTGGGCTAGATCCTCCACTATATTATAATGTTGTGCTACTTTGGCATGAGGATTAAATGTCGATTTGTGTACTACTCCCTTTGGCGGCTTTATCGTTAGTTCAAGAATGATGGGTGGCACAACTTCGGTCGAAGTTGTTGTCGAACTACTAGGTTGATCATTAACCTTGTTGTCCGACAACTATGGATTCTCATAATCTTTATTCCTTGTTGATATTAAAGCATCATTTTTCTGCTTCGAAACAGACAACATTAGCACTTGGGATGGGGAAGCATTGTTACTAGAAACCATATTTGTTCCTAGATTTGGAAACGGATCAGTCAATACCGCCGAGGTTTTTGAATTCTTAAAGAATTTTCTAAGCTCAGCTTTATATGGAAAATCTTTCATCCAATGATCCTCATCACATATGAAGCATGGATGACTTGGTTTCCTATCTCCAGAAGGGTTTGTAGAAGATTTTTCAGGAGACGAAACCTCCTATTTTTTCTTCTTCCCTTTCTTTTCTTCTTGCCCCCTGGTTGCTTTGGTTCTTTGCCTTTGTAAGTTGAAACGGAATTTACCTCTGAGGCGAGAAGTTCTTCATTTTCATTTTGACTTGGAACCGTACGAGCCTTCTTTGATGTAGCTTTTACTATTTTCGTGCTATTTGCACCTATCACACCATCACTGGCATGAGAGTCTTTACTTGATTTAGGAGGGGGGGAACGGAGAATTCTGGTCTAGGAGCATCAGGGATTTTTTCGTAGAGCATGCCAGACTGAGTATATATCAAGTCTAGATATTGCACACGAGCAATTACTTGCTCTTCAGTGATGACCCCTCCCTTTGCCACATCTTCTGTAATAGAAGGTAATAATGACTTAATAAACCATTTAGCTAGCATCTGATCAGGAACATATGTTTTCACCATTCTACGACGACGTCGCCATTCATGAATATGATCAGATATGTGAGTGGCCGTTGTCTGTTTGAAATTGGTAAGAAGCTCTGTTCCTATTTCGTACCTTATGGGTAGCTGAAAATGGGTTAAAAAGGTTGTGGCTAGGGTGCTAAAGTTATCAAATGAAGCTCTAGGTAATTCGATATACCATTTCACTGCTGGACCAGTTAACGTTCACTGAAAAAGGCGAAGCCTAATCGAATCATTGTTTAGAGTGTTAGATGAACACCATAGATGAAAGGTCATCACATGATTCGACGGGTCTTCACCCAGATTTCCATTAAATTTAGGAATATCTGACGGAAGTTTATGAGGAATCACTGGCCACCAAGGGGTGTAAGCAATTGGATCACTTGTCAGCCGATTTAGATCTAGTAACTCTAAAGTTGCCATGAAGGGAAACTGTTGATTCAAGTTCGGCGAAGCATACCCAAGATAAGATGGGATTGCCTGAGCAGTGGGTCTTTGCATACCAGCATAGTGCATTTGATGCTAATAACTTTGGTAAGGTTGACGGGCATAACCATTATGAAATGGTTGATGTTGATCGTTTTGAATATACGGCTACCCATTACTTGCAAAGATTTGATGCTCAGATCCTTGGTAAACTTGTTGGAATTGCGGTTGTTGATATTGCACCAACCATGGTTGTGAAACCATTTGGTTTTGTCTAATACTGGTTGTTTGACCAAGATGAGGGGTGATGGTACCCGTTTGAGCCTGGGTCACTCCAGTTAAGGAGCCACTAATCGATGATTGTGGTGGTGTCGTAGAGACAAGAGGCTGTTGAATTGTGACCTGAGAGGCTTGAGGTTGGCATACAATAGGCAACGCTTTAGTTGCGACACTGTCACAATAACTGGTGTAATGGGAATATTTGACATAGGTAGACTTTGTTGCATTGAGTATACAACTCTTGGTTGTTGAGGCAGTATTGGCACCCAACCATTGGATGTAATTCCAGCATAACCTGAATTCTGTTGTGAACTCTTGTATGTCTATTCTCCCGGACGAGACAATGAAAGGGTATATTGCCCCCCATACGGCGGTAATCCAGTGCTGAAAGGAATGGTTTGCCTTTGAGGACCAAACTGCCCAAATTGACATTGTGAAGGATCAATTTGCTGAGACTCAACATAAGAGATTCCAGATATTATTCTGGACGAACAAACGAGAACAGACCATACTGTCGAAACAGTCACTAGATGGATTCCACCCAGTGATTGAGAGCTAGTTGCTACAGACGGTATGCCGACGAACATTGTTGGAGTGACAGCAGGCAGTTCTACCGTTGCTGTGTCAGATGACACAGTCCTAGATGTCGACGGTTGTTTAGACATATCTAGTCTATCCAAATGATTTCCTAGCGATTCTATAGGAAGTTCCGATAACAATAGACTAATTTCTGATGAAGAAGGATATAGGGTGATCCCAACTCCAAAATGCGATGGAGTACTAGATGGGGGATCTTCCACAATCTCTTCTATAGCAATCAATCCAGGTGGAAGAGGGAGACTGTCAGGTACGTAAAATATTTCTCCGAATCAGCTGTAGATGGAGCTAGTTCAGGAATAGAAGTGTTTACCATCACACTAGGATCAGTTCTACTATCCTCTTGTGGCTGCGAAACTTCTTTTATAGGGGTAGGGATACCAAAAATGTTCGAAGTAACCGGAGTCTCTAAAGGTGTCAGAACACTTGTTCCAACCAAACCAGGGGACTTTGATCCGATTAAACGAGTTTGCTTTGTCCGGAATAGTTTTGTTTCTGGAGACAAAGACGGCTGACTCATAAGTCTCCATGAACGATGGGGTTTCGATTGACTTTCCTCCACGATTGTGGATTACTCAATCAACTAAAAATAAAGGGGAAAATGATTTCGAATTAAATGAATTTTAGATGCTTTGACATAACTTGCTTTTTCAATTTTTAAGAGTCGAGAAAAAGCAAAAGATGACTCTAGTCGCCTTTGATTTTTAATGAGCCTGAAGTGACAAGTGCTTAGATGGACCTTTTCCTTTAAGGAGTCTGACTACTTACCAAACCAATCGCAAAACTGCAGAATACTTTTTACAGTACGAAAGTCAATCTTCCCGAATGTTGTGTTCAGTGCATTGCGATCGATAGGGCAGCAGACACGGATTCCTATGGATAAAGGATATAGCCTATTGTGGTCTCCTAATATATAATTTACGGTACGTGGGAGCACAAGTCCGTACTGGCACTTGTCGTCTCAAAGAGGAGGAATCACCCAACCAACAATGAAAGCGATAGTTACCAGGCTTTACGATGCCGGAATACGTCTATAGCCTAGACTTTTAAATGTTGTGTGTTAGGTTCCAAAGTGTTTTTATGTTCATTGAAATTATTTTACAATTGATCTTTCTTAAGAAATTTGCCTTTCAGGTTCACTGCGTGATGTAGATATACAATTCCTAAAATGCAATCTGAGATGATAAACAATTGTTTAATCTTCTTTTTGCAATGAAAATCCTAGCTACTAAAGAAAGAGAGATGATATTCTTTCACCATAGAGTAGAGAGCACACACTAGATGCATTGTCCTAAATCAAACCAACAAGCAGTCTAAATGCAAATGCACATGCATGTATTTGTTTTCAGCCTTCTTAATGTGTGAATGACAAGAAGAATGCTAAGTACAAATCTAAATTATCTTTTCAGAGTGACAGTACTAACAAATTTTCTCTTCAAAAACGAAAGGAAGATAATGACGACACTTTGTGACTTTGAATTGAAAACTGCTTTCGACACTTGAAAAACTACTAATTCAAATCAAATGCAAGAGTAACTGTATAATCGACCATCAAGAACAATAGAATTCTTTTCTTTGACTGAAAACGACACTTGAGACACTTCCAAATCAAAAGACGATAGTTTGATTACGCTACCTTTTGTAAAAGAGAACTGTAAATGGCGCACAATACATAAAAAAATTCACAATTCTTTGTACTATGGAGGTAGAATCATGCAAAAGAAGGGAGTTTCCACAGTGGTATACTGATCACAGACATCAAAACTCTCGAATAAAGCTGAAGAGAGTGAACAAAGAAACCAAAATCTGGAAGTAGAAGAGGTCTTATCTTATCAGTGCACCTGCAACACAGGGAAAGTGTGATGTAGTGCATCTACTGCACACAGGAGGTGCGATGCATCCAAATTCCCAAGAGGAGAAAGTGCGATGGTCCAGGGACGAGACTTCAACTTGGTTCTTGGTCACAGTTTGCAGCTTAGTTCAGGGATTTAGGTCGAGATAATGATAGTCAGTAAATAGAAATCACAGGGGCTGATCTAATGAGGTTACTAGAGGCACCATTAGGGCAATTAGGATGTTTGCAAATCGATTGTTCAGTTTATAAACAAAACCCAGAGATAGACTGAAGCAGCATTGATCTACTTTTCACTTGCATAGCAAATGCAATTCGAAGGCTAGCTGGCTTAACTTCAGGCTCCGTCTATAAGTTTATAAATCAAACAAGTATAGACAAGCAAACAAGCTATTCGCTCCCTAGCAGAGTCACCATTTTGTTATCAGGAAATATAGTGTCTATGAAGAGCTGCTAGTCCCACTAAGACAGGTAGCTATCTTAGAAACAAATAGATTAAAGTTACTTTTGCTTTCCTTTATGAGAGGTAGATAGGAGAGGATCAAAGAATACCAACTTCGATCCTTCGCTCGGTTCTTTGCTTGTTCCTTCTCCTCACCAATAGGTCTTTGCCGCTTCTCCCTTGACCACTCCTCTTCAAAGAGTACCTGTAAAGTTAAAGCAACATAATACCTTGAAAGATAAGAGATCTACAATCATAAACAATATAGGACCAGATATATATTGACCACATAAACGCATATACTATCAGACATACAAGAATGCAGAGGAAAACTTGAATAGCTTTTTTAATATGAATAGTAGAAGAGAGGATTACAACCCATTGTTCTAACCTAGCGTCATCTTCCCAGCATGAAAGCCCTTCTTCACCTCATGAAAAGCTTAGATCACCCAACACTATGATATTCCACTAGGAAACCAACAACACTTCCTTACAAGATACAAAATTCCAGCCTCTGGATCTTTGGGATGAGGGATCCATATATAGATGATTGCAAGGAGGTGATTCAGCTTCTTGGATTTTGATTAGTGTCTTCTTTCTAATAGTTCTTAATTCCACTTGGAGATTGACGATCTCTTACTCATCCCTGGGCGGATTCAGAGAGGCAAGTGTCACAGGAGAACTTTCTGGAAGATTCCATGATCATCCACCTCGCAAACTGTCTCTGCCATTTGTCCATTCTCGCCCATCGCACCCTACAGAAGGGCTTTCTAGTATGCATCGTATCCTTTACACTGGGTAGGTGAGATGCAACGCACCCTTAGCACTAAGCAACCTGTATGGTCCAGTTTTGACCAGTTCTAAGCAGTTTCCTGTGGAGAACTTCTGGGAGATGGTGTAATCAGCTGACCTTGTTCCTTTAGGGCATGAAACAACACTTTTAGGGACTCAGAAGCCCTTGTTTTATGGACATATATGATTGGGGTTGCAGTGCCCAAAAATGTCTATAACACTTGGGTAAACCTGTGATAAAATCCATTGAAACCTCCTCAAAACCATGACTTGGGATGGATAAAGGTTGTAATAGACATGCGGTCTTAATTGTTTCAACTATATTTTGTTGGAAAACCAAGCATTCTGCAACAAACTTTTTAATATCATATTTAGGGCCATCGCAAAAAAATTCCTTCTTAACCATGTGGTAAGTTTCTAAAAATCTTCAGTGTCATCCAAAGGGAGAGTTATGAAATTCCATAAGAATATTTTGTTTGAGTTGGGAATTATTACAGAGGTATAATTGATCTCGGAACCATAATGAATCATTTTTCCAACTAAATGTATCATATGTATTAGGGACTTGTTGTAAGTTTTGAATTGGTTCCCACACTTCTGTGTTATTCTTCCATTCATCTCTTGCTTCATTTATCCAATATGGTTGGATAATAGAAATTGAATAAAGCAATTCCTCCACATCCTCATCCTTTATTAATAGTGCATCTGCAATAACATTTTGCTTCCCTTTTTTGTAGATGATTTCACGGTCATAACCCAACATATTTGTGACTCACTTTTGACCCTTTTTTGAACATAATCTTTGTTATAAAAAGAATTTAAGACTATCATGATCTGTTTTTACCTTGAAGTATCTTCCCGTTAGGTGAGGTCTCCATTTCTTAAGTGCATGTATTATTGCCAACGTTTCCTTCTCATAAATATCTTTGTGTAAATACTTTCCTTTGATTGGACGACTTTCGGAAGAAATGGGTCTTTCTTCTTGCATTAAAATAACAACAATTCCATTTCCTGAGGCATCCCATTCCACAATAAAATATTTTGCGAACTCTAGTATAGCTAAGACAGTGCTTGGTGCATTGCCTCTTTAAGATGTTCAAAGGCTTTCGTTGCTTCTGGAGTCCAAGAAAATGCATCTTTCTTCAGTAATGTTGTTAGAGGTTCTATTATTCTCCCATAATTCTTAACAAACTTACCATAATACCTTTTCAACGCAATAAATCCTCGCAGATGCTTTATGGATCTGGGGATTTTCCATTCCTTAATGGATTTAATTTTGCTAGGGTGTACCTTAACACCTTCATGAGATACAATATGACCTAAATATTCCAAATATTGTACTCAAAAGAAACATTTGGAGGTTTTTCCATATAATTTTTTCTCCTCCAAAAGTTTGAGCACTCTATCAACATGTTGAAGGTGATCCTCCTAAGACTTGTTGTAGATTAGTATATCATAAAAAATACTAACACAGATTTTCTAAGTGTTTGAAAATGGAATTCATCAAACCTTCAAATGTAGAAGGTGCATTGGTAAGGCCAAAAGGAATCACCAAAAATTCATAATTACACTCATGAGTTCTCAATGTTGTTTTCAGAATGTCTTTAGTCTTCATTTTGATTTGATGATATCCTGAACGAAGGTCCAACTAGGTGAAGTAAATTTCTCTATGCAATTCATCTAATAATTCATCAATGATAGGAATGGAAAATTTATATTTAATAGTGAGCTAGTTGAGCTCCCTATAATCTAGACATATGCGCCATGCTCCATCCTTCTTGTGCACCAATACTACTGGAGCAGAGAAACAACTTTGACTAGGTTGAATTATACCAGCCTTTAGCATTTCTACAACCATACATTCAATTCAATTCTTTTGGGCATAGGGATATCTCGAAGGCCTAATGTTTGGAGGAAAAATTCTCAGAATAAAAAAAATAGGATGATCATGATCGCGAATAGGTGGGAGGCCTTTGGGAGTCTCAAATACCTTAGAATTATTGTCTAAAGCTTTTTGGAGATATGGAGAAATAGATGATTTCGACGTGGGAAACTCTAGCAAACATAATTGTGCAATTACTCCATGTATTTCTTTCTTTAGAAGCTTTGTCATGTAGTTAGAGCTGATTATCTTTCCTGGTTTCCCTACGATACCCCTTAATTCAACTTCCTTTCCTCCTAAAAACAATTTCAAGAAAATTTCTTGAAAATTAAAAAATCATACCCAAAGATTGTAGCCATTGGACTCCTACTACAACATAAGCACCACCCATTGGAATGGAAATCATTGGACTATTCAAAACATATTCTCCCATGGATCGGTTGATATTATGGCATCTTCTAGAGAAATTTATGGTTCTTCCATTTTCAACCATCACTTGACAGTCTAGTGCTAGATATAGGAAGCAATTCAATTCCTTCGCTATCTTACAATGAATAAAATTATGGGTATTACCATAATCAATCAACACTATTACCTTTTTCTTCTTGATATGTCCTTCTATCTTGATAGTTTGAGGAGTGTTTATTCTGGCCAATGAATTACACTATATGGTCAGATTCATTTCTTCTTTCTATAGGCTTTGTTCCTTGTGTGTATCCTATTCTTGTTTTTTTTCTTCTTCCTGTTCACAATATATGCAAAATAATTCTTCTGAGCACACTTATGACCTTTAGTGTATTTTCTATCACAACTGCAACAAAGCTCTTTTTCTATTTCTTATTCCAATTATTGTGGTGTCAACCTTGTAGGTTGTGAAAGTCTAGGAGAAACAACACTTCCATCTTTATAGTTGTGATTGGTAGGCTTCCTTGTTCCATAATTTTTCTTTCAATTTTTCTTACCAACCTGAATGTCTTCTCCAATGAATCAGGTTTCCAAAGGAAAAACTCATGTTGGATGTTATGTTTTAATGTCCCTATCAACACATCAATCCTATGCTCCTCTAGAATATATTTTACCCTTATATTCAATTTTTAGAAGTCCTCAATGTGCTCCACCATTGAACCTTTTTGTTTGAGGTTTATGAATTGGCTAAAAAAGGTGTTGCTTTTGTTATCCTCATAATGTGCTATCAATTCTTGTTCGAAAATTGCCCAAGTGACAAGTTTTTTAGAAGAGAAAAACCATCGATACCATACAAGCTCATTGGTTTCCAAATATAAACTCGCAATACACAGCTTTTGTGCATTTTGCACATTCTGGAGATCGAAATATTTCTCCATCTATAGTATCCATGTTACGGTATGCTTGCCATCAAACTTGCTCATATTAATCTTTGGAACATGGTGGGTCTTCAATCCAAAATTAGATTATATGAAATCATGACTAACATTTCTTTTGTTCTCATCATAATTTTCCTCTACTACCTTTTCACCATTAGTAAGCATTTCTTGTAGTAACTTTGCCAAACCTCCTTTCAAAGCTTCCATGTCTTTCTTCAAATATTCGATGTTTACCTCTAAACCATCCATGTTAGCTTCCACGTCATTATTTAAACCATCCATATTTGTTTCCACACCTTTATTTAAACCATCAATCTTAGCTTCTGCTACTTTTTGTGAGAGTGAAATTTGTTCCACTTGGTCTAGCAATTTTGATATATCATGTTTCATTTCTTCCTCTTCTTCATGAGTCATGGTAGAGATTACAGGTTTCTTACTAGGCATTTCCATTTTCTTTCTTTAGGACATAAATTAATGATAATTATGCTTCACTATCTCCTTTCAATTCTTTCAAACTAATTTTTCAAACCAAACTTATGCAAAATTTTAAAAAGACTACACACCTTTTTTGGCTTTGTAGGAGCACGATATTTAATCTACTTTATCTTTGCAATTTTGGATCTCCAAGGTCTAAAATGTCATCCTATGGTAGCCCTTTGAGTCCTCGTTCCAACTCCACATGTCTGATCAAGATTCGATTCTCCAATAAAGAGTTATTCCAAATCACCCACGATGACCATATTATAGACTAGTTCAGTAGATCGAACGTGTACGAAGTGCCACATGTCAATGTTTCGACCTTCGGACTTGAAACTGAAACAAAAAATAATATAGGATGTCCTCTTTTTGTAACTGTGTAAGAATTTTTTTATCTGACACTTAGAGAGAAAGTTATGATGATCTTCCCTAGGTCACATGTTTGAGATATAATTCGTGATCCTACAAAAACCCTAACTTCCTTGGATCATATCACCAAAAATATAGTGATACAAGATCAAAAATTCATACCCGAGGTTTATCAAGATTTCCGCTCAAATGGGTTTTAATTTTAGCTTCTGAAACATCATACAAAACAAGTTATAGTGAAAATTCCATGATGACATGTTTTAAGAAGTGAAGCCCTAGAATCCAAAGCTCTGATATGAATTGTTATGCAACAAGTTCACAAAATAGAAGAAAAGACATATCAACGACTTCAAAATTAGCCTCTTCGAGGGCGTAACCTCCTCTACATTATACAAATGAACAATTCTTGGATGATACAAATGACAATACCTCCTTTCTATATATAGGAGTGTAAGGGATCACAATATAGTAAAAGCCAACATACAATAATAATGTAAGGGCACAACAATGACAATAGTGGGCTTCTATGTGGCACAATAATAACAATATGGGGACAACATGGGAATAACAATAAAAGTAAGGGAATACAATGACAATAATAATAAGGGAATAAACTAGTATTATAGGGACCTATCATATGTCAGTAAGAGGTTCAAGCACTAAGAGACAACATTCAAGTCAAAGAATAGGGCATGTGAATGAAGACTGATCGGTGAAAAAGTATGTAAGATATCAACAAAGTGAAAATACCACAAGAAAGAAGACCTTCATGCCCAATTTCCACCCTTTGTTTCCCTGATTCTTCTCTTTTGCTTCCTCTTTTCTTCACGACTACCTTCCTATTCCTTCAACTAAAAGTATTCCAAGGGAATTCCACCCTGTAAATAACTTAACTAAGAAACCAATCATATGCAATCAATCGTCGCACAATTGATTTTATTTAAATTTAGATGATTTCCATGCTTAGATTTGTATATTCAATGTGAATTACTCGAATTGTGAGTCCACTAGTTTAATCTGTGGAGAGAAAGGGAGCATAGTATTGAAGTTGGAAAAGATTTTACAACATGGCCATTATGGATGTATTGTATCCCACCTCCTAAAACATGGAGTTTTTCAAGTAACAGGAAGGAGGAGAGTGCCTGTTGAGTTACCTATACGAGATTTGCAACAATATATTAGTCTCCAGAATAGCTCTTGGTGGTAACATGAGAGTTGACATCCCTGCCTCCATGGACACAAACAAACTCACTGAAACTAAATTTAAGAAGAGCAAGAAGCCCAAAGATTCATATGACAAATCGTTTAAGGAAAAAGATGAAAAATAGGGATTAAATTTCAACGGGAGAAATATAATGTATGCTCTGCCATGGAATCCCAAGCATAGCTAGTAGTTTTCAGATTGAGATGATTTGTTTCTATTAGATCATGATTTTGAGTCTCAATCCATTGATTCTTATATAATTTTAGATGCATGTCTGAAGGAATCCATATCCTAGAAAGTCTTGTTTGGTCACATAAGTGCCACTTCGAGACCCATTAATATAGTGGTGATACACATCTTGAAGAATCGTATAAAGATGACACCCAAGAAAAAATAAATGATAGAAGTGAGAGTAATGTTGAGATCATGATTGATCACCCAAGTTGGAACTCAAGCAGGTTTGACAAGTGGATGAAGGGAAAGAGATTCAAGAGATCTAGGTATGCACTCCAGCATAATCCCCTTGAATAGTTTGGTTTGTTAACCAATAATGAGATTGATGTTGAGGTCGTGATCGATCACCCACATGAAAATTCAAGCAAGTTTGATGATCGGATGAAGGGAAAGGGATTCAAGATATCTATGTATGCACCCCAATTTAATCCCCGTAATTGATTTGGTTTATCAACCAATAATTAAGAAAATTATATGGCCCTATGTCTTATAATGCTTGCAAGTGTAGTAAACACTCCTCAAATCAACTAATTTCAAATTGGGGTTGAGAAGCCTCGATGAGGTGACCTCAAGCTTCCCAATGTTGGTTCCTAGCTTTCGAAAATCATGAGGAAGAGGCCCAAATATAAAAAATTTGACACATATGTTGGTCTTTACAATGGTGATTAGGTTGAGAAAATTTGGTACAAATGCATCACTTTCAATAAGGTTTTCCATCCTCCTTAGTCTATGGGAGGCCACAGGGATAGCCATGAAAACGTTACAAAATTTTTTCTATAGAAAGAGGAGGATAAAGAGAGTTGAGAGGAAGAGATTAGTGATCAAGAGATTCATATTATATTGCACCCTCAACTGCTTGGAAATATCCACAAACCTCTCCCAAAGGAGAGGACTAAGGATTAGGTTGGCATTATGATGCATGTGTTATCCTTGATGGCCATTCACTTGTAACAAAAGAAGTATATGGTAACTAGATGAATCTACAGGTCATATCACAGGTGAAAGAATGATCAAACAGAGATGAATCTACAGGAGATATCAAAGGTGACATAATGATGGAACAAAGAGATATCAGAGGTGACAAAATGACGAAATAGAATAATGGTCAAAGGTTTGATATAGGGAGATTGTGTTAGTGTTGTCCTTGATAAGAAACCTACCTGATGAGTTGTCCTTAATGACAACCTATTTGATGAATGGACTAACTGATAAAGGTATAACCATGATGTGACAGAATGCATGGCAGTTGTGTTTACAGATGTGACAAAATGCAAGGCAGTTCAGAGGAATCAATTCAGAAATGATAAAGTAATCACAACTCACATTGTAATAGGTCTATTCAAAGGTAACATAGTAATCGCACAGAAGAAAAGGATGATGGGACAAAGGGTTTCAGATTACATTCAAGAAATTGAAGAAAAAAAACATTTTAAGTTGTATTAAGTTGTATACGTTGTTTTACCTAGTCCAAGTAGTGTATACAAGTGGGTACATAGAACAAAAGGAGCGTATATGTATGCACAAAATTTCACAGAAAGAAAAGCATGTATGTGATGGAAAATTAAGGTTATATGATAATCAGGGTCCATACCATGGTATTAGCCTACAATATTGAGAAGAATAATGGTTACTTGATCCTGTCTAGGAATACCGCACGTTCTAAGTGTTGTTTTCATCCGAGGTTTTGAAAAAGGATATAAGTATATAGTGTGGAGAAGATCAAGGGGCTAAGAGTGAAAGTGAAAGGGTTTTTCATAAATAGTTCTATCTAAGGTATATTTTACATTGTAAGCACTATGGTTATGATATACATCTGAAATATCTTGTGCACCCTAGGATACAATGTTGGATCAAGTTCATGAGACCTGAAATGGCTTATCTTTGTATGATATGATAATCGATAGTCTAGATTTGATTGCTAATTCATGTTTTATCCTTTATATGCTATGATATGGGTATATCTAAAGTCTGGAATAACTAAGAAGTTATAGGTTATCATTTTCAGATCTATATGCTAGTTCGCCTTGGAGAAGGCATGTATACATGTTGGTTTGGCACTTCCAAGTAGCGTATGTAGAAGAAAAGCTCGTTGTTTAGAGATGACTGATTTGTCTATTCAATGCTACTATTTTACTACTGTTTGTCAATGATTTCTTCATTAGATCTGAAAATGAAATTGATTGTATAAGGATATTGTGTTTGGTTGATTGATTGATCGAGTAAGAAGGGCGATATTTTCTTATATCTATTTAGAAATCTATAATATGACATTTGATCTTCAGAATTTCATTCGTTGGTAAAGTTTTTGATTCATAGGTTTTACGCTTTAGTGTCTTTAGAGGTATACACAGGTTGGGTAACAGAAATTAGCGTATACATGGAAGTTGGCTTCATTGAAGTAGCGTATAAATTCTGACATATGATTTTTAATATTGTAGTTGGTTCTGGTTATTGATCTAGTGTTTTGGGTTGATCTTTGTCTTCTGGTGATAGTGATCTTATTGTTCCAGTTGATTGGGTGAACTTTTATTAAGGACGAATTCATTTGGTTATGAATGATTTTTTGATTTAGATGTGTCATAGGTTTCAGTAATTTTTTGATTCAGTTGTCTCAGAAGTTTCAAGGATCAGTTGACTCAGAAAGTGATGATTGGGTTTCAGTTATATCAGAGATTGATGATTGGGTTTTAGTGATTGATTTATTAATATGTATGGATCAGTTATAGTGGTGATTGATTTTGAGCTTCAATGTTATTGAAGGATCCAGTATGCAAAATTTGATTAAATGTGGCCCATATATTGTTTTGTTATGTACCAAGAGTATCTAGTCTAAAAATTTATCAAATATGGTCCTTGGAGAAAGAATGAAGGTGGTCTCCTTCCATAGGTTGGTTCCTACGTACTAGTAAACATATCATCGAGTACAATAGCTAAGCGGTTGAATCTCCCTTCCAGTAGCAGTTGGAGAACGAGTGAAGGTTGTAGCCTTCTGTAGGCCGACGCCTATGTATTGGTAAACATATCAACAAATACAAGAGATAGGGGTTGTATCTCCCTTCCAGTAGAAGTTGGAGAACAAGAGAAAGTTGTAGTCTTTCATAGTGTTGGAAATAATACTGAGAGGGGGGGTGAATCAGTATTATCAGATCAATCAAACTTTTTCAATTTCATACTCAGAAACATATACGCTACTTCAATTAAGTGAACCCGCGTGTACACGCTACTGTGTCTAATGAAACTCGCGTATATCCAGAGATCTTATAATTCAGTTATCTTAATCTTCAGTAAATGCACCAGATCATTATTAAGCATATTAACAGTAAACAGGTGCAGAATAACAGAACAGAACATCACACAAGAGCCACAGACATGAACACCATGATATAAGGTGGAAACCCAATGTGGGTGAAAACCACCTGTTGCAATTCGTCTCTTTCTTCTTTAATAAGAAACTTCTTTTACAATGCACTGGTGCAGTCATTTACCAGCACGCAGGCTGCAACCTGCAGAGGGCTACAACCCTCATAGCTCTTGTACTAGCCGATCCATTTACTAGTACGTAGGTGCCAACCCTACAGAAGGCTACAACCTTCACTCGTTTTCCAGCTGCTCCTAGAAGGGAGCAACAACCCCCTTGGCTCTTGTACTGGCTGATATGTTTACCAGTACGTAGGTGCCGGCCTACGATCTTCCCGGGACCACGTTTCATACATTTTCATACTGGATCCATGAAACAATCACTATTGTAGAACAACCTGCATCATCAATCACTGAAACACCCAATTCTGCATCACTGTAACCCTGTCAACAACAACCAGACAACATAACAACAACCAGATCCAACTTCATCTTCAAATATCATACTTCACATTGTATACGCTACTTGGATGAACCCAACCTGCGTGTATACGCTCTTTTACCAAAGCCAACCCGCGTACAGATCTGCAAATTCTAACTTATAACTCTGCAGCTATATAAAACATACCCAGATCATAATAATAAACATGCGTCAGTAGATCTGATCTATCCACAGTCAAACCATATGAAGATAATCATTCCAAGCCTTGAGATCTCGTTCCATCATTCATCATCCTCCACATGAGTGAAACCTTGGTTCAGATCACCAACCCATAACCAGCACTTGGATCTCACACTTCCTCAGATCTTCATCACTCACACACTCTTGCACCTTGCTTGCTCTATTTGCCTAATGATCTTCTCCTTATATAGCCTTAGGCCCTTTACAATACCACGGTCCAAAACCATAGTAACACAATACCATCAACTTCAAAACTAGGGATCAACACGTCCGTCAAGACGCCATGGTCCAAAACCATAGGCACAACTTCCAAGGACTAACCGCCATGGACCAAAGGTACGTTTTCACATACACGCGCTTTTACTGAAGCCAACCTGCGTGTACACGCGACTTGGGCTTAATGAACCTGCGTGTATGAACTTTCTTGGCCTGCTGTAGTAAGATCTATCTTCTGATTAAGTGCCATCACCTGTACCAACCTCTGAGCAACTGTACCAACCTCTGAGTGAGTTGCCATCAAGGACAACACTTGAATCATAATGCCAACAATCTCCCCCTTTGGACTTGATGGCAACCACCACACCAAGTCACTCTCCCCCTTTGACATCAAGGGCAAAGGGCGAACCAAGATATCCTCTTCTTTGGTATACCTTCTGCTGTCCATACTCCCCCTAAGTACCTGCCGCAATCTCCAAATGTGCTCCCCCTTTGTGTATGCCAAAGTGTACCAATCTATCCATCCTGCTCTTGCTGAATTGTGCTGTTCATGCTCCCCTTGACTGTAGGCAAGATCTGCAAAAGATGTTCTTCAAGAAGAACAAGGACTTATACATCATAGAAGACCTTCCTATCACCAAAAGACTCAATACATACATTCATCACCCAAACTAGTGGGGATATACCAATATTGACTCATCCACCTAACCATGTGGAGATACATTAAGAGTTTACTCATGATAAGACATGAACATTACATCATTCATCCCAGGCATAGTGGGGAAACCAACATAGGCCGTTACATGACCTTGACACCATAAAAGAGATATCACAACAGAGATACATGCTGAAGTTTCTGAATGGGCTCCAAGTTGTATCAATCCATCCATGCTCCCCCTGAGTAGATGCAAGTTCTAGGACCAACAATTCATTCAAGACCATGACTATCATTCATCATATATGATCTGTACCATCAGCCTGCAATGCCATTCCTTTGATCAAACAACAAGATGTATCATTTAGCTTCATAGACTTTATCAACAACTTCTAACCATAATGCCAACAATGCATTATTTGAAGTATATGCTCCCCCTGAGCCTGTGCCATCTGTAGTTAGATCTGATCATGCATACACCAATAATAAGCATCAAGATCTCATCATCATCAAGTTAGGATTAAACACTTCTAACATCTTACAAGTATCAAAACATTTCCAAACATCCTCAGCAGACTGTAACTGTTAACCAATAGAGCATATATTGGACTGGATCATATCAGACCCCTTTTCTGAGTCTGTCCCCACTGCTTTTTCACAAACTGACATATACGCGACTTTGCAGTGTGAAAATCGCGTATATACGCAGATTTGCTTCATGAAACTTGCGTATGATAATCAGAACACTGAAGTTCTATGCCTTCAGCTCCCCCTGAGTCTGTTATGTCTGTGCTGTGCTGAGTACCCTGTGCTGTGCCACATCTTTCTGACTGAACTTCCTTCTTCTTCCATATCTTCAAGCATGTTGATGATTTCTTCTTATCATGAGCTTTGTTCCTGCAATCCTTTGCTCTATGTCCAAACTTGTTACATGCATAGCATCTTACATGTTTCATATTCCTCCTATAGCAATCAGCAGCTTTGTGGCCAAACATATTGCAAGAAAAGAAATATCCATTAAAGTACCTTGAATGTGATGATCTTTCTGCATGATGGTCTTGAAACCTTCTTCTTCTACATATGGCTGCAACATTTCCAAGATTATGGCATACATAACATTCAACATTATTCATGGGAGGAGTAAAAGATTTTCTTTGAGGAGTCTCTTTCCTTGATTGTTGATGAGGTTGACCTTTTATCTCCTTGTAGAGCCTTTCAGATTTTGCATTAGAGATTCTTGTCTTACTTTGTGAACCAGATTCACCTTCAATAGACTCATAAAAACCAAGACCAGTTTTGATAGCAGGGGACCTTTGAGTACTAAGAATATCATCCAAGATCTTAGTACTATCTTGAAATCGTAATAGTTTATCCTTTTCTTCTAATTTACTTTTCAAGATATTTACCTCAACTTGATGTTGTTCTTCTTTGTCTAGACATTGCTTCTTCAAGGTCTCTTTAGCTTTCCTTCCTTCATCCAACTGATGCCTTAGTTTGAGGATCTCGTTTTCTTGCTCTTTATTCAGTGCTAGTAGCATTTGTCGAGTTTTGGAGGCACATTCCAACAGATCTTCTAATTTGATGATTTCTTCTTTGAGGGCATTCTCCTTTTTGCTAGGTAGATCTTGCTGATCTATGGTTTGATCTGATGCTTCATTTGTTTGTCCATCTTCATTCTGAGGTGATTCAGGATCTGAATTCAACGGCAGGTTGTCATTGTTCCTTTGAGCTGTCTTCTTCTTCTGACGTGCTTTCTTCCCCATTGTTCTACGAATCTCCTTCAAGCGATCAAGCTTCTCTGAAGGACCTGCTCTGATACCAATTGTTGGAAATAATACTGAGAGGGGGGGTGAATCAGTATTATCAGATCAATCAAACTTTTTCAATTTCATACTCAGAAACATATACGCTACTTCAATTAAGTGAACCCGCGTGTACACGCTACTGTGTCTAATGAAACTCGCGTATATCCAGAGATCTTATAATTCAGTTATCTTAATCTTCAGTAAATGCATCAGATCATTATTAACCATATTAACAGTAAACAGGTGCAGAATAACAGAACAGAACATCACACAAGAGCCACACACATGAACACCATGATATAAGGTGGAAACCCAATGTGGGTGAAAACCACCTGCTGCAATTCATCTCTTTCTTCTTTAATAAGAAACTTCTTTTACAATGCACTGGTGTAGTCATTTACCAGCACGCAGGCTGCAACCTGCAGAGGGCTACAACCCTCATAGCTCTTGTACTAGCCGATCCATTTACTAGTACGTATGTGCCAACCCTACAGAAGGCTACAACCTTCACTCGTTTTCCAGCTGCTCCTGGAAGGGAGCAACAACCCCCTTGGCTCTTGTACTGGCTGATATGTTTACTAGTACGTAGGTGCCGGCCTACGATCTTCCCGGGACCACGTTTCATACATTTTCATACTGGATCCATGAAACAATCACCATTGTAGAACAACCTGCATCATCAATCACTGAAACACCCAATTCTGCATCACTGTAACCCTGTCAACAACAACCAGACAACATAACAACAACCAGATCCAACTTCATCTTCAAATATCATACTTCACATTGTATACGCTACTTGGATGAACCCAACCTGCGTGTATACGCTCTTTTACCAAAGCCAACCCGCGTACAGATCTGCAAATTCTAACTTATAACTCTGCAGCTATATAAAACATACCCAGATCATAATAATAAACATGCGTCAGTAGATCTGATCTATCCACAGTCAAACCATATGAAGATAATCATTCCAAGCCTTGAGATCTCATTCGATCATTCATCATCCTCCACATGAGTGAAACCTTGGTTCAGATCACCAACCCATAACCAGCACTTGGATCTCACACTTCCTCAGATCTTCATCACTCACACACTCTTGCACCTTGCTTGCTCTATTTGCCTAATGATCTTCTCCTTATATAGCCTTAGGCCCTTTACAATACCACGGTCCAAAACCATAGTAACACAATACCATCAACTTCAAAACTAGGGATCAACACGTCCGTCGAGACGCCATGGTCCAAAACCATAGGCACAACTTCCAAGGACTAACCGCCATGGACCAAAGGTACGTTTTCACATACACGCGCTTTTACTGAAGCCAACCTGCGTGTACACGCGACTTGGGCTTAATGAACCTGCGTGTATGAACTTTCTTGGCCTGCTGTACTAAGATCTGTCTTCTGATTAAGTGCCATCACCTGTACCAACCTCTGAGCAACTGTACCAACCTCTAAGTGAGTTGCCATCAAGGACAACACTTGAATCATAATGCCAACACATAGGTGGGTGCTTCCCCACTGGTATGTTGCTGTGCCAGTAAAGGATTGTAAACAACTTTTTTATATTAAAAATAAGAGAGAGACTACAATAATAGGGGGTTTTCTACCACATTGGGTTTCCACCTTAAATCTTGTTTTTCATGTGTGTTACATATGTGTGATGGTTTATTTATTATAGCAGATGGTTAATGTTTATCTAATGGTCAATAAAGTACTAATTGACTAGCTGAAGACAAACATATGATGGATTAAATGAACTGTAAGTTCACTGGATATACACATATAGTATTAATAAAAATTGCGTACACATGCACATTCCATTAAGTAAAGTCACGTATAGAAATCTAAAAATGAAAGGTAAAATGCTATTGATTTGTAAATATTGATTCACACCCCCCGATCTCAGTATTTTTTCCAACAATTGGTATCAGAGAAGGTCATTTGGCAGAAGCTTGATCTCTTGAAGGATATCCATTGTAACAATGGGAAAGAAGCAAAAGAATAAAGTACCTCAGAAGAAGAAGACATCTCAAAGGAAGAGTGACAACAAGAGAGACAATTGGCTATTAGGTGGAAACAAGTATTCAGATTTAGAATCACCTCAGATTGATGATGAACAAGCAAAAGAAGTATCAGGTAGTAATTTTTGGTCTTCTAGTGGTACATTTCTCTGCTAATGAAATATTGAAGATAATGACACTGATAGTGAAACAACTGAATTTTCTCTCACAGGTGAATGTGAAAGAAATCTAATAGAGACATAAGTTAAAAGGCTCACAGATAAAATTACAGATCAATAAGATCCATTTGATGTCAACAGTTGTAGGATGAAGTGACATCATTGAGAAATGAAGTAAATGAAAAGGATACAATAATCAAGAAACTTAAATATAGATCCAGTTACTGTGAAATTCTTGAAGCTGAGGTCATCTCTCTAAAAGAAGATCTTGAAAATTCAAATAAGTAGAATGAAGAAATACCTCAAGAAAATGAAGAACTAGAAAATGTGATTCTCAAATTAAAGCAACAAGTGGAAGAAGGAAGAAAAGTTGAAAAATCATGAAGAAGTGGTATCTGGAAAAGGAAGATAAATATCAGGTTGAGGTAAATATCCTAAAAGGTAAATTAGAAGAAAATGATATACTTTTATGATTTCAAGATAGTACTAAGCTTTGGATAATATTCTTAGTAGTCAAAGGTCTCTTGCCATCATACCTAGTCTACTGTTAAAGTTGAATCTAGCTCACAACTAAGGCAAAGAATTTTAATGAAAAATCTGAAATTCTCAACAAGGAGATAAGAGGTCAACCCCATCAAAAACCAAGGAAAGAAAGTCTTTAAAAAAAAACATTTACTTCTAACTATGGAAGTGTTAATTGATTATTTCCTCTGATGAATAATCTTGAATGTTTTAGATGTCATAATTTTGGACATGTTGTAGTGAGATGCAGAGGTAGAATGTTTCAAGCTAATAATTGTCACACAGAAAGATCATCAGCTTCCAGGTACTTTAAGGCATATTGTTTTTCTTGCAATATGTTTGGTCACAAAGCCATTGCTTTCTTTAGAAGGAATGTGGAACATATAAGATGTTATGCTTGTAAGAATTTTGGGAATATAGCAAAATAATGCAAGGACAAATCTATGGATTGTCGTACACAATATGGTAAGAAATCAAATAAGTAGATTTATATCAGAAAATATGAAAAAGATGATCCACCAAGAGTCAAGAAAAGGAAGATGATATAAGGTGTGATCTTTCTCTCTGCTCATTCAAAAATGAAGATGATAGTGGATGTGCTCATCACATGAATTAGAACAAGAGTACAATGGAGTCTCTGATGAAGAACCATCATGAGAATGATATTCTTGGAACTGATGTTTAAGTAAAAGTTCTAGGACCAGGTACAATTAAAACATAATTATGGGAAACTGAAAGTATGAAATTTCAATGTTCCAATTTTCATACATAGAGATTATGAAGACAAGTTATGTATGTACGTGAGTTAGAAACTGCAAAGTCGCATATATGTTGTATTGACAAAGAAGTAGTGGGACAGACTTAGAAAAAGGGTCTGATGTAGTTCAGACAATTATCAATTGTCTTTTATGTCTTGATGATTGATCATTATAGTCTATGGATGTTATTTAGAAGTGCATTTGACCATCGTAAGTTGTTTATGACTTGATGTATAACTCTTTGATGATGATGCCTTGATGATTCTTACTGATATATGCAATAATCAGATCTGACAGTGAATAGTTTGCATAGGTTCATGGGGAGAATATGCTATGCTTCTAATAATGCATTGTTGGCATTATGATTAGAAGTCCTTGATACATAATGATGGTGATGATGCTTATGTTGTTGAAGTGTTTAAATGATACATCATGCTATGCTGCAGGCATGGGTTGCCTATGATAAAGTCTCAGATAATACTTATATTTCTTGAGCCACATAGTCATTATTCAGACTAGATTTATGGATGATTGTGGATGACTCTTTTCATGATGCATATAGTACATATGGTATGTTTCTTTTCATAAGGTCAAGGAGAAGAACAAAGCTTGAGTACAAAACTTCATTATTTGATAAGTGTCACTCATTTCTTTTATGTTGTTGTCATCATGCCTTCAAAGTTACAAAAATTTCATATAGTGCCTTTATGGATGGGGATTCCTATAGTTGTTGGCTCTCACATGGTATATTGTTTGAGGATTGTTGTTTTTTATGGTGTCAAGAAAGCTTGACATATGTCTGTGAGCTCATGATTTGGTTTTCACTTTGATGAGAAGCTAGATACATATTGCTATCTCTATGATGTATACATATTATGTTGATAGATGGATGATTACTTAAATTACACATTGGTAAATAATGTTGGTTGGCCAAGAGAATGGTGTTACTGCATGTTTCATGAAGACATATCTATTTGAAGACATGGATATTCAGAGACATGGCTTACTTAGTCACATAATGATGATGGAGTGTTACTTTATGATGATAGGTTTGATTCTCAAATATGTTGATTATCATGGTTGATGCTTATCAGATGTGGGATGTTGGAAAAATCCCTAGTAAAGATAAATGGTTGATATATTGAGGGTTGTTTCATGCAGTTCTTGGATTGATGATGATGGTATAGTCATGGATGATGACTATGGTGTTTTCACATACATATGATATGTTGTGAATGTGTTTTTGTTACTTCTTGGAGATATGACATATGCTTAGTTGATTCATGGAGGCTATGTTAAGGATTTTTCTACTAAGGAAACATAGCAAGTTGACCTTGATGAGCTCAGGAGGATGAGTTGATATATATATGAGGTATACTTTGTCACAGGTTGATGATATTAAAGGTACATTGTCTTTTCTTGGGAACTGAAGATGGACATATACAAGTTGTTGTTCTAGATGTTGTTGACAGATGCTTATGTTGCAGATCATATATGGTGTATGACAACTGCTGATGACTATCATGGTCTTGCTTAGATCTTTGGTCTTTCTTATAAATATCATGTATATCATTTGATGTAAAGGCCATTTAAAGACCTATGATGTAATAATTGTCATATTTAGTCATGTATGGACTTTTGAGATAATGTCAAATATGTAATCCCACTTGGTTGAGTGCTTGAGTCATTTGGTGTATCGCCACTTGGTTGGGTGATTGATGTATGTATAAGTCATTGGTGATAGGAATTTCATTATAGAGTCATGTTATTATTTTGAAAAATATTTCTGCAGACTTTGCATGTCCTCAGGGGGAGCATGGATAGTATAGTGCATCTTAGCATGTACTAAGGGGTAGTTTGATGAGATAATTCAGCATGTGCCTAGGGGAGCATGATCAGTGTTCATATTCAACAGTTTAGATATGGAAGTCTTCATTTAAAATTGGTCAGCCCCTTGCCCTTTATGTCAAAGGGGCAAAGTAGATTAGTGTTTGAAGAGTATCTTGATGTTTTGAAAAGCTTGGTGCTTGTCTTGATGTTATTTACATGTGGTTTCCATCAAGTCCAAAGGGGGAGATTGTTGCCATTATGATGCATGTTTTGTCCTTGATTGCAACTCACTTGTAACAAAACAAGTATATGGTAACTAGACGAATCTACAAATCAGATTAGAGGTGGAAGAATGATGGAACATAGATGAATCTACAGGAGATATCAGAGGTGAAAAAATGATGGAACATAAAGATATCAGAGGTGACAGAAAGATGGAACAAAATAATGGCCAAAGCTTTGATATAGGGAGATTGTGTTAGTGTTGTTCTTAATAAACAACCTACCTGATGAGTTGTCCTTAATGACAACCTATTTGATGAATGGACTAATTGATAAAGGTGTAAATAGGATGTGACAGAATCCATGGCAGTTATGTTTACTGATGTGACAAAATGCAAGGGAAGTTCAAAGGAATCAGTTTAGAAATGATAAAGTAATGAAAACTCACATTGTAACAATTCTATTTAGAGGTAAATAGAGTAATGGAATAGAAGAACACGATGATGGGACAACGGATTTCAGATTAGAATCAAGAAATTGAAGAAAAAAAATCTTTTAATTTGTATACATTATTTCACCTAGTTCAAGTAGCGTATACAATAAGGTACACAGAACAAAAGCAGCGTATACATATGCACATAGTTTCACAAAAAGGAAAGTGTGTATGGGATGGAAAATTAAGGGTATAGAATACCAAGGGTCCATACCATCATATTAGCCCACAATATTGAGAAAAATAATGGTTACTTAATCCCGTCTAAGCATACCACTGGTTGTAAGTGTTGTTTTGGTTTGAGGAATTGAAAAAGGCTCTAAGTATATTAGGAGGAGAAGATCAAGGGGCTAAGGGTGCAATTGAAAGGGATTTTCATAAATACTTTGATCTGAAGTATTTTTTGGGTTGTAAGGGCTATGGTTATGATATAGATCTAAAATATCTTGTGCGCCCTTGGATACAATGTTGGGTTAGGATCATGAGACCCGAAATGACTTATCATTATATGATCTGATAATGGATAGTCTAGATCTTATTTCTAATACATGTTTTATCCTTTATATTCTATGATCTGGGTATAACTGAAGTTTGGAATAGTTTCGAAGTTATAAGTTATTATTTGTAGATCTATACGTTGGTTCGCCTTCGTGAAGGTGCGTATACATGCTAGTTTGGCACTTGAAGTAGCGTATATAGAAGAAAATCTTGTTGTTAAGAGATGATTGATCTATCTGTTTAGTGTTGTTGTTTTACTGTTGTTTGTCAATGATGTCTTCATTAGATATGAAAATAAATCTAATTGTATAAGGAGATTTAGTCTGGTTGATTGATTGATTGAGTAAGAAGGGTGATCTTTGTTGCTATTTGTTTAGAACTATGTAATATGAAATTAGATCTTTAGAATGTCATTGGTTGGTAAAATTTTTGGTTCAGAGGTTTTACGATTTAGTATCGTTAGAGGTATATGCAGGTTGGGTTATAGAAAGTAGCATATACATTCAGTTTGGCTTCAATGAAGAGGTGTATACATTCTCACATATGATTTTTAAGATTGCAGTTGGTTCTGGTTGTTGATGCAGTGTTCTCAGTTCAACATTGTGTTCTGGTGATAATGATCTAATTGTTCTAGTTGACTGATTGAAGTTTAATTAAGTATCAGTTGATTGGGTTTTGAATCACTGTTTGATTCAAATGTTTCAGAGGCTTAAGTGATTGTATGACTCAGTTGTGTTATAAGTTTCAATCATTGGTTGATTCAGAAAGTGGTGATTGGGTTTCAGTTATATCAAAGACTGATGATTGTGTTTTAGTTATTGGTTGATTCAGCTGTATGGATGAGTTACAGTGGTGATTGATTTTGAGATTCAATGTTACTGATGGGTCCAGTATGAAAATTTGATGAAACGTGGCCTACATATTGTGTTCTTGTGTACCAGGAGCATCTAGTCTAAAAATTTATGAAACGTGGTCCCTAGAGGAAGAATGAAGGTGGTAGCCTTCTATAGGTCATCACCTATGTACTGGTAAAAATATAAGTCAGTACAAGAGCTAAGGGGTTGGAGCTCCCTTCCAATAGAAGCTAGAGAAAGAGTGAAGGTTGTAGCCTTTTGTAGGTTGTCGCCTACTTACTGGTAAACATATCAGCCAGTACAAGAGCTAGGGGGTTGTAGGTCCCTTCCAGTATAAGATGGAGAATGAGAGAAGGTTGTAGCCTTTTGCAGGTGGATTCCTCTGTACTGGTATTTTTTTGTAAGAGTAAAAGATTGTAAACAACTTTTTTATATTAAGAAGAATACAGAGACAACAACAGCAGGTGGTTTTCTCCCACATTAGGTTTCCACCTTAAATCTTGGTGTTCATGTGTGTTGCTTATTTGTGATGGTTTACTTATTACAACACATGGTTAATGTTTATCTAATGTTTAATAAAGTACTAATGCACTAGCTAAAGACAAACATATGATGGATTAACTGAATTGTAAGTTCACTAGATATACACTTATAGTCTTAAGAATAGTCGCGTACACACATAGGTTCCATTCAGTAAAGTTGCGTATAGAAATATGAAAATGAAAGGTAAAAAGTTATTGATTTGTAAATACTGATTCACCCCGCCCACCCCCACCCCCCCCCCCCCCCCCCCCACCTAGCCCCCCCCCCAGTATTTTTCCCAACAGATTCTTGTGTGAAAGCAAGGGAGGAAACAAAGAAAATGGAGGCAACTTCATTGTCGCTTAAGATGAGCAGGGTCCATAAATTTTGAATCTGTCACAGAGTTTTTACTTCAGGTCAGGCTTTGGGTGGTCATAAGAGATGCCACTGGGTTAGCACAGAAGCCTCGGATACTACTAGTACTATTTCTAGTAATAAGGAGACCCTTATATAATAACATATGCAAACCAGTGTGGAACTATTGAACCTAAACTAGCCTACCCCTTTTGATGTTGATTCTGATTCTGGACACCACAATAATTTGAGTGGAAATCCAGTGGATTATCTTGGAGCTACGAATTCCCATACCCACAAAAATCCTTACACGCTCTCTTGGTTAATGGCCATGAGAAGCCCAGAACAAGGACTGCTGTTGTCTAGTAATAATACCCATTTATATAAACATGATGAATTGGATGGTAGTGAATGAAATGAAATAGTACTTGGAAGATTATGTGATTAGACTTCCCATTCAAGCCACAACATTGGGCGCAATCGTAAACTGGAGAATTTTGTTTAATGGATTCAATTGTGTACATTCTTTAGAGCTCAATAATTGTAGATAGTGAACTTTGCATTATACTAATATATTGAAATATTAACAACAACTGGTTTGTTTTATAACAAATGAGATATTAAACATTTGACCTTTGTAATTACATTATGTAGCTTAGAAAATACATAATGAACATATTATATTTTTCACCTGAGTGCATTCTAGCAGGGTTCATAAAAATTATCAATTGGTGAAAATTATATCATAATTAATATATTTACACTAAAGGTGTACCCTTTCCAAAGATATCATCATCGACCTTTCTCTATTCATTCATTTTCCATCATTGGTTACTTCTTCCTTCCACCATTAATTTTAGCAAATAGTCGTTATTACACTAGTGGAGGCACACTGTGCACTAACCATGCTCTGTATTAATCAATTTCCCTCCCTCCAATCACATCTGTTACTAAATTTGAGAAGAACTTTTATGATCAAAATCCTTCCCTTTCTTGGGAAGTTCCATTGGATCATTGTCATAGCCCTCCATGCAATTATCCTTTAAGTCATTTTGTTCCAAAGTCGTTGGTTTAAGTTATGTATCACATAATTTTTATGACATTTTTGTTCTACCTCGATTCTTGGATTGAAGCATTGTGTTGCAACCACTGCATTGGTAGACAAGAATGTTGCAATCTTAGGAAGAACCTTCCCACAATTTGGACAACACATTAGTCCAACCCCAGGTGTTGAAATCAATCTCTCTCTCTCTCTATTCATGTTTGTTCATAGAAAGACTTAAAATGTAATAAAATATCACATCTCCTAGTACACCAACATCACTGAATAACACATAATTAAATTTTGAATGTTTTCATACTTGACAAGAGGGAACACTACACTTCTCTTACTATTTGGATTCTTTTGGACTACTTAACCAAAAGTCGTACGAATTCAAAATTCAAAGGCACAACCAGAAGAAAAAATGCACCAATATTATTTTCCTCTCTCGGACCCAAATATTTATCCTTAAATTCTTGTGTGCTACGATCACGAATCAACATGAAACTGAGAACATAGTTCTAACCACAAAACTAAGCATTGTCGTGTGATAGAAAAAACCAATGAAAAAATCCATATCTAATCTTAATACTCATATATGTCATGATAAATAGTCATATCTGAGCTGAATAGATAGTCATATATTTCATGATACCAGAACTTCTTCCTTTTCTTTAGTTATACTACACCTTTAAATTATATTACTTCATATTTTAGAGCTCCAGAAAAAAGAAAAAATTCTAGTCAAATTAGATATTTTCAGTTCCATACTGAAATTGTACATATTTAGAAGTGGATATTCTTAAAAAAATGTATGGATATGGATGCTTTATGCAACCATTTTAGAAGGCCCAAGAAAATTGATGAACCTTTGCTTCACATACTCATCTCTATAAATTTTAATGTATATCTTTGTGGAAGATATATATATATATATAGATATACGTTACCTATGAACTCTTCATTAGATATTCAATATTTAAGAAACACGTAAGCAATTTAAATAATATTTTAGTTGTGCAATAGACTACTACGTACAAGGATTGAAAAATTAATTTAAGCCCGCAAACTCAACTTAGAGGAGAAAGGATTAAAGCTTCAAACATTCCTAGGGATTTAATCGAATATCTAGGGCCATGTTTAGTCTTCTTGTAGAAACAATTATCAATATAAACATAATGGAAGACATCATTTGATGTTGACAATGCCCACATTCTAGAAAAGCATAGCTCGATAAGCCTCTCCTCAAACCTGGTTACATCAAATAACAAAATAATCTCAGAACCTAAGGAAAACATAGTTTACATTCATATGACAAAAAAATACAATAGCTCAATACAATTTGAAAGAATAACATCATTTCAATTTGATTTTGAACTCCTTCCCCAAACAAACACTACATTCAATGTAATATTCACACATCAAAATCATTCATTATTGAGGGCAAGCTTGAAACAATTCGAATTCATGTGGAAATAAATGAAACCAATGAATGTGGAAATGTACTAAAAGTATATCTCCACTCCCTTGAGAGAACTGTATACTTCATTTTCTTTGTAAGGTGTTGTGTCATGTCATGGAAAATTTTAGAACTTCATTGGATCATCCAAAATATTCTATTCCTTAGGTTTATCTTGTTAAAAATATGAAACTACGGTAAAATTCCACTTTTCACTACTCATATGATGTGGGTGATTATGGAATCATATTTCTCTTTCTGAGAGGACCAAAATCAACCTAAATATCACCTCATTTGGACAAGTGGAAGTTGAGTTATGAATTATTTTATTCGCACATATATTCTGGATCAGATCAGCCCTATGCACATGTACCAATGGACAGGTAAAGTGGACCCTCATGGAAGCCTATAGATAGGAGAGACCTCAAGCTCATTTTGACACACAATGATCTCTCTTCTCCAGTTTTATTTTTTCTTGGCTCGCATAGGTTTGACAGGGGAAGCTCGCTCAGGGGTCCGAAACTTCTAGATGAAGCTCTCACTAAAATAGATTTTTCTGATTCAAAGTCATTGCCACAAAACTGAGCATTTGGGTCCCTAGATACTGGCACATAGTGATCATGAGAGAGAATTGGGACCCTTCGACACTGGCACAGAGTCTTCATGAGAGTGATTGGGAATTTGGGTCAGTTTGATCCTCGGTCACTCACACATAATGTTATGCGAGCGGCTGAGCTACCATAGTCACTATCATGTAGTTCACAAAGAGCAACAAAGTTTATCATAGTCACTTGCATAACTGCTCTTCCTTGGGACTGAGATTCCAAGATTATATTTCAGTGTTCTGAAGATTTTTCTCAGTGACAAAAGTGTTCATCAATAGGCTATAGGCAGTAACAGTATATTACAATTATGAGAATCTGAGTTTTGATGTTTAAATAGATTTCATGGATGTTCTAGTTGTTGTGAAGATATCGATCATTATACTCTCTTTTGCTGAATGTGAAAATATATTACAAGAAGATTTGCAAGGGTTTTTCACATTGTGGGTTTTTCCCAAGTCTCTGATAAATCCTAGTGTCTCTATGTGTGCATGCTTTTCTTTTATTGTTCCCATATATTCCTTTGAATTGATGATGATGTTATTTTTCCTTCTTTATAGTTGCATATGCTGGTGAATAATGATGTAAATATGTATAAATTAATGATGTTATGGGTTGAACTTAATTTTTTAATGGAGAAATGAAATTTCGAAGCAAAGAATTGTTGGAAATAATACTGAGAGGGGGGGTGAATCAGTATTATCAGAACTATAAAACTTTTTCAATGCTCAGAAACATATACGCTACTTTTGTTAAGTGAACCAGCGTGTACACGCAACTGTGTCTAAGGAAAATAGCGTATAACCAGAAATCTTATAATTCAGTCAGTTTATCTTCAGTTAAGTGCATAAGGACATTATTCACCATACTAAGAGTAAACAGATGCAGTAGAACAGATCACACAAAAACCACACACATGAACACCATGATATAAGGTAGAAACCCAATGTGGGTGAAAACCACCTGCTGCAAGTCGTCTCTATCTTTCTTTAATATGAAACTTCAGTTTACAATCATTTTGTACTGGTGCGGCCTTATACCAGTACGCAGGCTACAACCTGCAGAAGGCTACAACCTTCTCTCGTTCTCCAAACTTCCTTGGAAGGGAGCTCCAACCCCCTTTGCTCTTGTACTAGCCAAGATACTAATACGTAGGTGCTGGCCTACAATCTTCTTTCTTTCAGGTACCACCTTTCATACATTTTCAGACTGGATATTCCTGAAGCACAATGTTACAATCTGAAGACCACAATTCATTCAACTTTCACAACAAATCATTGAAGCACAAAACATCCAATACTAACATCATCAATCACTGAACCACTGAAACCCTGTCAAACACAAGTTACCAGAACACAGAGCAGACTACAGAACTCTGCAATAACAGTCAGACCCAACTGTAACTCAAAAAATCAAGCTCCAAAATATATACGCTACTTCAATGAGAGCAACCCGCGTATGCACGCGCTTTTACCAAAGCCAACCTGCGTACAGATCTAAAAATAAATTCTCTCAACTTACAGCTGTATTAGACATCAGTTAGACCCAGAACATAGCATTGCGTCAGTATGCAGATCTAGAAATACGCATAATCAACCATATCATAATAGTTCATTTCAAATCATTAGATCCCGATCTATCCTTAGATCTAGTCTTCCATCAACCGAAGTGATCTCCTTAGCTTGGATCAAGCAACCCAGAACCTGCATACCAGATCTCTTTCTTTTTCAGATATTCAAGCCTTTTCAAAGATGATTTGCCTAATGATCTTCTCCTCCTTATATAGCCTTAGGCCTTGCTCAATACCAAGGGCCAAACCATAGAAGTCCAATACCATCAACTTAGAAACTAGGGATCAACACGTCTGTCGAGATACTTTGGTCCAAATACATAGGCTCAAGCACCGAGGACTAACTACCATGGACCAAAGGGAAGCTTCCCGACATATACGCTCTTTTCTGTTCATATATCTGCGTGCATACGCGCCTCCGTATATATATAACCTGCGTATACGCGACTTAGTATGCATATAGACTGCGTGTATACGCAACTTGGACTTGATTAACCTGCGTATATGAGATTTCTCTTCATTCTGTAGTCTGAACGGAGATCTGTCATCAAAGAGAGTTGCCATCAAGGACAACATCTGTATCAAAGCGCCACACCTGTGCCAAAATGCCAACAATCTCCCCCTTTGGACTTGATGGCAACCTCAAGATCCTTAGAATCATTCTCCCCCTTTGTCATCAAGGGCAAAGGGCTGTGCTCCCCCTGAGTACATGCTGATACCTCTGCTTGGCTGTGCTGAATCATGCTCCCCCTGACTGTAGGCCAGATCTGCAAAAGATGTTCTTCAACAAGAACCAAGACTTATACACCATAAGGGACCTTCCTATCACCAAAAGACTCAATACATACATCCATACTCCCTACCAAGAGGGGACACATCAGAAACAACCAATTATATTACATCATTCATCCCAGGCATAGTGGGGAAACCAACATAGGCCGTTACATCACCTTGACACCATAAAAGAGATATCACAAAAGAGATACATGACATAGAGACAACAGATCTAGACCAAGACTTATGAAAGTCACCAGCAACATCTGATAAACATCTTTTAGATCAGCAACCAGGATTTCTTTCTGAGCTCCTTCTCTTGAAACCAACAACCAAAACATCTAAATGCCAACAATACTTTATGAGACTTTTAAGCTGCTCCCCTTGAACCTGTGCCTGCTGCACCTCCTAAAACTGTGTCTGAAGGATTCTGACATACCCATCTCAGACCTTTTCAAACCAGAGTTTGCCCTTGCTGCTCAGAACTCCATATACACGATTTATCCTGCACAAACCAGCGTATGGACGCGGATATACTCTCTGCAACAAGCGTACACCATACACGCGACTTTCCCAGCATAAATCGGCGTATATACGCGTATATCCCTTACGTAACTTGCGTATACCAACTTTTCAAGCTTCAACAGCAGGATGAAGCATCAACTACTCCTAGCTTTTGTCTGAGATATTCAAAAGTTTCCCTGGGCAGTGGTTTTGTGAGAATATCAGCAACTTGTTCCTTAGAAGGAACATACTCCAACTTGACCTTCTGCTCAAGCACTTGTTCCCGGAGAAAATGGTACTTGATTGGTATGTGCTTGGTCTTTGAGTGCATGACTGGATTCTTTGAAATGCTGATTGCACTTGTATTATCACATAAGATAGAGACTGGTGGAGTGCAAGTGATTTGAAAGTCCTGCAAGGTCTGCATCATCCAAAGAAGTTGTGTGCAACAAGATGCCGCAGCCACATATTCTGCTTCAGCTGTAGATAAGGCAATCGAACTCTGTTTCTTGTTGAACCAAGATACTAATCTGGAACCCATGAAGAAAGCACCACCACTTGTGCTTTTCCTATCATCCACACTTCCAGCCCAATCTGCATCTGTGTAAGCATGAAGAGTGAGATCTGTATTTCTAGGATACCATAAGCCATAGTTTTTGGTCCCTTGAAGATACTTGAAGATTCTTTTGACTGCCTGAAGATGAGTTTCCTTTGGGTTGGCTTGAAATCTTCCAACAATTCCTACTGCATGTGTAATATCTGGTCGGGTACCCGTCAAATAGAGCAAACTCCCAATCATGGATCTATAAGTGGGTTGGTGAACTGCTGCTGATTCATCATTTGCACTGAGGCTGCATCCTGTAACCATGGGTGTACATACTGGCTTTGACTCTTCCATGCCACACTTCTTCAAGATCTGCTTGAGGTATTTGGTTTGAGAGAAGAAGATACCTCCTTCATTTTGTTGAATTTGCAATCCAAGAAAATATGTCAATTCTCCAAGTAGTGACATTTCGAATTCTTTCTGCATAACCGAGGCAAAGTTTTGACTCATAGTCTCTTCATTGCTTCCAAAGATAATATCATCTACATAAACAACAAGAATTAGCAATTTGTTATTTTCAACTTTTATATAGAGATTGCTATCTGCTGATCCTTTTGAAAAGCCTTGTTGGTGAAGATATTTGTCCAACCGATAGTACCAAGCCCTTGGAGCTTGTTTGAGTCCATAGAGAGCCTTTTTCAATCTGCATACAAGGTTTGGATCATTCCCAAGAATGAAACCATCTGGCTGCTCAATATATACTTCTTCTTCTAAGTCTCCATTCAGAAAGGCTGATTTCACATCCATTTGAAATACCTTGAAGTTTTGAAAGCTTGAGAGAGCAAGGAACATTCGGATAGCCTCAAGTCTTGCCAAAGGAGCAAAGGTCTCTTCAAAATCTATTCCTTCTTGCTGTGCATACCCTTTACAAACAAGTCTGGCCTTGTTCCTAATAACTTCTCCATTTTCATTCAATTTATTCTTGAAGACCCATTTTGTTCCTATTACATTTTTATCTTTTGGTCTAGGAACTAATTCCCAAGTTTTGTTCTTTTCGATCTGCTCAAGTTCTTCATCCATTGCTTTGACCCAACATTCATCTTTGCATGCCTCTTTCACATTTTGTGGTTCAGTGGAGGAGAGTAATGCCAAATAGCTTGAAGCTTCTGCAAGTGTCCTTCTTGTTTGTACTCCTGCTTCTTTCTGCCCCACAATCTGAGATTCCGAATGATTCTTTTGAACATATCTGGATGGAGTCTTCTCTTCTATTCTTGTCTGCTCCTCTGGTTCTTCTTGAGGTTCTTCTTCTTCTTGAGGTTCTTCTTCTTCATCATTCCGTCTTTGAGGGTAGCCTTCATCTTCTTCAATGTCTTCATGATGAACTTGCCTAGGAATATATCCCTTCTCATCAATCACTACATCAATGTTGTCAACAATTTTGCCAAGTCTTTTATTGTAGCACTTGTATGCTTTACTATGTGGAGAATAACCAAGAAGAATGCCCTCATCTGCTCTTGGTTCAAGTTTTCCAAGTTGCTCATCAGTATTTTTAATATAACATTTGCTCCCAAAGATTTTGAAGTGCTTCACCGAAGGAGTCTCACCACTCCAGAGCTCATGAGGTGTTTGAGTGTTGTTTACTCGGACATTTGTTTTGTTAAGAATAATAACCGCAGCATGTGCAGCTTCACCCCAGAAGGTTGCGGGAGTACCTGATTCATCAAGCATAGCACGAGCCATTTGTTGGATTGTTCTGTTCATTCTTTCCACAACCCCATTTTGCTGAGGAGTTCTAGCTGTAGAGAATTCTCTTCTTATCCCATGTTCTTCACAGAAATCAAAAAATTCGTTTGAGGTAAACTCCCCACCTCTGTCAGATCTGAGGCACTTAATTTTGTGTCCTGATTCATTTTCAACCAAGGCTTTGAAGGATTTGAATTTTTCGAATGCTTCATCTTTGTGCTTCATGAGCCCTAACCAAACAAATCTGGAGAAACCATCAATGAATAATATCAGATATTCTTCTCCTCGAGGTGTCCTCTTCCTAAATGGACCACATACATCTGTATGGAATAGCTCGAGAGGCATGCTAGCTGATCCTTCCTTCTCTGGAAAGTTAGTTCTGGTTTGCTTTCCAAATTGACAAGATTTGCATATGGTATTGTCTGGAATTTTGATATCTGGAAGACCACGAACTGCCTGATATTTGCATGCTTTCCTTATTTGTGAAAAGCTTAGATGCCCCAACCTCCGATGCCATAGCCAATGTTCATCATCCTTGCTTAAGTAGCATTGTTGTCTTTCCTCAAAGATATATAGATTATTTGGAGTCCTTCTTCCTTTGATCACTGTTTTACCTGTATCAAGATCGCGAACACAACATCCATTTGATCTAAATATTACCTCAGTTCCTTGATCGCACATCTGACTGACACTGAGAAGATTATGCTTCAATCCATCAACATATAAAACATTTCCTGCTTTGACCTCCTCTTTCAACGGAGCAACACCTTTTCCTTTTATGGCTGCAGAGATATCGTTCCCGAAAGAAACTTTCTTCCCCTTTTCTAATGTGGTATATGACTCAAGCTTTTCTTTGTCCCCTGTCATATGCTTCGAACATCCGCTGTCAATGTACCATAGACTTTCTTGACCTTCTGCATAAAAGGCTATCCCACATCTTTCTGGTTGTGATTCCTTTATTCTCCATGTTCTAACATTTGAGGTTTGTTCCTTCTGAGTTGTCTTCCGGAACCTGCTCCTGCATTCAGAGTCTTCATGACCAAAGTTATTACAAATAGAGAATTCAACTTCATTTTCAAGAACCGAAAAGTTGTTATAAGTCCTTTTCATGGTTTCAGTCATTCTCCCTTGTTTTTGAGCTTCTCTAGTCATGATTGTTTTGTAGGCAACACATTGAGCTGCTTTGTGACCGAAGTTATGGCAAGAAAAGCATTGGCCATTAAAGAAACTTCTGCGATAATCAGATCTATCATCCAACCGATTGTAGCTTCTATTCATTCTTGGAGCAAATTGGGAAGATTTTACCTGTGGCTGATTGTAGCTTCTGTTTAAGGTAGTTTGTCCCCGAATTTCTTGATGGTCTTTATTTGTTCTTGAGGTAAACTGTCTCTGATTCACCTGATGACTTTTATTTGGCCTTTGCTCGCTTCTCCTTACTGCATCAAGATAACTTTTAGAGGTAGAGGCTTGAGATGTTTCTCCATTATATCCAAGACCTGTCTTGATCAGAGGAGATCGCTGCACATTGATAATCTCATCCAAGGTTTCAGATCCTTTAACAAACATAAGATTAATTGCTTTGGTTTTCTCAATCTCCTTCCTAAGACAAACAATCTCACATTCCAATTTTTCAAGATGTTTTTCCTTTTCAGCTAGTTGACATTGTAGAGAATCAATAATAGCACTCTTCTCTTCTAAACAAACTTTGAGATCTTTCATTTCGTCATAAAAGCCTTCTACATCTATAGCATCCATGTAGTCATCATCTTCAAAAGCCATTAAAAGTTTATATCTATTACCTTGTTCATCTTCATCACTATTTGAAAATCCATCACTATCTTCATGAGTGTAGTAGCTTTTCTTCTTTTCATATTGTTTCTTGTTCCATTTAACAGGTTCCTTTCCCTTGTCACTCTTATCTTTGTGAGGACATTTGGTAGCATAATGACCTACTCTTCCATGAGCAAAGCATTTAAAAGGTAACTTACCTCTGAACCTTCCAGAACCCCTTTGAAGATTTCTGACGAAATTTGATTCCTCTTCTTCATCTTCTGGCAGGTGACTTGCTTCATAATAATCTTCTTTGCCTGAAGCCTTGAAGGCAGCTTCTCTTCTGTCTGATGGACCTCCCTTTCTCATTTCATAAGCGGTTAGAATTCCGTGAAGCTGAGACATAGTAAGAATTTGCAAATTTTCCTTTTCTTCTATGGCAGATACTTTAGATTCAAACTTGGGGGACAAAGATCTTAGAATCTTTTCAACCACAATAGCCTCTTTTATTTCTTCACCCAAGTTTTGCATGCAATTGACAATCTCATCTACCCTAAGGAAGTAGTTAGCCACACTTTCATCATTATACATTTTGAGAGTCTCATACTTAATCCTGAGAGTTTGAAGCTTAGCACGCTTTACCTGATCGTCTCCTTCATAGCTCGTGACCATTTTGTCCCATATTTCTTTTGCAGATTTATAGTGCATTACCTTCATGAATTCTGATTGAGAGATGCATCCCAATAGAGTATTGACTGCTTTCGCATTTGTTTCATATTTCTTTTTCTCGGTTGGATCTGTAGGAGTAGCTGAAGGAAAAGTGTAGCCTGTTTCTACGATGTTCCAAACTTCTGTACCAAGAGATTGAAGATATGCAGTAACTCTTACCTTCCAATAATTGAAGTTTGTCCCATCAAAAACCGGTGGCCTGATTGATGCTTCTTTCTCGTAGTTGCTCATGATGATCGATCTACCTTCAAGCGGTCAAGCTTCTCTGAAGGACCTGCTCTGATACCAATTGTTGGAAATAATACTGAGAGGGGGGGTGAATCAGTATTATCAGAACTATAAAACTTTTTCAATGCTCAGAAACATATACGCTACTTTTGTTAAGTGAACCAGCGTGTACACGCAACTGTGTCTAAGGAAAACAGCGTATAACCAGAAATCTTATAATTCAGTCAGTTTATCTTCAGTTAAGTGCATAAGGACATTATTCACCATACTAAGAGTAAACGGATGCAGTAGAACAGATCACACAAAAACCACACACATGAACACCATGATATAAGGTGGAAACCCAATGTGGGTGAAAACCACCTGCTGCAAGTCGTCTCTATCTTTCTTTAATATGAAACTTCAGTTTACAATCATTTTGTACTGGTGCAGCCTTATACCAGTACGCAGGCTACAACCTGCAGAAGGCTACAACCTTCTCTCGTTCTCCAAACTTCCTTGGAAGGAAGCTCCAACCCCCTTTGCTCTTGTACTAGCCAAGATACTAGTACATAGGTGCTGGCCTACAATCTTCTTTCTTTCAGGTACCACCTTTCATACATTTTCAAACTGGATATTCCTGAAGCACAATGTTACAATCTGAAGACCACAATTCATTCAACTTTCACAACAAATCATTGAAGCACAAAACATCCAATACTAGCATCATCAATCACTGAACCACTGAAACCCTGTCAAACACCAGTTACCAGAACACAGAGCAGACTACAGAACTCTGCAATAACAGTCAGACCCAACTGTAACTCAAAAAATCAAGCTCCAAAATATATACGCTACTTCAATGAGAGCAACCCCCGTATGGACGCGCTTTTACCAAAGCCAACCTGTGTACAGATCTAAAAATAAATTCTCTCAACTTGCAGCTGTATCAGACATCAATTAGACCCAGAACATAGCATTGCGTCAGTATGCAGATCTAGAAATACGCATAATCAACCATATCATAATAGTGCATTTCAAATCATTAGATCCCGATCTATCCTTAGATCTAGTCTTCCATCAACCGAAGTGGTCTCCTTAGCTTGGATCAAGCAACCCAGAACCTGCATACCAGATCTCTTTCTTTTTCAGATATTCAAGCCTTTTCAAAGATGATTTGCCTAATGATCTTCTCCTCCTTATATAGCCTTAGGCCTTGCTCAATACCAAGGGCCAAACCATAGAAGTCCAATACCATCAACTTAGAAACTAGGGATCAACACGTCTGTCGAGATACTTTGGTCCAAATACATAGGCTCAAGTACCGAGGACTAACTACCATGGACCAAAGGGAAGCTTCCCGACATATACGCTCTTTTCTGTTCATATATCTGTGTGCATACGCGCCTTCGTATATATATAACCTGCGTATACGCGACTTAGTATGCATATAGACTGCGTGTATATGCAACTTGGACTTGATTAACCTGCGTATATGAGATTTCTCTTCATTCTGTAGTCTGAACAGAGATCTGTCATCAAAGAGAGTTGCCATCAAGGACAACATCTGTATCAAAGCGCCACACCTGTGCCAAAATGCCAACAAGAATAATATAGCCCAATGAAAAATTAACATGGTATCAGAGCTGGGCTAATGAGAAGCCATGTAGATCACCCCCATGGAGATACTTTGATGGAAACAAGAAAAGGATAGTGGAGACCTAAGATAATTATAGGGTATGAAGGAAACCCTAGGTAGTTAGTTAATAAGGATTTTATGGTTTAGGTTTGAGAGAAACCCTAGTTTATTGAAAAGACTTGAGATTTGATGTATGAAACTATAGCGTGGTCTATGTGAAGATGCTCAAGCACTTGCGATAGATTTGATTAAACCCTATATGCTTGGTTGTTGATAAATTTGATTGAAGGAAACATTCTTATGTGGACTATGGATAGTGATGTCTCTTGAAGGTTGGTTCAAGAGGGTGGTAATCATCTCTCATTGAGGATGAGTACTCCTTAACTTATGACGTTTCCTTTTGTCTTTACTCTTGTTTAGAATTTGGATATGATTATTATGATTATTGTTTTAATCATTTCTTATAATTCCTACATGTATATTTGAGTATATGTGTGTATGTAACCTCCTTGACAAGATGTGATAAGTGGATCCCTCTTAAGGATCATTTGCAATGCAGGGAAGGAAAGCTAGACCTGGAAAGAGGTAAAGAGGCACTTGATGAAAATATGACAAGCACTACAAGCTTCCTATGAGAAGGTGCACATGTATTTGAACACTTCATGGTATGAAAGTTATATTGTTTCAATGTTATGTTTCAACTATAACATTGGATGCCTAGGTAAGCGTCATTGTATGTTGAGAATGTCTCCTTCAAAAATGGCTCATGCTTTCATATGAAAGAGATCCAGATTTATGTTTCCTATGATGAAATGATCCACATGATATTGAATATTTATCATGTTGATCTTCTTGATTCAATTAGGACACTTATTACTTATATTGAATATTGTGGCATAACTTTATGTTTGACTAACATTTATTGTTCCTACAGATCCTAATTTTATGAAGAAAGCTAGTACGTTGACTATAGTAAATGATACTCTTGACACTTGGCATGCATAAAACATGAAGGATCTCTTCTAGAAAGCTACCTCCTTGATACTAATAATGCTTGTGATGAGTGTATGTTGACACTCTTGTTGTTTTTGTAAAGTTTTATTGAATGAACTGACTTGGTCCTATGGTAACCTTGATGATAAAACTATAAGTTTGAAACTCTAGATATCTTATTAACCATGGTCATGACTTTGCTAGTAATTATGGCATATGGTAAAACTGAATGCCCTAAACTTGATGAATTGACCTAATAGAAGTGATATTGTGTTGATGATCTTTGAAGTATGTTGCCACACATGTTTATTATTCCTATCATGTGAATTTAACCATTGATGAAAGATTGATGTCATGATATGATGTAGTAACTAAAGTAAGCTTGATATGATCATGATTTATATATGTTTGATTCTATGATATAATAGATCTATTGTTGCATGGTTCTAGAAAAGAAAGGTTGATGACATTAAAGAAGATGCATGAAGTAGATTCCCAGTGAGAGGGAGAATCTCTTCTCAAGATTCTTACTCTTATTACTATTTTCATTATGTATTGTTGGAATATGATTTATGTGCATTAGACATTATTTATCTGTAAAAAGACCTTAGATCTGAAGCATGTACAAAAATTAGGTTTTCTTCTTCGAATTCAAACATAGAATTGGGAATACTTGTCCCTGGACGCATAGATGAGAAGACCCAGGTAGTGTCTAGGTGGATAAAGACACACCCATGGTAACTTGATGTGAGCGACCATAGGTTTGACTATTGTTGACCATCATCTGAAGATTTCTAAAGTTGCCTAAAATTTGAATCACGATTTTCACTTGGAGGATGTTAGTTCCACAGATAACTAATAGATATCAGGGAAGTTTGAATTTTTACAGGTGACCATGACATACATATATATGTCATTATGTTTAAAGTATGTGCTACAAGAGTTTGACATGATTTGGATGATCAATATATATGAGTTCTATGATGTTTGATGATAGCCTAGATCATTGACTCAATGATTGAGATATGCCTTGGACTATAGATATGTTTCATGATAGAAAAATTGGATATTGACATGATGTCTAATATTTTGACTTGACGACTGTTGATTTGAATTGATGTCAATGATATATGAGCAATGTGACTTCCTATAAATTGTATTATGGGAATGAATTGATTGATATTGTGTGGTTGATGAAAACTATTGGCATGAAAATAGATGATGTCATTACTTGATGAAATTCCTACTTGTCATCTGGTTCAAAGAATTGACTATGAGATATTGATGACTTTTGATACTAGCATTGATATCGTTTCTAAACATTAACAAACTGATTTAGTTGATTTGATTGCAAAATAAGGATCTATACAATGCTAATGGTTTCGTAAATTTTTATAGTTGTAGTGAGCATTGCATGAAGAAAGCTCCCCCAATCTAGGTATGTTTCCATTGATAGTTTTCTGATGAAGCTAGATGATGTGTTGATTCAAGCCTTTACCTCATAAGTGTTCCAAGGTATGACTTTGATTTTGGTTTTGGTTCTTATATACTGAAGATTTACTATTGTCAGGTACATAAACTTTGACGATATAAGAGTGACATGGCTTATGAGGCTCGTAATCACGTATCATGGCATGACGAATCGATTTATGGAAATTGGAAAAGATAATATATATTGTGAAAATATTAAAGAAGAATTGAGAGGTGGTCATGAAAATCCTTGGACACTCCAATTTCAGGTTAAATATGTTGTAGAACTTTACATGGAATCCGACAGCTGATTCAAGCATTGACGTTCCATTTTTATATCCATATATATATATATATATATATATATATATATATATATATATATATATATATATATATATATATATATATATATATATATATATATATGATGTGCATGGAACCTGAATAAGTTCATTATTGATCCACTTCATACACATTGCCGCCAAGAATACTTGGAGATGTTTCCATGATATGATCTATTCCTGGCCTAAGATATTCTTATGATATATGAATGTATGAAAATTTCGATGTTGAGTATTGATGAGCACATATGAGTGTTGCTTTAGTATGATATCTGCCATGATGAAAGGATCGTGACACAAAAAAGGTTGAGTATGACGTATATATGATGTGCATGGAACCTGAATAAGTTCATTATTGATCCACTTCATACACATTGCCGCCAAGAATACTTGGAGATTTTTCCATGATATGATCTATTCCTGGCCTAAGATATTCTTATGATATATGAATGTATGAAACTTTCGATGTTGAGTATTGATGAGCACATATGAGTGTTGCTTTAGTATGATATCTGCCATGATGAAAGGATCGTGACACAAAAAAGGTTGAGTATGACGTTTCTAGCATGACTAGATTTGAGCAAGTTGAAGAAGCTCCTTAGAGAGTTGTATAAGCACGATCTCGACATGAAATAAATACATTGTGATGATAAAGAGAGGGATCAGATTGGCAGAGAATCCCATATATATATATATATATATATATATATATATATATATATATATATATATATATATATATATATATATATATATATATATGTATATATATATATGTATATATATGTATATATATATATGTATATACATATATATATATATATATATAAAGTTGGGACTGCGATACCCTTATATATTGAGGCAATGCAGCTGTGTGAGACAAGCTTAGGCTTGTGTCTGGAACATCCTGGAGAGGGAGGATGATTATGGTATCCTTTTGTGATTTATATTTTTATTTATGCTCTAACAAGATAACTGATTTCATGTCCTGTATAAACAAGTGACAATTTCTACTGATAGATGATGATTACTTGATCCAAGTACAATGATATGAGCATGATCATAGGATCGTTGCTTCAGGACATTGCATCATACTCTTCCCCCCTGTTTGAGCTCGTAAGGTGAGGAATTGAGATAGAGGGCTCTTGGGGTTGAGGAAACTTTGGACAATAGGGTATCACCCCTATCTGTTACCCATAGGGTTGGAGTAGTAGCTCACCCTATCTTGGTCATTGTAGAGCACACCTTAGTTGGTATCATACGAGTTGAGATTGTACTTAGGGGTGTAGAACTAAAGGTGTGTATGATGCAAGTGTTTTACCACTTAACTATTCAAGGTCATTGATGGGAAGGTCCATAGGCAATAGGATGGGTTGAGTAGTAGCTCCCCTATATCACCTATTTCTTGATATGGGGTCATAGTAATAGCACTCCCATGTCGTTTCGGGTTGAGTAGAAGCTCCCTGATGTGGTTCTAGGTGGATATGTGATCCCTAATGATGTGCTCTCTCATGATGATGTGGGTCATACATTTGACTCCCCACCAATATTTCTGAGTAGTAGCCCGGTGGTATTTTCAGGTAGTAGCGTGATGACATTTCCAGGTAATAGCCTAATGACATATTTCCAAGTAGTAGCCCGATCACATTTCCAACTACTAGACTGATGACATATTTCCAATTAGTAGCCTAATGACATTTCTGGGTAGTAGCCTGATGAAATTTACAGGTAGTAACTTGATGACATATTTTCGGGTAGTAGCCCATTCACATATTTTTGGGTAGCATCCTGTTGATAGACATTCTTGGTAGTATCCCATTGATTGATATTTGAGGTAGCAGCCCGCTGACAGATATTTTAGGTAGTAGCTCATTTATTGATATTCCGGGTAGTAGCCCATTGACATATATTTTAGGTTGTAACGTGATGAATAGAGGGTAGTATCTTAAGCTCCCCTCTAGTAGAAAATTCTTCTTCTTCTAGATTTGTGAATATTTAGTATATGAGCAGGAAAACTTAAGAGATAAGAAGGAATTACCAAGAGATATACATTGATGATCTGATAAGATGAGATACTTGAGGGGGGACGTATGTCACGTTGATTGATGGTCAGATATTGGTAGGTGGAATTATCCCTATTTGAGAGGGAGTGTTAAAAGTATGAAGATATGGTCAAATTCCACTTTGGAATACTCATTTTATGGAGGTGATGATGTCATCATATTCGTCTTTCCGATAGGACCAAAATCGACCAGAATATCACCTCATTTGTACAAGTAGAAGTTGAGTTATGAATTATTTTATTCATACATATATTCTGGATTAGGTAGGCCCTATGCACATGTATCAAAGGTCAAATGGACCTTCGTGGAATCCTATAAATAGGAGGGACCTCTAGCTCATTTCAACAAACAACAATCTCTCTTCTCCACTTCTGTGTTGTCTTAGGTCGCACCAGTGTTGTTGGGCCACTAATTTTTCATTATTATTATTGCTTTTTAACACATGTTTCATCCATTTATAGCATTCTTTATCACATCATTTATCATAATTTATCTTACAATTCCATTTTATAGTTATTGATGCTTTTGTGAGTAAATAATACTTGTTCTCCTTTATTTTTAATATGTTGAATATTATTATGCATTATTTTTCCAATGATGTTTTATTAATGAATTTTTTATAACATCACTCACTATTCTAGCCTCCAAGATATTTTCCAGTTTGCAAATATGATTTTCAACTCATAATTAAATATTACAACTTAGAAATTCACTGGAATAAGAAGTGATAGTTTTTCATTGGATGATTTAGACAAATGAAGCAGAATGTTGAAAATCCGAGACATATGTTTTGTCCATAACGATACAAATTAGTTTTGTGATGAGAAGTTTTCCAAAATTTAGTTTGGATTGAGAGAAATGCAAGGTTATTCGAAGATGATTTTCTTATATTTGTTGTTGTGACCATTTTCCAAATTCTTCCAATTGCAATACTAGATTCGAATTGTTCATGTTGAATGATGATGGGAATATCTTTTAGATCTGATCTTGTTTATTGAGATTATGTAATCAATCCAAATTTGTAATGTAAAAAATTTTGTAATTAGATTTGTTGTAACTTCCCTTTGCTGCATGTGTATTTAAATGAAAACAGAGGTCAAAGAGAGGGGGGATAATGGAGGGATAACTAGGACATAGGAGATGGACAATTATTAGAGAGGATGTAGTAGAAGAGATAAGAGATGAAAGATGGGAGATGAATAATTATTGAATTTTAGCCAAACATAAGAGATTCTTTATGTTGTAATTATTTCTCTCATATGTTTTAATCAAGGAAGCTATCCATTGAGTTCTACATCTATTATTTGTAATCTGATCTGAGTTATTTCTCAAGGTGGAACTGAGTCTTGGGAATTCAGGACCACTACCTTGGATGAGGTGATGCCTTGAGTATCTAAAGTAGTTTAATTATGTGCTTGTTTCTTTGAATTTCAATCAATTTTCTTTAAAATAAATTTCCTTTCATTCAAAGTAATCTGTTGGCTGCTGCATTTTCAAGATTTGTTGTTTCCTGCAATTTCTAGATTTCATTTAATTTACTGCTCTGGATTAGAATTTGACTTATGTTGGGTGCAATAGATTAAATTTCCAATTCAGGAATGTGTGGTTCAATTCAGCAATTATTCTAGTTGTGTGATTAGCATAATTATTTTTCATGTCATTTACTTTCTTCTTTTTAATTTTAGTTTTTGTATTTAAGTGTTACATTTTATTTCCTATGGAATGAGCCTAATAGTATAGTATACAATCATATAGAACCATTGTTAGCTATTGTTATTTGTTATGCATATATTTTGTCAATTGTCTTGAAATAAAAGACACTCATTGGGTTGATAATTAATCTCCATGTAATTAGTTGTTTTTATTAAGAAATTAATTTTACCCAACATTTTGGTGTCGTTGCCGGGAAGACAGTCAAATTTCACTACCACACTAATATCTAGTTCTAGATGCATACCTGACTTTGTGAGAGATGGATATTGAAGACGGACGGTAAGAACTTACGCACACATCCTGTGAAACTAGTGATGGATCTACCCTCAATAGTTAGGATTAGTTCATATAGCATGCACTGATAGAAGTAGGAATTTTAGAGGTAGAATTTTGCAAAAAAATCTCATCATTTCACTTAAGTGGTGATGTAAGCACCACCCATTCCACTAACCAATTGACAAGAACATTTGAAGGAGGAGCCTCAAAAAAACACATGAAGAACATCTTCTATTATGATAAGAAATGGCTCTCATTGCTACTTTTGAATTCCCTATCAAATTTGTAGGAGGAGTGACACAAATGCACATAATTCCCCTATCTTCTCTACCAAATTTTCATGGTTTGTTAAATGAAGATTCAGATACATTCTTAATTTAGTTTGAAGTAATTTGTAGATGATATGATTATTGTACTAACGATCAAAGGTTGAAAGTGTTTCCTCTTTCTCTAAAAGGAACAATTCTCTGATGGTTCATGAGCCTTGGTGGGAACTGCCTCCAAACATGGGAGGACATGAAGAATGTGTTCTTGAAGAAGTACCAATAGTATTGCAAGGCCATTGAAGATAATTTCAATATGATACAAGGGAAATATGAAATCTTGGAGGACTATGTAGAGCTCTTTCAATACAACCTTCAAACATCAAAGCATAAGTATTTGGAAAAGGAGATCTTAAAAACAATCCTCCTTAAAGGAATCAAAGATGAATTTTTAAAACTCTTAAATCTAATGGGAAAAGATGATGTTTTTCAGTTATCATATGATGATGTTTGTGAATTATGCATAAGGTATTCAAGAGGAATCTCCAAGGCTGGTAAGAATTCTAGAGAAGTTTCTTCTTTCTTTTCCAAATCTACTACAAGAACGGGAGATATAGGAGTTGAAATCGATGTTTTATCTGAAAATTTTAAATATGATTTTATTAGATCTCTAAATTCAAAATTCGATGTTTTGTAGGTTCAACAAAATCAAGAAATTGAAGAAGTGTTTTTCTCTCATTGCGAAAAGGAGCATCCCGTATATAGTTGTTATTTCTTATCTAAGATGGAAGCATCATATCAAATAGATGGAGAAGCTACTACAATTTCACGACCATGGAAATCCTGGCCTACATTTATGGTTCAAAACACTTCCTCTCCATTTTATTACTTTCATAATACATTATGGAATACTCCTGTGTTAGGGAAACTGTGTCAATCTCAATATAACGCCCACCAATCTTGTCTACAAGTTTGGCATGGTTCATCTTATGATTACATGGATACTCTCCCACATATTGTAGTACAAACACATCATCCATATTCTTTTCGAGCTTTCCAACAACATCTTCCTTGTCTATCAAAATCATCCACACAACCCAATCAACTACATCATCAAAATCCTCCATGCCCTACACAATTTCCTGCTCAACTCATTCCACACCGTCATAGTAATAAACCAGTACAACATGCTTACAATGTTGAAATGAAAAATTTACCTACCCTTACCACCCATTCTATCTCACATGCACCATTTCAAAAAACTTAAATTGAGATTGGCAATGTTTCAAATCCAAAAATTGTACAAGTTATGGAAGAAAATGAGGTTTCTTCTAGTCCGCATCAACAAGCCATTTTAAAAACTCAAGAACTTCATGATATGATGGCTATGGGAAATAAATAAAGTAAAGGATATATTGAATATTGGTTTCACTCCATCATTTGTTTGCATCATCACTCAATACTTCAACAATTTTTGACACCATCTTTTCAAGTGAAGTTGGCTTCTCATACCCTATTATTTATTAACATGCATTTTTCAAATTTGGGTATGTACATACTTGATTCGTTATTTTGAAAATGGATCCACTAGAAGTACTCTTATATGTAAGCATATTCATTTTTCAAAGCAAAGTCCGTTAGTGTAGAAAATAAAATAAATAAGGAGATAAATAAAAACATTTATTTTTATGTAAAAATAGTTGTTTTTGTTACAACACGTCGTCGACATCAACATCGGTGGTAAATTTTTTAATTTATTTTTGTATTTAGATGTATTATATAGTAAATTACATTTTTACAAACAATCATATTCATTTTTATTACCAATTTGGAAAAATTGTTTGAATATCATATTTTTTGGCTTGCGGGCTTGATGAAAGTTATGAAAACATGGTCGGGACAATCATGTTTTTATGGACCAAAATGGAATATTCTTAAAAAAAAAATTCTATACTAGGTATCCATTGATTTATAATTTCCAACCCAATTTGAATCACTCCATTTGGATTTGAAACGAAAAATTTATAACGAAAACATTGGCATGGCTGTCTAGTAGGCAACTCAGGAACATAGTTGGGACAGAGTGTTTTTGGAGGCCTAAAGGACTATATTTTTAAAACATGCTTTTATGGTATATTCCCCAATGAATATATTTTACAAGGAAATTTTAATCACTCCATTTCGATATCATATGAGAAAGTTATGACCAAACTACTGACTGTCTATCGTAAATTTGCACTTTAAAAACTCTGTTTTTCCAGCTTTTCACTTGCGTATTTGACCCATCAATTCTTATGATCTTCAAAACATATTTATATTGGAGATACATAAATTAATATAATTTAATCTCCAATTTGAATCATTTCAATCAATCATCAAACGAAAAAATTATACTTAAAATATCAACTATTGGTCTAAGTTGGGAAATCGAAAATGACTCTATTATGTAGGCTGTTCCAAGTAAAATTGACATATCATATCATGGAATTTTTAAAAACCTATTTCTATTGGTGATAAATATTTGAAGTAACTCTCATTTGGCTTTGGAATCACTCAAATTGGACAAAAAACAAAGAAGTTATGATTAAAACACTGCACATTAGCATGATTGGCCACTACCCTCTCGCATGTAATAAATTAATTTTACTTTGTTATTTTTATCCATGGATTTGTTTGACAGAGTAACTATTTGTTATTTTTTTTATATGTATTGGATTATGAAAGCTCGATCACCTCTCTTCTTTCACAATTTCATGTTTTATTGTAGGTAGACACGTTTTTTTTTGCAGGTCCCAGGACAATGAAGAGGTCAATTTATGAATGAGCGATTCTTGAAACAAATTTTAATGAAACAAAGGGCATTTCATACAATTCATTACCTAATGGATTCATCATAGAAGAAAAAGAGAATTCATTTCCATTTGAAGATTCATGTCACTGCTGCTAAAACATTTTTCCAATAGATCATTTTCTTTCCATTGAAAGATTGATGTTCCCTGAGGAAACAACACCATAGTTGTTGCAACTTAATTAATTAATTTATTTACTATTTTTAAATAAAGTGTTGTTTCTTTTCTGATTTCTCTTATCTTTTTTTGTTTGTTCATATCTTAAATTGCCCTATTTTCGACCCCATTTCCATCAATATCAACCTTTGTTTTATCTCAATAAAAGACCCTTCTTTCCTGCACTAGTACAAGATAGTTACCCATTCCTGCACATGATCATATTTTATATTAATATTTATTACAACACTTTATTAATCTTTTTATATAGATTTCATGCCTATTTACACACTTCTTGTAACTCATATTAATGTTCAAAACTAAAACTATGGATTCAAGAAAATTGTATGTAGAGTAGTGTATTTTTGACAGGAGAACAAGAAGTGTGGGGTTTAACTTTATTTGCAGAAAGCCTACACTATTGCAACTAATAGAAGAGGCTCGAGAAACTTGTGAATGTGAATAATTGTTCAGACAGGATGTGCTTGCATGGCTTCCACCTTTTGCATCACTTTCATCATTAGCTCAGCCTACATCAGCTTCAACAAATGCAAGTCCATACATGCCATTCCACATTTTTTCGGAGGTAAAACTTGAGGTAAAATAGAATAAGTTTTTGATTTATTAAAAATTTAGGATAATTTCATGAAAATCCATTGAGCATTATTTATCATCATTCATTCCACATCTTTACGACTTCACATTTTTCAGAGACATAAAAGCTTTCATCTTTGGGGAGTGTTATTTTCATTCATTTATTTATTATGACCATGCCATCATCCATCAATCTCCTTATTCATTCTCAAAACTTCCCTTATTCGATGTTGTTTTACACCAAGCATAGATTTCAACAATGATTGTAGCAACCACCCCAATTTGTTTTCTAGTATTGCATGAGGGCATGCTAATTCTCCAGTTTGGGGGTAAGGAATTGCTACACATGATGAATGTTTTCCACTTTCTTTCTCATTAAGGCATACAATTTCATTTTTATATAGTGGAGAAATTGATTTGCATATATATTTAAAACTATGAACTAAATTCTCGTGATTTTTGGACGGCAAAGAGGTATCATTAAAAACACAAATCCAAATTTTTTTAAGTTAAATTAGTTTGTAAAATTTCAGAAATCATGCACTCTCACCTACAACCATTTTTCTTATATCTCATTATCCGTGCATCAAAACAATCTGATTTTTGGATTAGAGAAACATTAGTACAGTATAAATCTTCTTGCAAAATTTCAGGAAAATTTGGTTTGTTATTTTTGAGAAAATGTTTAATGAATTTTTCCATTATTTATATCATATTTTGCTACAACTTCATATGCATATAGTTGAAAGTCAATGTGAAAATTGCTATGCCTTCATAAACATTGTTAAAATTGAGTATTCATTATTTGAGGAAGAAGTCATTTGTTCCATCAATTTCATAAGTTGGGATGAACATTTTTGTATTATAGCTTGGTTAATATAGAGGTTTTGGGTTCCATGATGACATGAAACATATTCAGTTTGCGGTTCTCTATTTGAGCTCCCAAGGCGAGGAATTGAGATAGAGGGCTACTAGGGTTGAGGGAACTTTGGACAATATGTTATCAACCCTATGTGTTACCCATAGGGTTGGAGTAGTAGCTCACCCTATCTTGGTATTTGCAGAGTACACCCCCGTTGGCATCATACCCACAAGTTAGGCTTGTTGGGAGTACTACTCCTTATATGGCCAACGCATTGAGAGTGTACTTGGGGGTGTAGAACCGAAGGTGATTATGATGTACGTGTTCTACGAGTTCAATATTCAGGCTCATTGATGGGAAGATACGCAGGAAATAGGATGGGTTGAGTAGTAGCTCCCATATATCACCTATTTCTCGATATGGGGTCGTAGTAGTAGCTTTCCCATGTGGTTCCGGGTTGAGTAGAAGCTCCCCAATGTTGTTCTACATGGATATGTGATCCCTAATGATATTCTCTCTGATGATGATGCAGGTCATAGATTTGACTCCCCACCGATATTTCGGAGTAGTAGCCTGATGTTATCTCCAGGTAGTAGCCCGATGACATTTCCAGGTACTAGCCTAATGACATATTTCTAGGTAGTAGCTTGATGACATTTCCAGGTACGAGCCTTATGACATATTTCCAGGTAGTACCCCAATGACATTTTTGGGTAGCAGCCTGCTGAAATTTCCAGGTAGTAACTTGATGACATATTTCTAGGTAGTAGCCCATTGGCATTTTTCTCGATAGTATCCCACTGATAGACACTCTAGGTAGTAGCCCATCGACTAATATTCCAAGTAGTATCCCACTGATAAATATTTCAGGTAGTAGATCATTGACTGATATTCTGGGTAGTAGCTCGTTGACATATATTTCAGGTAGTAGCCTAGTGATAGAGATTCTGGGTTGTAACCCGATGAATAAAGGGTAGTAGCTTAAACTCCACACTAGTAGAAAGTTCTTCTTCTTCTAGATTCGTGAATATTCAGTATATGAGTAGGAACACTTAAGAGATAAGAAGGAATCAACAAGATATGTACATTGATGATCTAATATGATGAGATACTTCAGGTGGGATGTATGTCATGTTGATCGATGGTCAGATATTGGCAGGTGGAATTCTCCCTAGTTGAGAGGGAGTGTTAAAATTATGAAACTGTGGTCAAATTCCAATTTGGAATACTCATTTTATGGAGGTGATGTTGTCATCATATTCCTCTTTCCAAGAGGACCAAAATTGACCAGAATATCATCTCATTTGGACAAGTAGATGTTGAGTTATTAAATATTTTATTCATACATATATTCGGGATCAGTTAGGCCCTATGCACATGTATCAATGGATAGGTCAAACGGACCCTCATGGAAACCTATAAATAGGAGAGACCTGAAGCTCGTTCTGACACACAACAATCTCTCTTCTCCACTTCTATTGTCTTGGATCGCATAGGTGTGATGGAGGAAGCTCGCTAAAGGGTCTGAAACTTCAGAATGAAGCTCGCATTGAACTAATGTTTTCTTATTCAAAGTCACTAGCACATAAAGTAGCATTTGGGTCCTTGGATGCTGGTAGACAATGTTCATGAGAGAGAATTTGGACCATTGGACACTGGAAGAGAGTCTTGATGAGAGTAATTCGAAGTCTTAATCAGTTTGGTTCTAGGTCACTTGCACATAATGGTATGGGAGCGAGCGAGATGCCATAGTCACTATCATTCAGTTCACAGAGAGCGACCAAGTCTATCATAGTTTCTTGCACAACTCCTACTCCTTGTGACTAGGACTATAGTATGATATTTCATTCCTCAAAAGATTTCGCTCAATGACAGAATTGTTTGACATTAGTCTAGAGATAGTGATAATACATTACAATTATATGAATCAAAGTTTTGATGTTTAGATCCATTTCATGGATATTCTAGTTGTTATGAAGATATGGATGATTTTACTCTCGTTTTATGAATCATTTGATGAAAATATATTAGAAGAATATTTACAACAGTTTTCCCCATAGTGGGTTTTTCCCTGGTCTCCGCCAATCCTGGTGTCTCTATGTGTGCAAGGTTTTCTTATACTGTTTCATTATGTCATGTTTCATTGATGATTATTTTATTATTCTTTCTATATAGTTTCATATGCTAATGAATAATGATGTAAATTTTTATAATGTTTTGATGTTATGGGGTGAACGTAATGTGTTAATGGACAAATGCATTTATCAAAGAGAAGAAAAATATAGACCTATGAAAAATTACCATATCTTTGCACCTTTACAGTTAATTTCTAGTATTTATTCTCATAATTCAACATTACATTTTATATAGTTCAAAACTAAATCAATACTCATCGAAATAAAAATTAATTTCTATAACCGTGCGTTGACAAATACTAGTAATAGATGAAAAGGATAACAGCAAATATTATATTTTAATAGATATGAAATGAGAGAGGGAAGGATCTGTTGGAGGTAAACAACGTTAAGGATCAATTACCAATACCTAAAGGATAACCAGGAAACATCGTAACAAAATATGTTTAAGTGGTAAAAAATGGAAATGAAGATATGGGAGACTGAAATAGGGCAGGGATTTCCATTATGAGGAAATAATGGCAACTTCGAAGGTTTACACTCTGTGGGATAACCATACATCCTGGATAAGAATTAGATATCCCGAACTAAATGAGGAAAACACCTCATTCGTCCTCTTTGTGAATAATGCATTGTAGAAAACCCGTTTTTAATTTTTAAGTGATCTTCTATCTAAAAAGTATAAAAGGATTAAGTGTGAGAGTGGTATTTAGTAGTTACTTTAGTTTTATGCACAATGGTGTTAATAAGTAGTTCATTTTGTTTTATGTACTATCTGTAACATACCTCCATGGCCTACCAAGAAATAACCTCTAATTCCCCATAATTAAAAAAAAAATCCTTAGTTGTAATTAATTTTTCACATCATCTTCTTCTAGTTGGACATTCACATCACATTCAAGAGCTAACCTTATACCATAGACCCATTAACTCTTCTTTATCGAATGCTATTATATATATATCCATAGTTGCAAATAAGGAGGAACCATAACATGCAAGCATCAATCCCTGCATCATATCGATATCCTCGGCCCTTAGATATAAGATTAGAATTTACCTCCTAGTTGCTTTGCATGCCTCTAGGCTAACATCTTGTCTCCACACTAGTAAATCCTAATTACTATAATGTATGCATAAACTTTATAAATTATTTAGATAATCTCATGGACCACTTCCATCACCTCCACTCTTCAATAAGATTTCTCAGAAGCGTTTTCATCCACTTAATAGGATATTCTGCTACATAGGGATGCATTAAGAACACATGCATTACTCTTAAGCAATTGAAAAAATGAAAATGTATACTTATTGGGTATACATGCAATAGAAAATCTGACCATTATAGATTATACTATTACCTACATTATACTATGATAATCCACAACCATCTACCACTATCCTCCATGTTAACTAGAGGCTTTATATAATAATAAAATCTCCTTCACTGACATAAGAATATTTCCACTAGATTCATTCAGTTTCCTACTCATTCATGCACATAGAGAATGAAATAAACTAAGACTGATAACATATCCAATACTAAACCAAATAAAATAATCACATGAAGGGAAAGAGACCAACATACAACCATTCCATGCAAATGACACCAACTAGATCTCACTTGGAGGGAGGAGCACCACCACCCAGCCATGAATCACCTCTGATTCCCCCTGAGCCGAAGATCTTGCCAAGGATCAACGCTCCTCAATTGATTAATGCACTGGGTATTTAATACCCTCTTTCATGATTTAGTTACCATTAGTGGCATCCCACTTTATGGATTTTTCCATTTGCCTAGGTCTTATCCAGAAAAGCTTGTCTTTATCTCCCATGATGCTTTTCCACATAAAAGCTTTCCTTTATCTCCCCCAAAGCTTTTATGTCCGATGGATATTTATCTCCCATCCATCCGATGGATATCCAATCCATCCAAGCTTATCTAGAATCACATCTAGAAGCTTATCATGAAATATTCATCTCTATCCCATTCCTCATGGGATTTGGCAAGCATCTTCTCTCTCTTGGTGCTCCACGTTCCAAGTGATTTATTTTATTATTTTATTTAATAATACATTTTCTTTTCATATTACATATCACCTAGCTTTCCTTAGCTTAGGTGTAGAATAGTTTAACCGACAAAGGAGGGTATCAAACTGAGCTTTCCTCAGCTTAGGTCTACAACCTTTAACACACAAGGGAGGATATCATACCTAGCTTCAACTCAACTTAGGCTTACAATAATGTAGTACACAAGGGATGGGTATTACATACTCCCCCCTTAATTTTTACACCATCCTCGGTGTATCACTACATCATATCCTCATTCACAAGTAGCTCGTTTCTAAATCAACAACTTTCATGGCTCTACCATCTGATGTAAATTTTCCAATGTACATCTTCCACAGGGAGTGCTACCAACATCTCTCCTTCCATAGCTACATTGGTCTCAAGGAGTGCTACTAGCATCTCTCCTTCCATAGCTACTTGTCACACATGTTTTCAAATCATTTGTCAGAATTTATCGATGTAAAGTTTAACCATGATAAATATCACAATATTTCATTATTAAAGAAGCTATTGCTTATCATTTATTTTGTTTGAAGAATGGATATCCTCTGCTTGCATTCTTTCAAGCCTTTGTGTTCTTTTCGAACACCTTCCTCTTGCAGTCTCTTTGCATAAAATACATCAGTTAGCATATGTTCCACATTAATATGCATGAAGAGTTATAACATATTATTTCACATCACAATATATATTTTCATATACATATATTCGTTGAAATTGTATGTACGCCAAACTGCGATTAACGATAGTTACTTGTAACAAACTTACTTTCCTTCTTCTAGGTAACCTCCAGGTTTTTTTACCTGGCCAGATATCCATTCAATGACTACTACATACCTGCACACAAGGTATGTTATACACACCAATACACATTTCATTTTTCAACCTTGTAGCATATGTAGTCACATGGTCCCATATGTCCTATTGTACCTAGTCCAACTATGGTACAACTTATAATACCATCCTCATGGTATCACCTACATGACATAAACTTTATCCACATATTTTTCCACCATGTTAGTATCATACTAACATTCATTTTCATGGTTCATCTATGTAATTAAGAAAGTTTTTATGTCATGTGTAAATCAATTCCAGATGTCATGTGGTTATAATATCAATTGCATATTACTAGATTCATGCATATTTTCCTCTTAACCATACCTTCTGCTTAATGTTCTAAAGCATATTATTAACTCATAGCTATTGAAGTTCAGTATTCATGACATCATTAATTCACCTCATATGTTTTACTATTGCACTATTTATGCTTCAACAACCTATTGACCATGCATAATTTCGTGTAGTTATACATGAAAGCTTTTACTACACTCCTTGTAGTTGTAAGTGTTTATGATTTCAGGATATTTACATGTTAGCTTCTTTTTAACATTAAATCACCCTTTACCAAAAGTTGAGTTATCTCTTTATGAATTCTTGTTTGAATCACACAACATTTTCTTACATTGTCTAGACACCTTATCAATGTAATATGATAAGAGATCCTTTCAAAATTTCGTGGTACAATTTATGATATGAATCTAAAATAGATTGTTAAATATCATTTAATTTACAAGGGGTCCATAGCATTTGTGCTACCTCACCAATTACTATGGTTTGCTCTCAAGGATACTATACATATCCTTCAAAAGATGCACATGTCCTGGAAATCAATTTAAGTTAAATTTCCCCTTTAACCATACTTTCTTCAAATGGAAGAACTAGTCACATTGTAAGCAGATGAATTAATCAAAGGATTAATTTGACCACAATTTGTACAGTTATATAGTCTTTACACTATAACATGCTCTCACCATCCTTTACTTGGGTATAATACTTTTATAGCAATTATACCATTTATCAGTTATTTTTATAGCATGATGACCTTAGTTTAATCTCTGACCAGAATCATAGTCTAGTTTTCTATGCCACTCAAGTAATTATATCTTTCACCATTCGCATTGCTTGTTATTAATTTTAACAAAATCGAACAACCTTACTTTTAAGGTATTTTTTCCTTATTTCATGCTATAACATTTTCGGTTATACTATTTTTCCTGTTAGTAAGATTAATAACCTTCAATTTCTTTGTCCAACATGACTCCTAACACAGTCATGCATACTTGCATATTTACTATTGGCATATAACCTTCCCAATATATAACTTCAATATACTTCAATCAATTTCAATCCCCTGCATGTAGGAAAAACAAAATTCCTACATGCTATGCATATATGTAAACATTGATAGCAACATACCATTGATTTTGCAAATCACAACTATGTCCAACATATAAGCAACAAAATATTCATTTTATCATCAAGTCAATCATGCTCTTTCCTTCTACAGAACATACTCCCCATTAATAGGCATTGGTGTAACTAATTTCTTTATGATTGTTGAACATTAACTCAACATGTAAGAGACTATCAATACCATAATTCATGAGGAAGTTCTTACATGGAAGGTTTGTATGTGTTAGGCCCCTAAACTACTAGTGTAACCCCTTATTGTTATTAGTACAACCCCCTTATTATATTGTTGTACCCATGTAGTCCCCATATTGTTACTATTGTGCCCCATAGAAGTCCACTATTGTTATTATTGTGCCCTTACATTATTATTGTTATGTCGGCTTTGATTATATTATGACCCCTTAGACTCCTATATATAGAAAGGAGGTCTTGTCATTTGTATCATCCAAGAATTGTTCACTTGTGTAATGTAAAGGAGGTTGACCCCTCGAAGAGGCTAAATTCTAAGGTGTTGATCTATCTTTTCTATCTTTTTGTGAGCTGGTTTCATAATATTGAAAGATCACATCGAGCATCAAGAAATGAATCTGACCATATCTTCTAAAGCATTGGAAGAAATTACCACTCTTCAATCTCTAAAGATAGAAGGACATATCAAGAAGAAAAAGGTTCAAGTAGTGAAAGATCACATCGATCATCAACAACAAGTTCTCCAACTTTTAAAGGATAATGCCACTTTGGTGCCGAATCGAATGAAAAAACAGGTCGATCAACATCACAATGAAAAATATTTTGATGTAGGCGATTGGGTATTTTTACGACTACATCTTAAGCAAGCCATTTATTAGAAGGAAAAGTTGGCAATACTACATGCACTTAAGAAATGGTGACCATACCCAATGGGAAGACACTTCAAGGTAAAAATGGATCATAATAGCCTTAAATAAGTTTTAGAACAAATATCATCTTTAGAAGAACATAAAAAATGGCTCACAAATATGTTGGGTTATGACTTTGACATCATCTACAGAAAAGGGAAGAAATTTTTTGTTGCATATGCACTCTCAAGAAAGGATGAGGATGTGGAAGCATTGTTTTGTGCTATTTCTATTATCCAACTAGATTGGATAAATGAAGCAAGGGAGAATGGAAGAAGGACGAAGAAGTATGGCCACTCATTCAAAAGTTGCATAAGATCCCAATTCAAACAATATTGCCAGAACTTGAAGAGGAAGGAAAAATCATATTGGAACCTAGAGCAGTCACAGAAACAAGAACTAGACAGCTACAAAATCGATCAATTTCAGAGTATCTCATCAAGTGGAAGAACTTAACTGCTGAAGATTCCACATGGGAGGACACGAATTTTATACAGAAGCATCAAGAACTACTCAAGCATTGAGGACAACACTTTTTGAAGTAGAGGGGCATGTTATGCCCCTATACTACTAGTGTAACCCTTTATTGTTATTAGTACAACCCCCTTATTATATTGTTGTACCCATGTAGTCCCCATATTGTTAGTATTGTGCCCCATAGAAGCCCACCTTGGTTCCAATAAAACCCATGTGGTAAAAAATTGACCCTCTTTAAAAAATGCAACTACACAATTATAAAATCACAACACAACTAGAAACCTTGATAGAAATATTATCCATTCAACAAGAAACTGGATGACCCCCAAAATTATTTACTCTAACCCTCCACATAAGCCATAAAGAAAATAAGCATATGAGAATGTTGATACCCTACTACCTATACTCTATAATTCGATTGGGTAAATTGAACTAAGGAAATAAATCTTACCTATAATTGTAAATTTCTAAGGTGAGGTCGCCATATCCCTTTGAGAACATAGAGACAAAGACACGTGTGACATAAATCAAAATAATGGTGTAAATTCTTTTGTTATAACACCCTTGTTTTCTATATGTAGATAAATTCATCGTTTACCAATCATAGGTGCAGTTATTACTGCATAAACTCCATGGGAGGTTACAAGAACAAAGTAATGTTTAAACCATTGGCTCACTAGTATAATTTATCAGAACCCTCATGAAATTTACCATGGAATTCTTACCTTGTGGACAAAATAAAGAATATTTGAATTAATGACCAAAAGCGAACAAGGAAGAAGTACTAGAAATTTACTAGAAAAATCAAATTGTATACCTTAGCGTCAAAAAGAGTACAAGAATCCATAGGTAGACCAAAGATGAAGGAATTAAAAAATTTGAACCAGAGCATGACAAAATCTTGTAGCATAGAAACCTTCAAAGAAACACTAATTTACAACTTAATACAAAAATAAAACACATCACAGTGTAATTCGAAAGTGATATGCGACTAGGGTTTCCCATTTGAAATCACAACCACCAATGCTCCATAATTAAATCACCATCATTAAAAATTTGGTACAATGGTAATGTGAAGAGAACATGACCAATGTAGCATAGAGGCTAGTCCATAAGGAAAGTGGACTATGAATTCCATGCTAGTTATACATGCTATTCAAATATCCCACATGTGAATCCAATACAGTGTTATAACATAATAAAACCATATATGAAATCATAAACCAACAAATGGGAAGGCTCGTACAACTAGACTATAATATATCAATTTTATATAGTTGATAACAAGAAGTGAAGTTATTACATGGGTCTTAGCTAGGATGTTAAAGGTAATTTTTTATTAAATAAGTAAAATGTACGAATGTATGATGGGTTTCCATAGCAATGGAGTTCTTGAAAGATATTCTATACTAAGGAAAACTATATTTACAAATTGATTATGAATGTAAGACTCTATTAGGAGGTTTATGAATTCCAATTACCTACAACATATGTAACACATAGGAGATAAGTTAAAGAGAATAATAATGATTATATGAAGTGTGTTTCAAAATCACTCGCAAAACACTGTATTATGTCATGGAATGTATTTTAAGATTCAACCGACATACAGAGTAGTGACCTATTGAGGGCACTAGGTGTGTCTATTGTTCCACTAAATATGGTTTTCTTACTTAGATATCTTCATATGACTAGAGGCTTCTTCAATCCATACTCAACTTTATGAAAACTTATGTGGTCATTTAAGACCATCAGTGAAGTAGTAAAGCTTTCATGCATAATTGAGAGCTACTAGAACTAGAATCATATTCTTCTTGGCTATACTTTGAGTTGTGCTCTCAGACAACATTTTGTTTTATGAAATAATTTTTTTACTCCTTCTCAAGATTACATTTTTTCATCTTATGGGATGGTAAGGAAAATAAAATTGTTAAAAATAATTCGTATGAATTTCTTGTCACGTCTTTCTCTCTGAACAAAACTACTAACATGTTCCACTTAGGGATTGGAGTTTGTGGTGGAGAGTAAATGAATGATGAATATGTTTTCCAATGAGTACCATTATGTCATGGTGTGAGCCAGTATGTTCGAGTAGATGTTCGGTGTTGAAGGGTTGTTTACCGACATGTTTTATATTTGTGGGAGCGAAAAATTGAGTTTGAAGTTGAGAAAACTCAGAATTCTACTATGTTTGTCTCCCTATCAGATCACATTTGTTGGTTTCTTTTCCTATGAGCCATGGTAATATTCATCATGTAGGTGCCAAACATGGTTGCAAAGTGAACTGTGGGACAAATGTTAAAGTTCAGACCTATTATGTTGAGCTCTCACTGAGCCAATGGAAGAGTCTATTGGTTATCTGCATGATGGAAGACCAAGCTGACCTTCGAGAGAAGAGAACCATACATGGAACATGTGTTGACATGCACATAATTAATGTGGTATGCACTTGCCCAAAGTGTATTCTATTCTGGTTTGGCCTATAACCACCCTCCTCCAACATATATGCAAGCAATTGGCCAGTTGGGGTAAACATGCATTGAGAAGCCACTATGATATGATTTGACCTACTAAGTTATGTTAAGCAAGTTTAACTGGCAGAAACACACCATACATACATTGAACGTCAGTGTTAGGACCCTCAGGAACCAACCAAACTTACTACCAACTAGCCCTTGCGTCCCACTGATATATTGGAACACTGGTCCTATGGACACTCTCATTCTATGGGAATGCCAACATCTAGGGGCCTCTGGACTCTCTCACATGCATACAAGCTAGTGTCTATGGACTATTTTTCACAATTTTGTGCCAGCGTCCCCAAGATTTGAGCCAATTGTTAAGCCAAAGCCCAGGTCACTGCTCAGAATTGAATGACATCTTTAGAATAGTAAAATAAAAAGGAAATGATAGTAGACATGAAATTACTTGAATAAGACCTTGACTGCACCCCTAGTAGCCATGATAGGCATTTCATCAAACATATCACAAATATTTAATCTATAGGTCTAAATAAAAAATATTAGCATAGGGTTCTAATACTTAGCTGAGAATCGCTAAAAAGTTTTCATGCCTCGACACATCAACTTACATTTCATCCATTAGGCCATATACACATTTTTCATTCATTTACAAGTAAAAATATGATGAGAGCCATACATAGCTAATGCCATAAAATGCATATATAACCACCATAATAGCAACAAAAATACCAATGAAAACACAACCATATGATCCACATATAAGCCAATATAATACTCAAGGAAATACAAGCAGAAGTAACCTCCTATTGATTAAAAAAATCCAAACCTAGGATGGGACTTCCATGTTCCACATGAAGGTAGAATGGCTGAGCCAAATCTCTCTTCAGCGATTAGCCCTCATTCCATATTCTAGGCATGAATGTGGGAACTCACATAATACATCAATAAAAAATCATCCATGGCTTCTAGAGGCCATCCACCTCAATCCATGAAATAGTGATTGCACCTCACGTCCAGGAATAAAAAAACCATCATTCAATTGGTCTCTATGTAAGCGTTAAAGGGATTTTAGAGCTTTTGTTCCAACCAAGACTTCCAGGACTAGTAAGTCAATCCACAGCTACCGCTGAGATTCCAACAGGTTTGTCCAACCAAGGCTTCTAAGACTAGTAACTCATCCCACCAAGGGCTTCTAGAGTGCTTTCCCAACCAAGGGTTCTAGGACTAGTAACTCAACCCAAGTTGTTACAGGGCTTCTGAAGCGTTTGTCCAACTAGCCCTTCCAAGAACTAATAAATCCAACCAAGCTAAGGAAGCATGAGAACCAATGAAAGAAAAATAAGGAAATAAACCCACAATCTCAATGGCAATACAGGAAATGGTAAGGCTAGGAAATCCACTATCAATCCAGAAAATCCTCCATGTTGGTGACAGATCGTGACCAAAAATCCACATGCATATGCCATGCATGTGAAAGCTAATGAGGAAATTCATTGTTGCTATTGATACTAATGTAATCCTGAAATTTTCTTCTCTTCCTTTGCCTTCTTGCTCTGAAAATCCAAGTATGCCACACCCTCCAAGAGTGATCCAATAAAACTCTATCCAAGAGTATGAGAGAGAGAGACAATAATGAGAGAGCTCCAAAACTGAACTGAAAAAAGGTTACCAATTGATCCTCAAAATCCTTTTTATCAATGAGGCCTTTATTTTATTCATTTTCCATTATTTTCCTTCATTTTCCTCCTCACATGCACCTTGTGACCTTTCACCTCCCTTCTCTCATAAATTCCATTAATTTTATAAATAAATGTTTCCAAAATTCCATTTTTCCTTTCCAAATCCGTAGCCATTTCCTTTCCCATTTTCCTTAGCCATTAATTAATCACAAGTGATCCCCATCACTAGGATTTTGTGTAACATTTATCCTGGAATAAGTGTCCCATCAATCGTGGTTATTATTTATTCCTTTATTAACTTTTATTACATGTAATTTTCACTAGGGTTGTTACAATACCTCCACCCTTCGGGGAATATTGTCCTCAGTGTTCAAGAACACATAAGTGAACACAAGACTTCTGTAAGAAAAACATACTGTCGATGGAGCTTTATAAATTAGGTCATTGCAATATTTACAATGATCAACCTACTAATAAGAAAACCAACATGAAAACATAACAACATAACATTATAATGACATGACACCCATACCTCTTATTAGAGCTTTATAACATAGCTCATGGCGGTATTTAAATCCATATACATATGCACATATACCAAAATCACCAAAACATGTACCAAAAGATATAGCAAGACATATAGCAAGACACCATAGCAAATCGTCTTTGACTAAACTAGCAAATAGGAAAGGATACATAGCCTGCATATGATCCATCATCTCCCACATAGCTTCATCGGGCCCAAAATTCTTCCATTGCACCTTAACTTGCTTGATTTCACAGTTCTGGAGCATGAGCACCTTTTTTTGCAATATACACTGAGGCTCTAGCTAGAGTTATCCATCTGGTTCCACCTGCAATACAGACTAGTCAATCACATGATCACCATCTTTAACATACTTTTTAAGCAATGACACATGCAAAACATCATGGACTTTCACTGTCGGAGGGAGTGCAAGTCGATAGGCTACTGCCCCAATCCTCTTAATAATATTGAAGGGTCCACAAAACCACATTGCTATCTTTGCACATGATCCAATCCATAGGGAGATCCTCTTCGATTTGATGTGCAAGTACACATGCTCCCCAACTTGGAACTCCTTGAACAACCTATTCTGATCTGCATAGCTCTTCTTCCTATCCTATGCTTCCTTTAGATTATTCTTGATTAGCTGCATTTCCTGTTCCATCTTGCCAACATGTCCTGTCCATTCAACACCCTTTTAACTAGATCTCACCAACTAATGAGAGTATTGAAACTCTAGGAATATAATGCCTCAAACGAACTCATCCTCAAAGATTTATGATACCCATTGTTGTAAGCGAACTCTACCAATGGAATATACTCTTCCCACTTTGATTTTTGATGCATCACATACATCCTCAACATGTCCACCAATATCCTTGTGACCCTCTCTATCTTTCCATCTATCCGCAGATAATAAGTTGTACTAAAGGCCAACTCTGTGCCCAAACCTACAAACATCTCCTTCCAAAACATGGAAGTGATCTTTGCATCCATGTCTAACACAATATTCTTTATAACAACACACAATTCAATCACATCTCTGATGAATACCTGTGCTACATCACTCGCCAAGAATGTAGACATCACTAGAATTAAATGTGCAACCTTTGTCAACCTGTCCGCAATAACTATTGGGTGCGGGATCCTCCAAGGAATTTTTGGGGCTTAGAGCCCAAATTTTGGCCAAAAGTTGTAACCCCAATGTAAAGACTCCACATTTTTTGGGCACATAGCACGTAGTTGTAAAAGACTCATAGGGTGGTCCACCCTCAATTTTGTAATGTAATGTCAGCTATAGAGATCTACCCATTTTTCGCGGACCATGGGACTGTATAAATAGAGTGAGGCTCTAAGTAGTTAAAATATCAATCAATCAGGGAAGAACATATCTAAGGATGAAGAGTTGAGTCATATCTGAAGTGTAAAGTCTAGTTTTGGGTTGTAGAGTAGGAGAAGGCTCTGCAACTGAGTGCACAGAGGCCTACTAGTCCAAAGCTAAGTGTGTGAACCCCTGCAGTTGAGTGTGCAGGGAAAGTCGAGTCTGTAACAGTTGGAGTATTAATAAAGGGAAGTTTCATATCTATTTTGTGTATTTAATTCCTATTTTATGCATTGAATATATTGGCTATAAATTGCACTTATATTTTTTATATGATGCACGAATCTATATGATTGTATTGATTACGAGAATACAAGATATAATATTTGTTTACGCGAAGTTGACTAACATCTGTAAGAAGATAAGTAAGATTCACGGTGTAGATTGGAGAAATAGTGCAGTTCACTATCGTAGCAGAACAGAAGCATCTCAGCCCCTAGTTAGGGTTGTGTGAATTCGATTATAACCGGTCTCGAAGGTATTGAATGTTAGGATAGTGTGTGAAGTGACTTGCATAGTGGTAGGCACAATTGGACTAAAGCAACACCACAGACATCTCAAGGGTGCGAAAACTTTGTTCCAGCATCCCCCCATACTACTTCGGATGAGACTTCAATCTACACTCCATGGCCTGATGCTGAAAGGGCCAGTAGTGTAGGGACTTGTTTGGCTAAATAACTTTGAACCTAGGTTAGGCCCCATCAAGCCAACAATAACCATGATGAAATCATGTTGCCTCACTCTCCTCAGAAAACCTGTGATGAAGTCCATGGAAATGACTTCCCATTTCCACTCTGGATTCGTAATCAGCTATAGTACTCAAACTAGGTGCTTACACTCTCCTTTCACACACTACTAATTAAAACACCTAGCCACAAACTCTGCTACATCCCTCTTCAGCTCAGCCAATAACAAAATATCTTCACTGCTATCAGTGTCTTCCGATAACCTGGGTGACCCGAATATGGTTTCACATGAAACTCCCTCAAGATCACCTTCTTGAGCTCACTTTTATCTAGCACATATATCCTATCTCTGAATTTGAGCAATCTGTCTATTGTAAGACAATAGCCCACATCTAGTGCACCTACACGTGGACTTGTACCTATAGCACTAATTGTACCTATACATATACTTATACTATCACCTATACTTGTTCAAGTACTCTGTTACAACCTCTTCATAATCTCCATATATCTAACATCCTCCTGAGCTACCTACAAGATCTTATACTGTAAGTCTGTCCCATAGGAGCTTATAGCTGCTAAGTGATTTACCTATATCTGCCTACTAAGAGCATTTGCCACTTTTTTATTTTTACCTTTGATGTACCTAATATCAAAATCGAACTCACTGATTGTAGCTAGCCACAGAGCTATCCTACCATTCATATTTGATTGGTCAAATAGATACCGCAAACCGTTGTTACCACTCATCAATCTAAACCTCATTCCTAGAAGATATTGTCTCCACATCTTTAATGCATGTATAATCATTACCAACTCAAAATCATGTGTTGGGTAGTTTTGTTCATGCTCCTTCAACTTTTGCGACTCATAGCATACCACCTATCCATCATACATAAGGTCTCCACAAAGTACTTTCTTGCAAGAATATTTGGATACTATAAACTCTTTGTCTGGATCCATTCAAACTTCTTAAGCTACTCAAAAATAGCCTCACACTCCTTTATCCATTTGAACTTCTTACCTTTCATCTGTAATCATGTGATAGGATAAGAAATCTGTGAGAAGTTCCTTATAAACATCCTATAGTAGCCTGCCAAGCCCATGAAAGATCTCAACTCATCTACATTCCTCGAAGTTGCCCACTCCATGATGGCTCTTATGTTTTCTGGATCTAGTGTAATTCCCTCCTCGGAAACAACATGTCCCAAGTAATGTACCTCAGTCTTAAAGAAACTACAGTTGTTGAGATTAGAATACAAGAGATGCTCTCTCAATAACTTTAGCACTGTTTTTAAATTCTGAACATGCCCTTCCTTATTTTTAGAATATGTGAGTCTATCATCAATGAACATAATAACAAACTTATCCGAATACAAATTTAACACAATGTTCATCAAGCACATAAATGTAGCTGGAGCATTAGTCAAACTGAATGGAACTACAACAAACTCATAATTCCCATACCTTGTCTGGAAAGTTTTCTTGTAAATGGCATCCTCTTTGATGTGTACATGGTGATATCTGGATCTCAAATCAATCTTCAAGAACACTGTTTCTCCCTTCAACTAATCGATGAAGTCATCAATCATCGGCACTTTGTTCAAATTCCTATTGTTATTGCATAATCTGATAGTACCATCTTTCTTCTCCACAAATAATACCCGTGTGCCCCAAGATGACACACTTGACCTAGTGTATCAATTTTCAAACATTTCCTTCAACTATAGCTTCAACTCTACCAACTCAAGTGTGCTCATCCTGTAAGGTGCTTTTGATGTTGCAGTTTACCCTGGCACCAACTCAATAGAAATGAGTAATTCCCTATGAGGTTGAAACTATATAATGTCCTCAGGAAATACATCCTTGAACTATTGTAGAACTAGGTACCTACTCAAAACATCTGCATCCTCAACTTCCTTACCCTTCTCACTAGAAATGTGCACTGCAAATAACACACACCCTTTTCTATAATTTCATTTTTCTTGCATAGTTGTTACCGTCCTAACTAATGTGGCTTTCTTCTTTCCATGCAAGACTCTTTGTTCCCCATTTTCATCCACACACTTAATTTCTTTGACATAACATTCTACCTTGGTTCTATGAAGTTACACCCAATCCATGCCAAGCAACATGTGGTATGATTCCAATGGTAATACATTCAAATGTGTTACGGTAGGCATACCATTCAAATTAAATGCAAAAGCTCTTAGCCAATGATGAATTTTATTCATTGTACTTGTAGCCAACTATACTAACCAAGATTTTACATGAAATTCCTTACTCAAACCACACTTATCCACCAAGTCAGGACTAATATAGATATAATTAAATCAAGGGTCAATCAAAATATAAATAACCTGATCACAAATCTTGCCATATATATCAACGATAGATGTTTGATGGCTTGCCTATTTGTTATCAAAGGCTGCATAGATACGAGGAACACTCTCACCAACATCCCCAACAATATGTGTATACTGTGCACTATATATCTGAGGCCTACCACCCTGATTAAGTTGAAAATATCTCTTGTGATGATCCTTGCCACAAATCCAACATTCTATAGGCTTGTAACCTGCATCCTGACTCTGTTCCTTAGATTGAAATCCATATCCTTTGTCTGATACATTTAACCTCTTAGACAATTCTACATTCTCCTTATTACCTGTACCCTAAGGTCTCGTTTGCCTCTTGTACCATTTTCCATTATTCTGTGCATTACCTTTTTAGTCTGCCTTAGTCTCAGATATGCATTTTGATTCTTCATAGCAATGCCTTAACTTCTTAATGGCCTCCTCAAATGATCTAGTCTCATTGAACTCAATTATGTCTTTAACTGGTAATCCACTAATGAACCTTTGAATATTGGCCTTTTCTTGTCTTAGGTAAGGCACATACCTAAGTAACTCCAAGAACCTGCTAGTCTACTCATCATCTATCACTGATCCCATCTTTAGCTCCTAAAATTCTTTTTCCCTGTCATCCAAGTATCTTTTCGAAAAATACTTCTTCTTGAATGGATGCTAAATCTCACTCCAAGTCAATTCTTACTCATGAATACATCTAACATTCATAACATCTTGCGACCAAGTGTCTACGTTGAGACTGAATGTATCTACTTCAGCTTTCATGTTCTCTAAATAATGATATAACCTGAGGAACCTCCTCATGCCAAGCAACCATTCCTATGCATCTTGTGGTTTCTTCATATTTCCATCAAATGTTGCTAGATTTGCTTTCTTAAACTCATCTGGCAAGTGTCCCCTATCGATCCTCCTATAAAGATGATAATAATGACATTCATAGTGCCTATCTAAATCAGAACTAGAATAGTACCTATCTCTATCCTTTCTCCTACTCAGAGTGTCAAAGAGTTAGCCATCTCTAACCGTGTCATCTCTATCTAACCTGTGCCCACCATATGACCTATTACCATATGCCCCATCAGTTCATTCCTTCTGCTCATAGCTTATCTAACATGGTCCCTGTCACTGCAAATGTGACAAAATCTAAAGTATTGTTCCATTTATCTCAGCTTGTTTCTCCTGTTCCTGCATGATTATGCCATTATCTGCCTTACAACTCCTTATTTCTTCCTTTAGGCTTCTCAATGTATCTCCCGAATCGGAAGAATTTCCAACACCATACTGCTCATATGATTCATAGGGACAGTCTTTGTAGTCCACCATATTACTAGCCATTTGATATTTCTTCCTACAATGTATATCATGTCAGCTAAACGAAATCACAATAAACCAACGTACCTTATTATAGCTCATGGGGGATGCCTTGTCTCGAAGATCAATGAGTCAGTGTGATACATGTATAACATATTCATGAAAACATATAGAAACATAACACATAACCATATAACCATGCGACCATCATTCTAGCTGGGGTTCAGTCATAAATGCATGAACTTATCAACAAATCATCCAATGAACTGATGCATGACAACAACCATTACATTACTATACAAATAACACCATGCAAACATTAACATGCATAAGAAATGCGTAACAAACCATACACATGCATAAACACATGTAGTTAAGAATAAACGAACAATACTTGGAACCAAACGTACAAGAATGATACATGTAACCAAGCATACAACAATGTAACCAAACATATGAGACTTTAACAAAGCATACAAAATGATACATGTAAGCGACATATAACAAAATATATCTAGTGATAAACTCATGATGATGCATCCCACAATAACAACATCAAATTCCACATGGCAACATCACAACAACCATGATCGACATCATGAAAATGCAACAAGCACATGGAATGCATGCGTAAGAGACACACATGCAGCTAACATGTATCCATGAACCAAACACAACCCATCCCATCCGAGGGGTGAACCATGCTCTGATACCAATTTGTAACACCCTCCTCCCACATCTACCCAAGAAACCCGCCACCCAGGGTAAACATGTGACGAGAGGTGATTATGTTATGATTCAACCTCCTATGTCACGTTAAGGAACTGAATCACGAAAAAAAAACTATACAGATATTCAACATCATTATTAGGACCCTCAAGAACCAATCCAACCTTGCGGCCAAGCAACCCCTAGGTCCCACTGAGATTTTGGACCACTTGACCTCTAGATGCTCTCACGGGCCTACATGCCAACATCAAGGGAATAATTTGCATAGTGTTCTGCTAGCGTCCTAGGATTTGAGCCACTTTTTCAATCCCAAATCATAGGTCACTGCGTAGAATTGAATTCCATCTTAAGAACTGTAAAATAACAAAGAAATTGCAGTACAAATACAATTACTTGAATAAGACCTTGACTGCACACCTGCTAGCCGTGACAAACATTTCTTCAAACATATCGCAAATATGTAATCTGCAGTTGTAAATAACAGATTTGAGCATAGGGGTCTCATACATAGCTGAAAATCTCTAAGAATAGTTGATGCCTCAACACATCAACTACCATTTCATCCATTAGGTCATAGATATATTTTTCATTCACTTACAAGAAAAACAAGATGAGATCCATACATAACTACTTTCATAAAACATATATATAACTATCATAATAAAAACAGAAATACCAATGAAATCACAACCATATGATCCACATATAAAATAGTATAATACTCATGAAAATACAAAGAGAAATAACCTCATATTGATGATGCAAAATCAAAACCCTGGATGGGATTTCCACTTTCCACTTGACCATAGAATGGATGAGCCAAATCTCTCTTAAACTATTCAATCCCATTCCATATTCGAAGCATGAATGTTGGATCTCATAGAACACATCGATCATAAACCATATAGGCCTTCTAGATGCCATCCACCTCAACCAATCAAATAGGGATTCCACCTCATGGTTGGAGATCAAAAAACCATCATTTGATTGGTCTCTATCCAAGCCTTTTAGGTCTTCCAAACCATTTGTTCCAACCAAGGCTTCCAGGACTACTAACTCAAACCACAGCTTCCATCGCGATTCCATATAGTTTGTCCAACCAAGGCTTCTAGGACTAGTAACTCAACCCACAAGGGCTTCCATATTTTTTGTTAAATGAAGGGTTCTAAGAATAGTAACTCAACCCAAGTTGTTACAGGGATTTTAGAGTGTTTGTCCAACCAGGGCTTCCATGAACCAATAACTCGACCCAAGCTTCGTACACATGAAAACCAACAGAAAAAAAACAAGGAAATAAACCCACATCTTCATGGCTATCTAGGAAATGGCAAGGCTAGGCAATCCATTTTCAATCCAAGAAATCTTCCATGTTGCTGAAAAATCATGACAAAAAATCCACATGCATATGCCATGCATGCCAAAACTGGTGAGGAAAACATACATTTAACTTGGTAGCTGCAAGACAAATCTATTCTAGTTGTTAATCTCGATGCCCACTTGCACTTTTCTTCTCTTCCTTTGCCTTCTTGCTCCAAAAATCTAAGTATGTCACACCCTCCAAGAGTGCTCCAATAAAAATCTAAGTGTCCAAGAGTATGAGAGAGAGAGAATAATGAGAGAGCTCCAAACCTAAAATGACAAAAGGTTACTAACTGATAATAAAATGTTCCTTATCATTAATTCCTCTCAATGTAACTTTGGTTTTGTTGACATGATCAGTATCATTTTAAGAAATCAGTTACTAACGTGACTTTTTATGCTTATTTGCCATTTCTTTAATTATACGTCTCTGTTTGGCAATTTAGGACTCATGATACTCCTAGTCATCAATGAAATCATTTTGGTAGCTACAGAATTCTTCCACTCAAAAATATTGTTAGATTCAGTCTTTTCAGCCTTCAACCAATGATCAAACATGCCCTTACAAAGTGGTCTTAGGGTGCCAAAGTCAATTTTTTTCATTTCAGTGTGTCTTCAAGTAAAATTTGGTCACTAGGTATTAGATCTAGGGTTGTTTTCACTTCTTCCATTGTTTTCCAAGTACTGGTCCATGTCACCATTTAGCTGAGTGTACCATCATTCAAACAGTTTTCATCATTATTTCAATTTTCGATGGGTCATTTTACACCTTGTTTGTGCTTCAATTGTGCTTAGGTAAGGCTCATTTCCCTCTCCTAAGGTTTTGAAGGTAATTTTCTTTTGATGGTAAAATCATCAACAAAACTTGTATCCTGATGCTCATACACCTTCCCCTACACTTAAAATACCTTCTTAAAGACTTTCCATCACTGATATCCCTTAAATTCATCATTTTCCCACAAACCCTAGCTTATTGCTACAATTTGACACTTCTCTAGGTTAGTCCTGTGTTTTTCCCTTTTGAACCCCTTCCCCTCATTCAATATTTGAAATTCAACTTTCCCCTACTTCCTAACATCCCTCCCTACTTCCAAAAAATTTTCTCAATAAATTATAAGCCCCTCATCCCCTTCATTTCCATTCATTTCTATGAATCTCCTATTCCACACATCGGGATAGGTTTTATTCAAATGATGTTTATGAGAAAGAAAAGATCAATTTGACACAAATGAGAGAGGTTTTTGTCCATAATAGACTCAATAAGAAAAACCTCCTTCAATTTTTACACAGGTCTCATGGTTTGGAAGAAATGTCCAAACAATCATTTCCCACAGGATAGTTGTTGCCCTTCTGGAGTGCCTTTCAGAAAATCAATATTTCTCCTAGCTGTAATGTCCAAAATACTTGATTGATGAGTAAAATGATACCTAGACATAGATACCTTCCCAATGAGCTATCATGAGCTCAATTTGGAGTTGAGGAAGACCTCAAAAGTTATGTTCAAAGTGGCGTTGTGCACTCCCTTCAGGCGCTGCGCGTTTGACTAGTCTTGGGAGATTGGGCTTTTGATAGGGAAAATGAGCTCCAAATTGAAAAATTTAAGATGATTTCAAAGAAAAACACAACAAGATTTCCAACTAGCTATCCCGCGCTCAATTTGGACACTGGGAAGGCAGTCAAAAGTTGGCTTGAAGTGTTAGCAATTTTTCTTATTTTCAGGCAATTTTTTTATCAGTCTACTGGCCAAACGTGCAGAACCTAGGGCACTGCGCACTTTTTTGGGGCACTTTTTGGAGAGATGGACACCACCATTGGGTCTAGAAGACCATGTACATGTAGGAAAACCATGTTTCTAGGTGTGGAAGTCAGATTTGCTAGGTAAAAATGCCAAAGAACCACCAAAATTTCATGTTTCTGCCTGACATTTTTGGAGCCTGGCACTGTGCGTTTGAGCAGTCTTAGGAGATTGCAATTTTGGAGGGGAAAATCAAGGTCAAATTAGAAACCAAGGGTAGATTTGGAAATTAGATGGGATAAAATTTCCAATGAGCTATCATGAGCTAGATTTGGAGGTCAGGAAGGCACTCAAAATTTAGTTGGCAGTTGGCACTGCGCACTCCCTCCAGGTGCTTCCCACTTGACACTGGCGCTGCGCAATTGCCAGATTACCCAATTTTTCACTGCTTCTTCTAGAATTTCTTTTCACCTATGGGATTTTGATCTTTTCACTGATGAGATGTAAAATTATGTTGTAATTAATGTATATTTTGGTTACCTAGGGTGGATACATCAGATAAATGTCCTAGGTGGCATGTAATGAATCAGTTTGCATCATCTTAGGGATGAGTCAGTTTGACCTCCCTAGTCTTTAGATTTCAGTTCAATTTGTTGTGCAACTACTACTCCTCTCATGGATTTGACCCCTGAGGCTAGGATGGGTTGCTTTGATGCCTATATTATTTATTTTCTTAGACATTTGTTGAGGTTGGACTCAACTGGATGCTCAACACTTGATTGTACATCTTTTGTAAGTAGTTTGGCAGGTTATTAATGAGAATTGCAGCTATTTTTATGGGATCCATGTGGAATGGAGTTTTAACATAGTTTTTCCTTATGTGATCATTTGTTTACTTGTTTTATGTATGCTCTCCATTATCTGAATGCCTCTAGTTGAATGTTTTTAAGTAAGATAGGTAGGATCCATTGTATTTGATGCTCTGCCTTAGGAAAACACACAATATTTCATGTCTTTTCCACTATTTAAGAAGGATCCATGATCTTCACATGCCCTTCTTAGCTTCTCACTAGTCAAACACTTCACCTCATCAAGCCTAAGAGTGCTAAAGCCTATGCCATACTTTCCCCATAGTAAGATAGGTAGAATTCATTGTATTTGATGCTTTGCCTTGGGAAAACACTCAATATTTCATGTTTTTTCCATTGTTTAAGAAGGATCCATGGTCTTCACATGCCCTTCTTATATTCTCACTAGTGAAAAACTTCACCTCATCAAGCCTAAGAGTGCTAAAGCCTATGCCTACCTTGCCCCCTATAACATCATGCAATTCTAAATTATTTCCCTAGACCTAAACTGCCTAGCTCCTCCTGATCTAGCAAAACATCTACAAAATTCAATCAAAATTCCTATGCTATTATACATAGCCTAAAATCCTTACCTGATCCAGTCATCTCGATTGAGATCCTTCTATCGGCCTAGTACGGCTAGCTACTAAGCTAAGCTTGGTTTGTGGTTACCCCAGAATTGCCTCCCTTTAGCCTAAGGTCAATCTAGGTGATAACATAGTGGCGACCATACTGGGAAACGTAGTTTTATGTTCCTCAGCAAAATATATCAAGCTTAGATCTGATTGTTGATGGTTGACAATGATCAGACACTAGAAGGCTGAAATCATTCCCCTAGCGACTCTAAATCTGTTTCGAGATTAGATCCAAGGACTCCACTGGAGGATGAACCTGACCAACAAAAACATGAAAGGAAAATATGGAAAGATCAAGCATTCAAGTTGGAATTTCGTCCAAGACATTATGTTCTTTGTTATAAATTATTTGTTCTCTTTTCCTAAGAATGTCAAGAAGGCTTTACAAATTATATTGTATTCGAGAAAAGATCCTAGACCTGCATGTGATTCTTTCCCTTTGAAGATTGTGAATACAAAATATTTGCATGCCTTTGATCTTGATCAAGACCCTTCTTCTAAATCTTATGATGATCGTCTCCAAACTAATGAGCCTCAAGAGATCAAGACTAATTCTACAGTTTTTGTATATACTCCTATACCTTGTAAAATTCCAGATAGATACAATCCTTTGATTTTACCTCATATATCCCATGCTTTCCCTAAAAATAATTACCTATATCTACAGAGATTTGATGGTGAATGTGACAACATCACTGCTAAGAGACATGTACTGAGTTTTGAGTCTTTTCTTGACCTTTTTGAAGTTGATGAAGAGGATGTCAGTATTAGGATTTTTGCTCTTTCTTTGCAAGGCAAAGTCAAGAGTTGGTTCAAAACCCTGCCTGATGTGAGCATCTCAGATTTCAGCAGTTCCTCAAATTTTTCCTCGACAAGTGGGTGGTGAGACAAAACCCTTTCTTGATTCTAGAAGAGTATAACCAGCTGAAAATACAGCCAGGGGAGATAGTACAACAAGTTTCTGCCATATTTAACCAAGTTTATTGTTTGATGCATCTTAATATAAGACCTCCTCCTGATTCATCTCTCTTGCATTATCGAGAAGCCTTTGATCCGGAAATGGAGTTTTAGCTGAGAGAACGGAACCTTGCAACACTTGAAGAGATGCAAAACAATGTAGTAGATGTAGAGGCTAATTTGCTGATCAAAGGGGAAAAATTGAAGGAAGAAGAGATGAAGAACATAGAACCAGAGGAATTGACATCCTTAGAGGTAAACCTCGACATTTTGGTAAGTGAAGTGGAAGAGATGATACAAAAGATCACCACAAGGAATGAGTACGATGTTCAAGACCATGGCTAAGTAATTGAGGAAAGACAAGTGGTTGATCCAAAACATTGTCTTTCTTATCCTAGTTGTCATAGATCTGATAATGATTGTTTTATAGATCATGTTGGAGAAGAGAGATCTGTTTATCTGACATGTATGCTTGATGATGTGTTTTATGTTGATGATTTCCCTAAGTTTGATCAGTATGATGATGATTATGTTCTCCAAATAGAAGCTAGTCTTGCAGACAAAATAACAACTAGTTTGTGGAAGGAGGAACTTCACTTTTAGCAGCTTGGTGATCAACTGATGCATATCAACTATGGAAGAAAGGAGGAAAGTGCAACAAATTTTGAAGTAAGTGAACGATCTTTGCCTCTTTGTTTTACTTCATTTCAGTTCATCAGAGACAACTTTCATGCAATCAAAAATCAACCGTCGATGAGTTTCGATCTGGACCATCTAGAGGGCAATGAAATCCTTGTTCCAGACTTCTCATATCTAGATTTGTAGCCCTCGAATGCCATTGAATGCTAGGTTGAAGATGAAGAGTAGGAAGATGGAACATATGATCAAATGATGCAAGATGATTCCATACCATTATGTTTTGAATCATTTCAATTTTTGAAGGAAATTTTGCATAGTATATCTTCAAATGAGTAGCCTCCTGTAGAAAATCATGTAATCTCATTGGAACCAATAGAAAATGGGTTCCAACAGTGTTTTCAATTTTTTCACGATCCAATAGCTGATGTGTTGGATGATGTCTACAGTCGAAGTCCTTCTCCATTAGCTAACTGTGAGCTTGGAAAAAGTATTGATACAAACTTGATCCAGCAGCCAGTTTCTTTGTCATTTTCAACAGGAGTCTCGTCACAAAGCTCAAATAAAAGTTTGCATTTTGTTGGCATTATGATACAAGTGTTGTCCTTGATGGCAACTCATTCAGAGACAGGTACAAGTGATGGCAACTTGATCAGAGGACAGATCTCAGTACAGCAGGACAAGAAAGCTATATACGCAGGTTCAGTAAGGAAAATCAGCGTGTACACGCAGGTTGGCTTCAGGAAAAGCGCGTGTATATGAAAACGTACCTTTGGTCCATGGCGGTTAGTCCTTGGAAGTTGTGCCTATGGTTTTGGACCATGGTGTCTCGACGGACGTGTTAATCCCTAGTTTTGAAGTTGATGGTATTGTGTTACTATGGTTTTGGACCGTGGTATTGTAAAGGGCCTAAGGCTATATAAGGAGAAGATCATTAGGCAAATGGAAGGAAGGAAGGTGCAAGAGTGTGTGAGTGATGAAGATCTGAGGAAGTGTGAGATCCAAGTGCTGGTTATGGGTTGGTGATCTGAACCAAGGTTTCACTCATGTGGAGGATGATGAATGATGGAACGAGATCTCAAGGCTTGGAATGATTATCTTCATATGGTTTGACTATGGATAGATCAGATCTACTGACGCATGTTTATTATTATGATCTGGGTATGTTTTGATGTCTGATATAGCTGCAGAGTTTGCAGATCTATACGCGGGTTGGCTTTGGTAAAAGAGCGTATACACGCAGGTTGGGTTCATCCAAGTAGTGTATACAATGTGAAGTATGATATTTGAAGATGAAGTTGGATCTGGTTGTTGTTATGTTGTCTGGTTGTTGTTGACAGGGTTACAGTGATTCAGAATTGGGTGTTTCAGTGATTGATGATGCAGGTTGTTCTACAATGGTGATTGTTTCATGGATCCAGTATGAAAATGTATGAAACGTGGTCCCGAGAAGATCGTAGGCCGGCACCTACGTACTGGTAAACATATCAGCCAGTACAAGAGCCAAAGGGGGTTGTAGCTCCCTTCCAGGAGCAGCTGGAAAACGAGTGAAGGTTGTAGCCTTCTATAGGGTTGGCACCTACGTACTAGTAAATGGATCGGCTAGTACAAGAGCTATGAGGGTTGTAGCCCTCTGCAGGTTTCAGCCTGCGTGCTGGTAAAGGACTGCACCAGTACATTGTAAAAGAAGTTTCTTATTAAAGAGAAAGAGACGAATTGCAGCAGGTGGTTTTCACCCACATTGGGTTTCCACCTTATATCATGGTGTTTATGTGTGTGGCTCTTGTGTGATGTTCTGTTCTGTTATTCTGCACCTGTTTACTGTTAATATGCTTAATAATGATCTGATGCATTTACTGAAGATTAAGCTAACTGAATTATAAGATCTCTGGATATACGCGAGTTTCATTAGACACAGTAGCGTGTACACGTGGGTTCACTTTATTGAAGTAGCGTATATGTTTCTGAGCATGAATTATGATAAAAGTTTGATTGATCTGATAATACTGATTCACCCCCCCCCCCTCTCAGTATTATTTCCAACAATTGGTATCAGAGCAGGTCCTTCAGAGAAGCTTGATCGCTTGAAGGAGATTCGTAGAACAATGGGGAAGAAAGCACGTCAGAAGAAGAAGACAGCTCAAAGGAACAATGACAACCTGCCGTTGAGTGGAAGTAAGAATTCAGATCCTGAATCACCTCAGAATGAAGATGGACAAAAAAATGAAGCATCAGATCAAACCATAGATCAGCAAGATCTACCTAGCAAAAAGGAGAATGCCCTCAAAGAAGAAATCATCAAATTAGAAGATCTGTTGGAATGTGCCTCCAGAACTCGACAAATGCTGCTAGCACTGAATAAAGAGCAAGAAAACGAGATCCTCAAACTAAGGCATCAGTTGGATGAAGGAAGGAAAGCTGAAGAGACCTTGAAGAAGCAATGTCTAGACAAAGAAGAACAACATCAAGTTGAGGTAAATATCTTGAAAAGTAAATTAGAAGAAAAGGATAAACTATTACGATTTCAAGATAGTACTAAGATCTTGGATGATATTCTTAGTAGTCAAAGGTCCCCTGCTATCAAAACTGGTCTTGGTTTTCATGAGTCTATTGAAGGCGAATCTGGTTCACAAAGTAAGACAAGAATCTCTAATGCAAAATCTGAAAGGCTCTACAAGGAAATGAAAGGTCAACCTCATCAACAATCAAGGAAAGAGACTCCTCAAAGAAAATCTTTTACTCCTCCCATGAATAATGTTGAATGTTATGTATGTCATAATCTTGGACATGTTGCAGCCATATATAGAAGAAGAAGGTTTCAAGACCATCATGCAGAAAGATCATCACATTCAAGGTACTTTAATGGATATTGCTTTTCTTGCAATATATTTGGCCACAAAGCTGCTGATTGCTATAAGAGGAATATGAAACATGTAAGATGCTATGCATGTAACAAGTTTGGACATAAAGCAAGAGATTGCAGGAACAAAGCTCATGATAAGAAGAAATCATCAACATGCTTGAAGATATGGAAGAAGAAGGAAGTTCAGCCAGAAAGATGTGGCACAGCGCAGGGTACTCAACACAGCACAGACATAACAGACTCAGGGGGAGCTGAAGATGTAAAACTTCAGTGTTCTAATTCTCATACGCAAGTTTCATGAAGTAAAGCCGCGTATATACGCGAGTTTCACACTGCAAAGTCGCGTATATGTCAGTTTGTGAAAAAGCAGTGGGGACAGACTCAGAAAAGGGGTCTGATATGATCCAGTCCAGTATATGTTCTATTGGTTAATAGTTACAGTCTGCTGAGGATGTCTGGAATTTTCTTGATACTTATGGCACAGGCTCAGGGGGAGCATATACTTCAAATAATGCATTGTTGGCATTATGGTTAGAAGCTGTTGATAAAGTCTATGATACATCTTGCTGTTTGATCAAAGGAATGGTATTGCAGGCTGATGCTTATGGTACAGATCATGATGCTGCTGATGGCCTTCATAAGTCTTGGTCTAGATATTTCATCTCTATGTCATGTATCTCTTTTATGATGTCAAGGTCATGTAACGGCCTATGTTGGTTTCCCCACTATGCTTGGGATGAATGATGTAATGTTCATGTCTTATCATGAGTAAACTCTTAATGTATCTCCACATGGTTAGGTGGATGAGTCAATATTGGTATATCCCCACTAGGTTGGGTGATGAATGTATGTATTGAGTCTTTTGGTGATAGGAAGGTCTTCTATAATGTATAAGTCCTTGTTTTTCTTGAAGAACATCTTTTGCAGATCTTGCCTACAGTCAAGGGGAGCATGAACAGCACAATTCAGTAAGAGCAGGATGGATAGATTGGTACACTTTGGCATACACAAAGGGGGAGCACATTTGGAGATTGCAGCAGGTACTCAGGGGGAGTATGGACAGCAGAAGGTATACCAAAGAAGAGAATATCTTGGTTCGCCCTTTGCCCTTGATGTCAAAGGGGGAGAGTGACTTGGTGTGGTGGTTGCCATCAAGTCCAAAGGGGGAGATTGTTTGCATTATGATACAAGTGTTGTCCTTGATGGCAACTCACTCAGAGACAGGTACAAGTGATGGCAACTTGATCAGAGGACAGATCTCAGTACAACAGGACAAGAAAGCTATATACGTAGGTTCAGTAAGGAAAATCAGCATGTACACGCAGGTTGGCTTCAGGAAAAGCGCGTGTATATGAAAACGTACCTTTGGTCCATGGTGGTTAGTCCTTGGAAGTTGTGCCTATGGTTTTGGACCATGGTGTCTCGACGGACGTGTTGATCCCTAGTTTTAAAGTTGATGGTATTGTGTTACTATGGTTTTGGACCGTGGTATTGTAAAGGGCCTAAGTCTATATAAGGAGAAGATCATTAGGCAAATGGAAGGAAGGAAGGTGCAAGAGTGTGTGAGTGATGAAGATCTGAGGAAGTGTGATATCCAAGTGCTGGTTATGGGTTGGTGATCTGAACCAAGGTTTCACTCATGTGGAGGATGATGAATGATGGAACGAGATCTCAAGGCTTGGAATGATTATCTTCATATGGTTTGACTATGGATAGATCAGATCTACTGACGCATGTTTATTATTATGATCTGGGTATGTTTTGATGTTTGATATAGCTGCAGAGTTTGCAGATCTGTACGCGGGTTGGCTTTGGTAAAAGAGCGTATACACGCAGGTTGGGTTCATCCAAGTAGCGTATACAATGTGAAGTATGATATTTGAAGATGAAGTTGGATCTGGTTGTTGTTATGTTGTCTGGTTGTTGTTGACAGGGTTACAGTGATTCAGAATTGGGTGTTTCAGTGATTGATGATGCAGGTTGTTCTACAATGGTGATTGTTTCATGGATCCAGTATGAAAATGTATGAAACGTGGTCCCGGGAAGATCGTAGGCCGGCACCTACGTACTGGTAAACATATCAGCCAGTACAAGAGCCAAAGGGGGTTGTAGCTCCCTTCCAGGAGCAGCTGGAAAACGAGTGAAGGTTGTAGCCTTCTGTAGGGTTGGCACCTACGTACTAGTAAATGGATCGGCTAGTACAAGAGCTATGAGGGTTGTAGCCCTCTGCAGGTTTCAGCCTGCGTGCTGGTAAAGGACTGCACCAGTACATTGTAAAAGAAGTTTCTTATTAAAGAGAAAGAGACGAATTGCAGCAGGTGGTTTTCACCCACATTGGGTGTCCACCTTATATCATGGTGTTTATGTGTGTGGGTCTTGTGTGATGTTCTGTTCTGTTATTCTGCACCTGTTTACTGTTAATATGCTTAATAATGATCTGATGCATTTACTGAAGATTAAGCTAACTGAATTATAAGATCTCTGGATATACGCGAGTTTCATTAGACACAGTAGCATGTACACGCGGGTTCACTTAATTGAAGTAGCGTATATGTTTCTGAGCATGAATTATGATAAAAGTTTGATTGATCTGATAATACTGATTCACCCCCCCCCCCCCTCTCAGTATTATTTCCAACACATTTATGGTGTGAAGAGAAGAAAAATAATCCATTGGATGAGCTAAGTCCCAGTGCACATGAATTTCAGGATCCTCATGCAGTATTTTTGTAGTCAAATAGAACATCCATATAATTCAATCTCGGAAAATTTGGATTTGTGTACAAGTTTCATGGGAGTTTCATTTCAGTTGTTCTCTCTTTTTTCTCATAGACAATCACTTGCGGAGAATTCAAACAACAGCTAGAATGCTTACTTAGTTGCATTGGTTGTTTCATTCCACCTGATCAGGTGATGAATGGAACAGTTAGAGTAGGTTTTGTTGAATAAGCTCCATTTTGGGCATTTTTTCCAGTTTGTCAATTGTGTTTTAGTATTGAGTTAGTTTTTAGTTGAGTAAAAGTTAGTTTGTGTCTTTGAGTCATCAGTATTCAGTCATGTATTTCAGATTGAGTTTTTTTTATTCCATGCACAATGGATAAGGCTACTTGGTCTACAGTGTTCTTGGAACCTCCAAAGAGCTACCATCGCTAATGGAGCCAATGTTAGAGTCATTCTTTGCAGCCTTCCACCAGTGACCAAACATGCTCTTACAAAGTGGTTCTAGGGTGTCAAAGTCAAATTTTGTCATTTCAGTGAGTCTTCAAGTAAAATTTGGTTACTAGGTATTAGGTCTAGGGTTGTTTTCACTTCTTCTAAAGTTTTCCAAGTACTCGTCCATGTCACCATTTGGCTAAGTGTACCATCATTCAAAGGGTTGTCATCATTATTTCAATTTCCAATGGGTCATTTTACACCTTTTTTGTGCTACAGTTGTGCTTAGGTAAGGCTCATTTCCCTCTCCTAGGGTTTTGAAGGTAATTTTCCTTGGATAGTCAAATCATCAACAAAACTTGTATCCTGATGCTCATACACCTTCTCCTACCCTTAAAATACCTTCTTAAACACATTCCATCACTGATATCCCTTAAATTCATCATTTTCCCACAAACCCTAGCCTATTGCTACAATTTGACACTTTTCTAGGTTAGGCCTATGTTTTGCCCTTTTGGACCCCTTCCCCTTACTCAATCTTTGAAATTCCACTTTCTCCTACTTCTTAACATCCCTCTGTACTTCCAAAAAACATTCTCAAGAAATTAGAAGCCCCTCATCCCCTTCATTTCCCTTCATTTCTACTAATCCCCTGTTCCACACATCAGGATAGGTTTTATTAAAATGATGTTCCTGAGCAAGAAAAGATGAATTTGACACAAGTGAGAGAGGGTTTTTTCCATCATAGCCTAAAGAAGAAAATACTCATTCATTTATTACACAGGTCTCATGTTTTGGGAGAAATGTCCAAACAATCATTTCCCACAAGATAGTTGCTTCCCTTTTGGAGTTCCTTTGTAAAAATCAAGATTTCTCCTAGCTACAATGTCAAAAAGACTTGCTTGATGAGTAAAATGATAACTAGACATAGAGACCTTTCCAATGAGCTATCATGAGCTCAATTTGGAGTTGAGGAAGACCTCCAAAAGTTGTCTTGAAAGTGGCACTGCGCACTCCCTTCAGGCGCTGTGCGTTTGAACAGTCTTGGGAGATTGGGCTTTTGATAGGGAAAATGAACTCCAAATTGAAAAATTCAAGATGTTCTGGAAACAAGACTCAACAATATTTCCAAAAAGTTATCCCATGGTCAATTTGGACACAAGGAAGGTATTCAAATGTTAGCGTGAAGTGTTAGAATTTTTTGTCATTTTCAGGCAATTTTTCTATCAGTCTACTGGCCAGACGTGCAACACCTAGGGCATTGCGCACCTTTTTGGGGAACTTTTTGGAGAAGTGACCACCACCATTAGATTCAGAAGGCCATGTACATGCACGAAAATGATGTTTCTAGGTGTGGAAGTCAAATTTTCTAGGTGAAAAGCCTAAAAAACCACTAAAATTTCATGTTTCTGCCTATTTTTAGAGCCTGGCGCTGTGCGTTTGAGCAGTCTTGGGAGATTGAACTTTTGGAGGGGAAAATCAAGGTCAAATTGGAAACCAAGGGCATATTTGGAAACTACATAGGATAAGCTTTCTAATGAGCTTTCATGAGCCATATTTGGAGGTCAGGAAGGCACTCAAAATTCAGCTGGAAGATGGCACTGTGCACTCCCTTCAAGCACTGCGCACTTGACATTGGCACTGCGCACTTGCCAGATTGCCCAATTTTTCATTGTTTCTTCTAGCATTTACTTTTCACGTATGGGATTTTGATCTTTTCACTAATGATATGTAAAATAATGATGTAATTAATGTATGCTTTGGTTTCCTAGGGTAGATACATCAGATAAATAGCCTAGGTGGCATGTAATGAATCAGTTTGGATCATCTTAGGGATGAGTCAGTTTGACCTCCTTAGTCTTTAGCTTTCAGTTCAGTTTGTTGTGAAACTTCTCCTCCTCTCATGGATACAATCTCTGAGGCTAGGATGGGTTGTTTTGATGCCTATATTATGTATTTTCTTAGACATTTGTTGAGGTTGGACTCAGCTGGATGCTCAGCACTTGATTGTACATCTCTTGTAAGCAGTTTTGGCAGGCCATTAATGAGAATTGCAACTATTTTTATGGGATCCCTGTGGTATGGAGTTCTAGCATAGTTTTTCCTTATGTCATCATTTGTTTACTTGTTTTATGTATGCTCTCAATCATCTAAATTCTTCTAGTTGAATGTTTTCAAGTAAGATAGGTAGAATCCATTGTATTTGATGCTCTGCCTTGGGAAAACACTCAATATTTCATGTTTTTTCCACTGTTCAAGAAGCATACATGATCTTCACATGCCCTTCTTAGCTTCTCACTAGTCAAACACTTCACCTCATCAAGCCTAAGAGTGCGAAAGCGTATCCCTACCTTGCCCCATAGTAAGATAGGTAGAATCCATTGTATTTGATGCTCTCCCTTGGGAAAACACTCAATATTTCATGTTTTTTCCATTGTTTAATAAGGATAGATGATCTTCACATGCCCTTCTTAGATTCTCACCAGTAAAACACTTCACCTCATCAAGCCTAAGAGTGCTAAAGCCTATGCCTACTTTGCCCCATAGAACACCCTACAATTCTGACCTAATTCCCTAGACCTAAATTGCCAAGCTTCTCTTGATCGAGAAAAACATCTACAAAATTCAATAAAAACTCTCGTGCTGTTATACCTAGCCTAAAATCCTTACATAATCCACTCATCTCGACTGAGATCCTTACGGAGAGAGACCTCTCCCGGCCTAGTAGGGATAGCTACTAAGCTAAGCTTGGTTTGTGGTTACCCTGGAATTGCCTCCCTTCAGCCTGAGGTTAATCTAGGTGATAACAAATACTACCAAACCCAAAAATAATTTCTCACCAAAAAATGTTTGAAAATCAATTTCTGAGAAAGGATGATATAAGGCATCATTGTTGAAAAAGTGTAAAAATAAAGACATTTCTAGTGCACCACTTAATCTCACCTCCAAATTTTGAGCTTAAGGACATTTTCAACTAGAAATAGGTGTGTAACATGTATCAATAGATCTACCAAAATCTATATTACAACATGCATGACTTAAAAATCCATATTCTCAAGCATGCGAGCATAATAGATACAATAACAATATAATCACCCCCAGTAATAACTTTGGTTACAAACAATGTGATTTGGACACTAGAATGATACACAATAGCTTGGTGTTTCTCTCCTAAATCCATTCAATAGGGGTAAGTTGCACATTCTATGATGAGTATTATTAGAAGGAAATCAAACAAATACAAAAAAACGAATTTGTTCAAGTCTCTCATTCTTGTTCCATGGTAGCTCCACACAACACTTGGCTCGGCTAATATTTTCCTTGCATGTTGGCTAGATTTGGCATATGCTCCAACAATTATTGCATGCTCTAGTTCTTCTCATGTATTACTCCACAATGATCACTCTTATTCTATGTTGGCCATCTAATAGCCCTGGTGAAAATTCCATGCAATAAAAGTTAGCAAAGGAAAAAATAATAACCACAGTTGATGGGACACTTATTCCAAGATGAATGTTGGGAAAAAACCTAGTGATGGGGATCTCTTGTGGTTGATTGATCCAAAATAATAACAAAATATATTTTTAATTTTAATATTTGGCTCTTCGATAGTCCAATTATAAAATTGAAATAAAATAGCTATCATCAACTACAATAAACTATAATATTTCATTAATTTAAACTAATACATTCTCCATAAAATAATATTCTGATTCCCCTAACTCTCTTTATTAATCTAGGATGAAGCGAATTGAACAAACACCAATATATTGATTATGAGGGAACAATTGTGCAGAAATAGTTGTAGCACAATCAACTTTGATGAGATTTTTGTATTCATAATTAACAAAGGAATTGTATGACACAAATACATATGAATAATAATACATGTTCATATTTTTTATGTTTATATATAATGAACTGAAGAGTTCTCTTTATTTAAATATTATATGAGAAAAACACAAGTTTATGTTCACACTATTTCAATTAAATATGTTGTGAGATACTTTTGGTACAAATTCTTTTACAAACATGATTATTTGTTTAATTACTTTAAAATATTGTTAGATATGTTGGCCATAGGTGCATGACATCATTTGAATGATTATGAAAATATATTTTAAAATGAGTCAATGTTCTTTCTTTTCTAAATAATATCAAAAACATCATTTTAGTAATGTAGACCTCTTGTTTTCTAATGCATTCTACCAAAATTATTGAGAGAAGGATTTCCACCAAGAAACAACATAGTTAGAGAGAGATATTATGCTCAGTGAAAATATAAGCTTATCTAGAGATAAATACTAAATTAGGTAAAAATATAAAAATAAAGAATAGTGGGAGAGAAATACTTGCTTATGAAGCAAAAATTAAAAACAAAAAATACTAGTTTAATAAAATATCCTAGGTAAAGCAGAAAATGTGGGTGGACCTTAAAAGGAGGACATTGCTGGGAAATTTTTTTTGGGAAGAGAACAATATGTACCACTAAGTTGGAACAACTTGGGACTATTTTATCTTTGACAATAGAGATTGAGGAAGCAAAAATTATGAGCCTGAGGGAGTGGGTAGGGGCACAACTTCTTGTTTGGGAGGAATGTTCCCTTTTTAGGAAAAAATATTACTGGTCAAATAATTCATTATTTTTCTTTAAAGGTCATCTACACTTTTCTCTTATTCAGAAGGAAATTATTTTGTTTTCAGTGAATGAATGCCTAATATGGAGCTATAATTCGTGATCGAGTTGGTAAAATTTATTGGTTAATATATGTTGATACTCACTTGTAGAAAAACTATAATGAATGTGGATAAATAGTTATTCCTAGTTATATCTAACTGTAATGTAAATGGAAGTGGGCTATAATAAAAAGAATAGGAAACTAGATATTAGCCATTCTCCACTAGTAGTATGAAAAAATATTAACATAATATTTCAACATGAATCTTAACATGACATGTTTATAGACTATACATCTTCAATAGATTGATGTCTGAAATACATCTATGAGGTCCCCTGTAATAGCCTATTGGTCTTACTATGAAAAATTGTTAGTTATATATAATTATTTCTTGTGATCCCTTTGGTATTTTTGTAGAATTCATACTCTATTCCTAATGGTATATATATAGAATGAGTAACAACTAATAAAGGTTAGATCAATAGAAGTCATGTTATAAAAACCAATCAACGCCTAAATTACAAGTTTATCATGAGGTAACCCTCTACGTGGCTAGTAGGATCACATAGTAGCAACATGGAAAATAAGTAGAAGCTTCAAGAAATAAGTATGTATGTTAATACGAAAAAAAAACAAAGAAAATTGTTAATTGAATCCAATAGAGAAGAAGATTAATCAGGAATGGAAAATGGAATAGTAGTTTGTTAACACTATTCTTATAGATTGTTTATCATATAGCTTAGTATTATGAACTTAATAACGAAGGGAAAATATTATTGATCCTTGGATCTATGGCCATATTTACACAAGATTGATTGGAATGACACAAGGAACCTCATTCTATCCGTGTATCTCACTTTTGGCATAAATAGGAGTCTTTACATAATTGACAGTTCAAGTTGTATGAATGCATGGAAGAGAATTTATATGTCCAAATATAATATTTATGGTTTTTAAAGTTACAAGAGGAAAACAAAATATTTAAACCCTTTAGGTGTTTAAATAATTAAAGGAAGATAGAGTACCATGTCACATAGCTATTATAAAAGTCCCTTATGTGTACCTTATCTATCCCCTGTAGGGTTACAAGTATTGGAAAATAGAGGGAGTATGCTAGAAATTGGAAGAAAGGTAAAGATTATTCTATTACATACGAATGTGGTGGAACCTAGAAATTCTGAGCTAGCACACAAAGAATACAATGGAGAGAATCCATGTACAAAAACGTTTTCTTGTACATATAAGATAATGATAAAAATAATGGGGAAAGTAGACCCTATCATAATAAAAATCAAGACTAACATTTTAAAATTGAAAGTAACCTATAGCCAAAATCGAAATTGGGAACTCGTAGGTAAGATAACCAACTTCAAAATTTGATATTTTAAATAGAGAAATAACTTTTCCAAAATCTGAAAAATATGACATTCCCATTTTAATAAATAACAGAATGTTCACACATGTGTAATTTAGAATGTAGTGACTGCAAGCTCGTTACTTATAGTAAAAAAGAAGAATGTGTTAGGCCCCTATACTACTAGTGTAACCCCTTATTGTTCTTAGTACAACCCCCTTATTATATTGTTGTACCCATGTAGTCCCCATAGAATCCCACTATTGTTATTATTGTGCCCTTACATTATTATTGTTATGTCGGCTCTGATTATATTATGACCCCTTAGACTCCTATACATGGAAAGGAGGTCTTGTCATTTGTATCATCCAAGAATTTTTCATTTGTGTAATGTAAAGGAGGTTTCCCCCTCGAAGAGGCTTATTTATAAGGCATTGATTTATATTTTCTATCTTTTTGTGAGCTGGTTTCATAACATTTGGTATCAGAGCTTTGGATTTTAGGGTTTTGCTGCTCCAAACAGGTCATCATGGCATTTGCACTATAACTCTTTTCTGTGATGTTTCAGACAGCAAAAAAAAACCCATTTGAGATGAAATCAGGCTGAACCTCGAGTCTGAATTTCAGAGCTTTTTGCACTATATTTACGGAGATATTATCTGAGGAAGTTTGCCTTTTTGCAGTCTCCTGAATTACATTCTAAACAGGTGACCTTGGGAAAATTGTCATAACTTTTGTTTCGAGCATTAGATTGAAACTTCATAAGTTACTGAAAGAGGACAGACTGTAGTTTCTTGTGTATATTTTTCAGATCCTAAGGTTAAAACAGTGACACGTGGCACTTCATACAAGTTCACTCTTCTGGAAAGGTCTATAATCAGGTCAGCTTGGGAGATTATGCATAACTCTGCCTTGGAGAATCTAAATTCGATTAGACTAGTGGCATTGGAAAGAGGACACAGAGGGCTATTGCAGGTCACAATTTCAGAACTAGAAGAACCGAAATTATAGAGTTATAGTCGTTTCAATATCGAGCTCCTAAAATCAAGAAAAGGTGATATGAGGAAGCTTGATGGCAAGGATCTGGTAAATTGGATACTTCAGATGGAGCAATATTTTGATCTACATGGTGTACCACTGTTATAAAAGGTATGCATTGCATCTTCATATTTAGAACTGGATCAATTTTTATGGGATAAATGGCTTTGTTCTCGTAAACAACTTGTTACATGGTCAATTTTCATGGAGGAAGTGATAGCACATTATGAGGATAGAAAGAGCAACACCTTCTTTAGAGTGACACCACAACAATTGGAAAGAGAAAAAGGGCTTTGTTACAAAGTGGAAAGTAAAATTATGGAAATAAGGAAGTCTATCCATCACAACTATAATAATGTAAGTGTTGTTTCTCCTAGCCTTCCACAACCTACAAGGGTTACACCACAAAAATTGGAAGAAAAAATAAAAAAAGGGCTTTGTTACAATTACGATAGAAAATGCACTAAAGGTCATAAGTGTACTGAGAAGAAATTATTTTACATAGAGTATGAAGAGGAGGAAGAAAAGGATCAAGAAACATCAAAAGAATAGGATATGTGCCAGGACCCAACCCAGAGAAAGGAGAAATGAATCCGGTCATATATTGTAAAGCATTGGCAAGAATTACCACTCCTGAAACTCTCAAGATAGAAGGACATATCAAGAAGAAAAAGGTTCAAGAAGTGAAAGATCACATCAAGAAAGAAGAAATGAATCTAACCATATCTTGTAATGCATTGGCCAGAATTACCACTCCTCAAACTATCAAGATAGAAGGACATATCAAGAAGAAAAATGTTCAAGAAGTGAAAGGTCAAATCGAGCATTAAGAAATGAATCCGACCATATCTTGTAAAGCATTGGAAGAAATTACCACTCCCCAAACTCTCAATATAGAAGGACATATCAATAAGAAGAAGGTTTAAACAATGAAATATCAGGAAGAAAAGTATGAAGAAACATCAAAAGAAAAGGATACTCACTGGGAATCAACCCTAGAGAAAGAAGAAATGAATCTGAGCATATCTTGTAATGCATTCATCGAAATTACCACTCCTCAAACTATGAAGATAGAAGGACATGTCAAGAAGAAAAAGTTATTAGTGTTGATTGATTCAGGTAGTACCCATAATTTTATTAATTGTAAGATAGCCAAGGACTTGAATTGCTTCCTAGATCCAGAACCAGAGTGTCAAGTGATGGTTGTAAGTGGAGGAACCATAAATGGCTCTGGAAATTGCCATAATATTAAGCTATCCATGGGAGAATATTTATTGAATAGCCCAATGTTTTTTATTCCAATGGGTGGTGTTGATGTTGTACTAGGAGTCCAATGGCTACAATCCTTGGGTACAATAACTTTTATTTTTCAAGAAATTTTTATGAAATTTTCTTTGGAAGGAAAGGAAGTTGAATTAAGGGGTATCATAGGGAAACTAGGAAAGATAATCAACTTTGGCGGAATTACAAAGCTTCTAAAGAAAGAACAACGAGGCGTAATTGCACAATTATGTTCGCTACCTGTTTGCACATCGAAATCATGTATTCCTCCAGATATCCAAAAAGTGTTGAACAATAATTCCAAGGTATTTGAGACTCCCACAGGCCTCCCATGTATTTGAGATCATGATCATGCTATTCATTTTATTCCAGGATGTGTTCCTCCAAACGTCAAGCCTTATAGATATCCATATGCCCAAAGGAGTGAAATTGAACATATGGTTGCAGAAATGGTAGAGGTTGGTACAATTATCCAACCAAATTTGATAAAAAAAGGAAGGTATGAATGGAAGAATGGTGAAGTAGGGTGGGAACTCATTCAAAAGTTACCGAATATCCCAGTTCCAACAATATTGCTAGAACTTGACAAGGAAGGAAAAAGCATATTGGAACCTGAAGCATTTATAGAACCGAGAAGTTGACAGCTACGAAATCGATCAATTTCAAAGCATCTCATCAAGTGGAAGAACTTACTTGTTGAATATTTCACATGGAAGGACAAGAATTTTATACAGAAGCATCATGAACTACTAAAGCGTTGAGGACAACACTTTTTGAAGGAGAGGACAATGTTAGGCCCCTAGACTACTAGTGTAACCCCTTATTGTTATTAGTACAACCCCCTTATTATATTGTTGTACCCATGTAGTCCCCATAGAAGCTCACTATTGTTATTATTATGCCCCATAGAAGCCCACTATTGTTATTATTGTGCCCTTACATTATTATTGTTATGTCAGCTCTGATTATATTATGACCCCTTAGACTCTTATATATAGAAAGGAAGTCCTGTCATTTGTGTCATCCAATAATTGTTCATTTGTGTAATGTAAAGGAGGTTTCCCCCTCGAAGAGGCTTATTTATAAGGCGTTGATCTACATTTTCTATACTTTTTTGAGTTGGTTTCATTACAGAAATGGAATCAACACATTTTGGTATATTAAGACAATTAAAAATTGCAATCATGTATCCATAGGATTACACATAATCTGATAAAACTAAGACCCTTGACTAGGGAAGTATAGAGTGACCATCTTGGTCACCTACAAACCACCGACATATTTAGTGCATGTATGACCTTTGAAGTAGAAGAGTGTCCAAGTAGTAGTCAGGGGCTCTTAAATGGAAAAACAGGGGAAAATTGTAGAATGGTTTGAAGGAGATGAGATTCGAGACATTAGTTGTACTTATAGAGACAAAGCTCAAAAAAGCTTGTAATTAGAAGAGAAATTAATTATAAAGAATGAATACCCATATTATTAAATTAGAAAAACCCTAGAGAAAGGGGGGCATAATTACCTACTAATTGGTTTGAGAAGACGATTTTTTTTCCCTATAGATAATTATAATTGAACGATTAGAGATGTGTTTGGATAAATGATTATACCTAATAGTAGGGTATTAATGTAAATAAAATAAGAATCCTTAAGTGTTAAGAAACAAAGAAATTGTATTATTGTTTTCCTAACAACCATGAGTTCGATATGGACAATAGGGTTTAAGTGGTAATGTGAGAGTCACGAACACTACCTCACTAGAGGACCATAAGAAGGTCTCATGGTAAACATCCTTCATGAGACTCAGAACATAGGATTTCACCAAGTCATAAGTAGGAATGAAGCATGTCAAATACTTCTCCTAAATATTAATAAATGCACATGATAGTGGGTATTATGAATTAGACGTAAGGAATACCAAACCCTCACCAACTCTTTGTGATTTCTATTAGTACACTGTTAGGTCCCTATACTACTAGTGTAAACCCTTATTGTTATTAGTACAACCCCTTTATTATATTGTTGCGCCCATGTAGTCCCCATATTGTTATTATTGTGCCCCATAGAATCCCACCATTATTATTAGTGTGCCCTTAGATTATTATTGTTATGTCGGCTCTGATTATATTATGACCCCTTAGACTCCTATATAGAAAGGAGGTCTTGTCATTTTTATCTTCCAAGAATTGTTCATTTGTATAATGTAAATGAGGTTGACCCCTCGAAGAGGCTTATTTCTAAGGCATTCATCTATCTTTTCTATCTTTTTTTGAGCTAGATTCATAACATTTGGTATCAGAGTTGTGGATTCTAGGGTTTCGCTGCTCCAAACAGGTCATCGTGGCATTTTCATTTTCACTATAACATTTTCGCTACGAAGTTTTAGAAGCTAAAAAAAAAACCCATTTGAGAAGAAATCGGTCTGAACCGCACGTCCGAATTTGAGATCTTGTCTCGCTATATTTTTGGACATATGATACAAGGAAGTTAGGGTTTTTACAAGCTCTAGAATTTCATCTCAAATAGGTCATCGTTAAATTTTCTCTATAATATTTGTTCTACGAAGGTTGAGATTCTGAAATTAAAACCCATTTGAACCGAAATCTTAGTAAAGCTCGGGTCCAAATTTCAGATCTTGTCTGTCTATATTTTTTGATATATAATCTGAGAAATTGAGGGTTTCTACAAGATCCCGAATTACATTATAAACAGGAGACCTTGGGAAATTAATCATAACTTTCTCTCTGAGCATCAAATTGAAATTCGTAAGAAGTTGCAGAAAGAGGACGGACCACAGTTTTTTGTGTATTGGTTTTAGGCCCTAAGGATGAAACACTGACATGAGGCACTTCGTACAAGTTTGATCTACTGAACCAGTCTACAATTGAGTCATCGTGGGAGGTTTGACATAACGCTTCCTTAAAGAATCCAATGTTGATCATACTTTCAAGGTTAGAAAGAGGACTTAGAGGGCTACTAGAGTATGAAAGTTTAGAACTTGGAGATCCAAAATTACAGAGTTACAGTCGTTTCAAGATCAAGCTCCTAAAATCAAGAAAAGGCAATATGAGGAAGTTTGATGGAAAGGATCCGATAAATTGGATACTACAGATGGAGCAATATTTTGACCTACATGAGGTGCAACTATTACAAAAGGTATGTATTTCATCTTCATATTTAAAACCGGATCAATTTTTATGGTATAAAGGGTTGTGTTCTCGTAGGGCACTTGCCACTTGGTCAATTTTCACAGAAGAAATGATAGCACATTATGAGGATACAAAGTGTAACACCTTCTTTAGCCAAATGATAAATCTCAAAAAAAAGGGTTCAATGGTAGAGCACATAGAGGATTTCAAAAAATTGAATATAAGGGTAAATGATATTCCAGAGAAGAAAATGATTGATGTCTTCATAGGGACTTTAAAGGATAACATTCAACATGAGGTTTGTCTTTGGGAACCTAATTCATTGGAGAAGGCATTCAGGTTGGCAAGAAAAATTGAAAGCAAAATTATGGAAACAAGGAACCCCACCACTCATGACTATAATTATGGAAGTTTTTTTTCTCCTAACCTTCCACAACCTACAAGGTTTACATCGCAACAATTGGAAGAAAAAAGAGAAAAGGGCTTTCTTACAATTGTGATAGAAAATACACTAAAGGTCATAAGTGTGATGAGAAGAAAGTATTTTACATAGATTATGAAGAGGAGGAAGAAAAGGATCAAGAAACATCAAAAGAAGAGGATTTACACTAGGAACCAACCCCAGAGAAAGAAGAAATGAATCTGAACATATCTTGTAAAGAATTGGAAATAATTATCACTCCTCAAACTCTTAAGATGCAAGGACATATCAGGAAGAAAAAGGTTCGAGAAGTGAAAGATCACATCAAGAAATAAGAAATGACTCCTATCACATCTTGTGATGCATTGGCTAGAATTACCACTCCTCAAACAATCAAGATAGAAGGACATATCAAGAAGAAAAATGTTCAAGAAGTGAAAGATCATATTGAGCATCAAGAAATGAGTCCGACCATATCCTGTAATGCATTGGAAGAAATTACCACTCAAACTCTCAAGATAGAAGGACATATCAAGAAGAAAAAGGTTCAAGAAGTGAAAGATTAAATCAAGCATCAACAACAAGTTCCCCAACTTTTAAAGGACAACGCCACTTTGGTGCAAAATCGAATGAAACAAGAGGCAAAATCAACATTGCAATGAAAGAAGTTTTGATGTATGCGATTGGGTATCTTTACGGCTACATATCAAGCAAGATATTGATGAGAAGGAAACGTTGGCAATACTACATGCACTTAAGAAATGAAGACCTTAACTAAAGGGAAGACACTTCAAGGTAAAACTAGATCATGATAGCCTGAAATACTTTTTAGAACAAAGATAATCTTTAGAAGAAAAGAAAAAATGGGTCACAAATATGTTCAGTTATGATTTTGAAATCATCTATAAAAACGAGAAGCCAAATGTTGTTGCAGATGCACTCTCAAGAACGGATGAGGATGTGGAAACATTGTTTTGTGTTATTTGTATTATCCAACTAGATTAGATAAACGAAGCAAGTGATGAATGGAATAAGGATGAAGAAGTGTCACCACTCATTCAAAAGATGCAGAACATCCCAGTTCAAACAATATTGCCAAAACTTAATGAGGAAGGAAAAATCATATTGGAATCTGGAGCAATCACATCAACAAGAACCCAACAGCTATGAAATTGATGAATTTCAGAGTATCTCATCAAGTGGAAGAACTTACCTACTGAAGATTCCAGATGGGAGGACAAGAATTTTATACAGAAGCATCAAGAACTACTCAAGCTTTGAGGACAACACTTTTTGAAGGAGAGGGGCATGTTAGGTCACTATACTACTAGTGTAACCCCTTAGTGTTATTAGTACAACCCCCTTATTATATTTTTGTGAACATCTAGTCCCCATATTGTTATTATTGTGGCCCATAGAATCCCACTATTGTTAATAGTGTGCCCTTACATTATTATTGTTATGTCAGCTCTAATTATATTATGACCCCTTAGACTCCTATATATATAAAGGAGGTCTTTTCATTTGTATCATCCAAGGATTGTTCGTTTTTGTAATGTAAAGGAGGTTGTCCCCTCGAAGAGGCTTATTTCTAAGGCATTCAGCTATCTTTTCTATCTTTTTGTGAGCCGGTTTCATAACATACACACTCAACTTGCGATTAGAGATAGAGGGTTAGTAATAATGGGAAGAAAAGCATTATCATAGCCACGAGCTGAAGAAAAAGTACATCAGAACACTCGAATCAACTACCTAAAATGGAACACGAAGCGGCCATCCTCAGCAAACTCGTCCCATAGTATAATACACTGTCAGGAAAATATCCAGTGGAGAAAGGATAAGAGGAAAAGTGTTTTGAAATAATTAAGCCATGAAGCCATTGTTTGCTTTGGTACCTTAGAGCCTAGACTTCAAACCTATTGAAGAACACGATGGAGGTTATTGGAACAAGAATAAGCACTATGCAGGATATAATTGGAAGTGGAAGAGAGAAGAAGTTAAAAATACAATAGAGTCAGGTTTACCTAGAATCTCACATTGGATTGGTGTTCAAGTAGTATCCTTGAATATGTTAAACAACTATAATTATTATAGGAAAATAGAAAAATTGGGCAAAGTGCGGGTACCCAAAACTAAATTGGAGAAATGGAAATGGTACCAAGGTATACTACCTTATCAAAATTCACCCTAAGCCATTCATGTTGTCAAATGAATTTGTGTGGCCTCGACCATCTAAATAATAATACATGTGATAGTCGCATGGTGGATCAACGCCTAATGGGCCATGTGGTATGGTCACCTGCTTAAGCAAGAATAAAGGTGTATCAATTTTTTTACCATTCCTCCAAGTGTAAGGTTAAACCATAATTCTATTATGTCATGACCAAAGGTTAGTGAGTTGATTATCACATTAGAGTGATGGTATATGAAATTAAAATTAAAGGTACTACTAAAATTAATAAGAATCATTTTAAGTACACACGAAAATATGAATACAATGGGTGAAAATATAAAGCACGATCCAAAGGAAAGACTCGGCCTCATAGTACTAGTACATGAATGGTATTGAGTACATATGTGAGGTGAATAGAAATATAGCCCCCTTTTATTGATATGAAGTTACCCTTGAGGAATTCAAACGCATAAAAAAAAACTGATACTCTAAACCATAGGTGAAAAATGACAAAGGAAGGATATGACTATAACCAAACAATAAGTAAGCATGAGAATTATATTATCGATGTAACCAACATAGTAGTATGAAAACATGTAACATCTATGGTTAGAATTAAATGGAAGTATAAATTAATAATAGATAATTATTTTTTCTTGATGTGTGAATTTGGAGGAACATTACAAGAGGTATTGGATATGTAGGTTTCAATAACTAAGGCATATGGGCCAACCCACATTGAAATTTAACAAAATATTATGTTTTTTACAAAAGTAAGAAGCAAAGAAGAAGAAAATTATGGAAGAAGAATATAAAAGATCACTTGAGTAATGAGATTAAATATAAGCACAGTTCAAAGATGAAGCATCAGCTGCTACAAAACAAATATTAGAAATAGTAAAGGACCCGAAACTGGAATCAGCTAGTATCATGGAAAATAATGAACAATTGTCAAAAACAAGTGTTGAGCAAGAAAGGATGATTAATAATTTAATGGTTGAAACCTATAGAACCATAGGAAAACAAGGAAAGCGAGGAGTCCAAATGTAAAAATACAAGTAGAAATGAAGAGACTAAGGATGATAGAAACGTATGTGAGGAAGAGAAAAACCTTAGATAAATCACTCCTAAACACGCATAAAAAGGGGAAAAAAAGAAAATAGAACTACAATGGGGGTTCAAAAATATCATACCTCCAGCCTTCGATTGTGAAGTAGAAGAAGAAATAAAGGCATGTCTATTGAATATGAGTAAATACTTCTAGGTGTATGAGTATCCCAGTAACCTAAAACCTAAATAGCCAATTATCAACTGTAAGGAAAACTGCCACTATGTTTGGAAGAGGTGAGAATAATGCTTAAGATAGAGGAGAATACTATAAGATAGGAAGATTTCCAAAAATGTTTTAAGTAAAATTTTGTATCAGATAGATACTATGACGAAAGAAAAAAGAAATTAAATGACTTGAAGTTGGGTCATATGACCATGGATGAAGTTATGGCCAAGCTAACCCATATTTTGAGATATGTTCCCTGTATTCGTGAGGAGAAGGCTATAGTTCACTGTTTTATGAACTGCATTCCCCTTTCATTCAAATAAATAATTGAGTATGATAAACCAAATGTTATGGATGAAGTTGTTAGGGAAGATAGAATTTTCTATCGGTGGCCCAAGGAGAGAGGTGGAAATTCAAAAGCTTGGCCCATTAAGAAAAAGGACAAATTTGTACGAGGACACAAAAATTCCAAATTCTCTACATTTAAAATTTTTGGGAAAAACCATCAAAACTTAAATTTTAACAAAAATCAATAGAAACGTAATACTAAATGAAAGACAAGGTCTAAAATAGTTAATCTGAATAATAAAAGAATTAATGGAAAAAAATGGGAACTATTGAAGTGTTGGGGTTGTGGGGAGCCTCATTTTCTTTGTAATTTTCCATACAATACAAAATCAATTCAAGCCTTGTAGGATTTGTAAGAATCCTCTACAATCAATTATGGGGCTAGGAACATACCTATAATGAATGCGACAATGGAATATTGTTATGTATAACATCAATCTATAATTATTGAGATTGAAAGTATGATTATAAGCCAAGTTGTGTCCATTTGAATAGATCTAGGGGCTAGCTTAAGTTATGCCAAATCGAGAAATTGTGGGAAAATGTAGATTGAGTACAGAAGAATATAGAAATTATTGTGTATTCCAACTGACCACAAGTACAAAGAGAAATTCTACTAGTTGGACTAAAGGATATTTTGTTAACTTAAATGGATGTAAAATACTAATGAGCCTAAATGTGTTACCACTGGCTTCTTATGATTTGTTGGTAGGAATAGATTGGTTGGAAAAACATAGGTTAATTATTATTTATTTAGAGAAGATGGGTACCTATACCATAGATGAGGGAGAGGTACACATTATTAAGGCAACATCAAGACTGATTTTCTTCAGAAAAATAACATCTCTAAAACTTCAAATATTTTTCCAAAAGGACTACGAATTATTGGATGTGCAAATAGAATATTTCACACAAGAACTGCGAATAGAACTTTATATAATTTAGTATTTCAAGATTTCAAATATTTGTTTCTGAATGGGATTCCCAAATAACATTTTAAAAGGGATATTGATTTCATTATTGAACCTGTACCTAGGGCCACAGTAGTCTCTAGAGTACCCTATAGAATGAGTGTGCCATAGTTAATGGATCTAAAAATGAAGCTTTGATAACTACTAGATAAATAGTATATTAGGCCATGTTTTTCCCCTTAGGGAGAACCTATTCTATTTAAGTAAAATAAAAAACTTTGAGAATCTGTGGTGAGTGTAGGAGGTTAAATAAATTGAGCATCAAGAACAAATACCCTCTACCTAGAATAATGACCTCGTTTAATCAAGTAAGGGGAGCCATTTTCTTTTCCAGGATAGATATATTATTTGGTTACCATAAATTGATAATGAATTCTGAAGACATACACAAAACCACATTCAGAAATAGACACAGACATTATGAATTTGTGCTACTTCCATTCAAACTCATAAATGCTCCAGCTACATTCATGTGCTTAATGAGTATTGTTTTTATCCCATAACTGGATCAGCTTATGTTGATTTATATGGATGATATTATAATATACTCTAACATTCATGAATAACATGAACAACCCTTGACGATAGTGGTGCAAACACTTAGAGAGCGCCAACATTATGTTAAGTTCAATGAGTGTGAATTCTATCAGGACCAAATCTAATACTTGATACATGTATTTTCCGAAGATGGAATAATGCTAGAGCCCAAAAAGGTCAAATAGATCCTATATTGGATTCTCCCTAAGGATGTGGTAGACATTAGATCCTTCATGGGCATCAAAGGGTACCAATGCACGTTTGTTGAACGATTTTCTAAACTAGCCTACCCCATAACCTCACCATAGAAAAAGGAGTTAAGTTTAATTTGGCATAGAAATGTGAGGAAAGTTTTGATAGGATAAAATACTTATTAAGAATATCCATTACACTAAAAAAATTTGATCCTAGTAAGGATTACACTATTTGTACATATGCATACCTAGAAGACTTAAGTGGGGTATTGTTGCAATACAATCATGTAATAGCTTATGACTCAAGCGAATTGAAATATCATGAGAACGATTATGATTTCTATGATACTGAATTGGCTATAGTGATACATGCAAAAAAAATGTGGCGTTGTTATTTGTTAGGAAGAAAGTTTACCCTTATTACTGATCATATTAGTTTGAAGTATTTTTTTCAGCTAGTTAGTTCTAATGCAAGACAGAATATATGGATGACCTTCCTAAGAAATTTGATTTTTCTATAAACAATATGAAGTAGAATGAGAAAAAAGTAGTAGATGCATTGAGCACAATTGTAAATTAGCTTGTTCAAATTTCCATTAGCCATGCAAACATATATATTTTTGGAATGAATCAGAAAACCAAAATTGGTAGATAAGGTGTATGGACAAAAATAGGAAAATGTAAGAAGCCAAGTGCATAAAAAAAAAAAAAAAAAAAAAAAAATCCATTTAATAAAGATGAGATTTTAACATTGGGAAACCAAATTTACATTCCTCATGTGCCTAAACACGGGTATTTGATTCTAAATGGGAACCATAGAAATCCTTTCTAATCTCATTTAGTATAATACAAAGTTATTACAATACTCAAAAAGGAATTTTATTAGGATGGAATGAAAGGGGCAATAGTTGAGTACTTGGAAAAATGTTTATATTTCCAAAAGTGTTCATTAGTGGTTGTCATTGATATCAACCCAAACAACACCGAGGGCTACCCCGATCTTACATGGGAATTTTGACTTGACAACTTACTTTATTCTGAGTCAAAGATCTTCAAGATCTACCATTAATAATGTTTTTTTCCTCCTAAAATCACTCCACCTATCACTTGTTGAGGACCCTCTCAAATCAACACTTTCATATAAATAGTGACCCTCATATCCTCCTCTAGTAGGGATTTTGTGGCTTCAAACAGGTCATCGTGGAATTTTCTCTATAACATTGTTTCTGTGAATCTTCAGAAGCTAACATTAAAACGCATTTGAGCCTAAATCACGATTCACCTCGTGATCTAATTTCAGATCTTTTTTCATTATATTTTCAGCGATATGATTTGAGGAAGCTAGGATTTTGGTAGGCTCCCGAATTCCATGTCAAATAAGTGATGTTGGGAAAATCATCATAACTTTCTCTTTGAGAATTGGATTCAAATTTCCTAAATAGTGTTAGAAAGAGGACAGACAATAGCTTGTTGGGTATCATTTTTAGGGTTTACGGTCACAACAGTGACATGTGGGCCTTTGAACAAGTTCTCTCTACTGAACAAGTATATAATCAGTCTATTGTGGGTGATTGGGCATAACGCTTTCTTGAAGCATCCAATCTTTATAAAACATGTTGAGTTGGATAGAGGACTTACAACACTTCCATAGGACAAACTTTCAGACCCTGGAGATCTGAAATTACATAGAGATAAGAGATTCAATACCAATCTCCTAGAAGGTAAGAAAAGGCATGCATTCAAGGATCACTGCAGTAATGACCACACATCAATAGTCAAGGGTAAGTCTCATACAACAAGGTATGTATGATTATTGTTTAAATTTGAATTTTGAGTATCATCTCTAACATATGTTTTTGCAGGACAACATAAGTATATGCAGGGTCTAGGTTATATCTCTATGTCTCTATATGTCAGACTTAGTTTTGATGCCACATTTTGGATGTCCTATTCTTGATACTACACATTTGATGCTACATATTCTTGATGCTACACAAAGTCTGCTAAATATATATGATGTCGTATGTTCATGTTACTTAGCTTGTCATAGTTGATAGAATGGTCTCTGTTGTTGTACTTAGAAATTGGTCCCTCACAAGTCTAGCATCTTTCGTTAGTTTTTATTGTATATATTTAGGTTATTTTTGCATATAGTATTACATAGAGTCCAGGCCTACATCAAGTGTTGGATTCTTTGTCTACTACTGCAACAAGTCAACAACAAAAGTGACAGACACACTTCAGGTATGCATTGTAATTTTAAATTGTATTTATTAATTATTATGCACTTACATTTGTTTTCTAGGAAAAGGTAAGTTGAAGGGTATTTTGTTTTGTTTTGGGATTGGTTTCATTGGAAAAATTTTGCATGCAGGTAGAAGAAGATTCAAGTACAACATCAAGAAAGAATTCAAGAGCAGAAGTATCAAATAAAAGGAAGCATTGCAGAAGGACATCCTTGAAGACATGAAAACCATCCAGATATTATGAAGTATTGTTAGGGCCTAGAGTCATCATTGTAAATGAGTCATTTGTAAAAGAGTAATCATTGTAAAGTTGTAAAAGAGTAATTTGTAAAAGAGTCATCATTGTAAAGATTATAAAAGAGTTATTTGTGAAAGAGCCATTCTACCTAGAGTTGAAGAGGTAGTGTTGGGAGGTATAGGAGTCACTATTGGGATGATGTCATGGTTGGGTTGCAGGTCATAAAGTGATTGGGTATTTGGTCCAGTACATAAAAATCATTATACATCTTATTGTATCATGGATTTTTGTCCCTGGTTTAATCCACGGCCTTGTCTTATTTCAGTAATTATATGGTGGCAGGGAGGTGCTAGGTAGGTTTATGAAGTCACCTATAGGTTGGCGCTTCTGAACACTTCACGGCAGTTGGGTGGTGCTAGAGCGAGTTGTGGCTCCCTAGGGTGGTGGGGCACCCACTCAGTTGATCACTAAAGAAACTAGGGCATTGGAGCATCCTTCCAATGGGAGCTGGAGAAGAATGCTTTTATAGAATTATAAGAAGCTTTTTCTTTCATTTCAGTTGGTGCTAGGGATTAAATAATTTATTAGAAAAGGGTTATGTGGTTTTTGACCCGGAGGGGGTTTCCCACCTAAAATTCTTGTGCCTACTATGTTATTTTATTTACTGTCATCACTGTATAAACATTAATAATAATTGAAGATTAACAAATGCTCTGAAAAGGTTTAAAGTGCTAATTGCTAAGGAATATTGATTCACCCCCCTTCCCAAGTATTTCCAATGATTGGTATTAGAGCTTGGTTCCTTCAATAGTAGTCTAAATAGGTATGGGACAAGCTTGAAAGTATATATGCAAGTAGCTCGAAGGTGAAAGAAGAAGATTTGCCATCAATGCCAAATGGGGATAGTGTTGATAAGTGGTTGTCACTGATGTCAACCCAAGCAACACCAGGGGCTCCCCTAATATTGCATGGGAATTTTTACTTGACAACTTACTCTATTATGAGTCAAGGATCTTGTGGATCGATTCTACTTGTCGAGATGTTTCTGTTGATATAATGCATGCCACATAATTCTTCATGGTTTTAGAGATATTTGTGTTTGAATTTAGTAACCAAAGTTAGTGGGTTAAATACTTTGGGGTTGTTGCATGGAACTCATAATTGGTTGTGGTCATTGAATTGTCAATAATTAATAATTTTTTTTTTCTCCTAAAATACCTGCAACATTTATTTTTTGAGGACCCTGTCAACTCAAGATATTCATATAAATAGTGACCCTCATATACTCCTCTAGTAGAGATTTTATGGCTTCAAACAGGTCATCATGGCATTTTCACTATAAATTTGTTTCTACCAATCTTAAAAATCTAAAATTAAAAGCCATTTGAGCCAAAATATTGATGAACAACGTTACTAAATTTCATATCTTGGTTTGTTGTATTTTCAGAGATATGATCTCAGGAATTTAGGGTTTTTGAAAGGTCCCAAATACCATTTCAAACAGGTGACGTTGAGAACATCATCATAGCCTTCCCTCCGAGAATTGGATTCAAATTTCATAAAAATTGATAGAAATATGACGGACTGTATTTTGTTGGGTATCCTTTTAAGGGTCGAAGGTCGCAACAGTGACACACGACACTTTGTACAAGTTCACTGTATTGAACTAGTGTATAATCTAGTCATCGTGGGAGATTGGGCATAACTCTTTTTTCATGAATCTAATCATGATCAGACTTGTGGGGTTGGAAAGAGGACTAAGCGGGCTACCACATGACAAAATTTATGACCTAATATTGAGCTCTAAGTAGGCAAGAAAAGGCATGCATTTAAGGATCACTACAGTAAGGACCACACATCAACAGTCAAGGGTAAGTCTCCTACAACAAGGTATGTATAATTAGTGTTTACATTTGAATTTTGAGTATCATCTCTGACATATTTTTGTAGGACAACGTAAGTATATGCATGGTCTCGGTTACATATCTATGTCTCTATATGTCATATTTTGTTTTCATACCACATTTGGGATGTCCTATTCTTGATACTACACATTTTATGCTAAATATTCTTGATGCTACACCAAGTCTGCTCAATCTATATGATGTTTTAATTCCATGTTACCTGTCTCGTCAGAGTTGATAGAATGGTATCCATTGTTTTACTTATAACTTTGTCCATCAGAGGCCTATGGTCTGTCATCAGTTTTTATTGTATATATCTTTAGGTCAGTTTTGCATATAGTCTTGTATAGAGTCCAAGCCTACATGAAGATTGGTAGTCTTTGTCTACTGCTGCAACAAGTCAACAAAAAAAGTGACAAGCACACTTTAGGTATGCCTTGTAATTTTAATTTGTATTTATTCAATACTATGCAATTACATGTATTTTTCAGGAAGAGGTAAGTTGAAAGGTATTTTGTTTTGTTTTTGGATCGGTTTCACCAAGAAAATTTTTGCAGGTAGAAGAATATTCAAGTACAACATCAAGCAAGAATTCAAGAGAAAAAGTATCAAATCAAAGGAAGCGTTGCATTGGGACATCCTTGATGACATTTGAACCATCTAGATATCGTGAAGTATCGTTAAGGTCTTGAGTCATCATTTTAAACAGTCATCATTGTAAAGGTGTAAAAGAGTCATTTGTAAACGAGTCATCATTGTAAATATTGCAAAAGAGTCATTTGTGAAGGAGTCATTCTTCCTAGAGTCGAGGAAGTAGTGTTGGGAGGTATAGGAGTCACTATTGGAATGATGTCATGGTTGGGTTTCAGGTCATAGAGTGATTGGGTATTTGGTCAATTACACGAAAAACATTGTACATCTTATTAGATCATGGATTATTGTCCCTAGTTTGGGAATCCACAAGCTTGTCTTATTTCAATCATTATAGGGTTGTAGTGAGGTCCTAGGTAGCTGTATGAAGTCACCTACAGGTTGGGTCCTATAAAAACTTCAAGGCAGTGGGGTGGTGCTAGGGTGAGTTGTGGCTCGCTAGGGTGTTAGAGCATCCATTCACTTGACTACTAGAGAAACTAGGTCTTGGTTTGTCCTTTGAGTGGGAGCTAGAGAAGAATGTTTTTGTGGAATTCTAGGAAGTTGTTGCTTTAATTTTAGTTGGGGCTGAAGATTAAATAATTTATTAGTAAAGCGTTCAGTGGTTTTTGAACCGAAGGGGGTTTTCCACCTAAAATTCTTATGCCTACTATGTTCTTTTATTTACTATTATTACGACATAAACATTAATAATAATTGAATATTAAATATTGCTCTGCAAAAATTTAAAAGTGATCATTGCTAAGGAATATTGATTCCCCCCCCCCCCCCCCCCCCCCCCACACCCCCCCTCTGTATTTCCAACAAATAAGTTAAAGTATAACACTAATAACCTACTGCGTTATTAAATCCTTTTCCCATTTTAGAATGGAAATGGAAAGTGATCTCTATATATTTCATTACCAAGTTACCTTGAACTAGAAAGCAAGATGATTCTAGTAGGGTGGTGGTGGAAAAATTAAGCAAGGAAAACCACTTTATACATGTTCACTCTACTTATGCAGTGATATGAAATAACCATACATTAAGTATGGGGGATTTACGTAGTGCATTATATTAGATATCATTTTTGGGATTCAACTGCGTTAAGTAAGTCATTCAAACGTATGACCATTTCCATGAGAGGTAGTCGTAACTGACTAATTTCTCATGATTTTTGAATAGTTCACTTAGCACTCATTGCATCGGGTGATGCTCACAGGGGTGAAGAAGTGGGATTGAAACTAGTGAAATGTGGAGAACGAATCACATAGCATCAATCATCACTTCCGGGGCTTGCACCCGGTAACCAGGACTTCCCAGGAGGTCACCCATCCCAGAACTCCTCTGGCTCAAGCGTGCTTAACTGTGGAGTTTTTCCCCACAATCAAGCCCACTTAGCTTGCTACCCCATTTGCAAAACCTTAGCAAGTATTGTGCCTCATGAACCATTCAAGTAGAGATCCCTTGACTCTTTTTGAATTTAAGTATGGGGGATTTACGCAGTGCATTATATTAGATATCATTTTTGGGATTCAACTGCATTAAGTAAGTCATTCAGACGTATGACCATTTCCATGAGAGGTAGTCGTAACTGACTAATTTCTCATGATTTTTTAATAGTTCACTTAGCACTCATTGCATCGGGTGATGCTCACAGGGGTGAAGAAGTGGGATTGAAACTAGTGAAATGTGGAGAACGAATCACATAGCATCAATCATCACTTCCGGGGCTTGCACCTGGTAACCAGGACTTCCCAGGAGGTCACCCATCCCAGAACTCCTCTGGCTCAAGCGTGCTTAACTGTGGAGTTTTTCCCCACAATCAAGCCCACTTAGCTTGCTACCCCATTTGCAAAACCTTAGCAAGTATTGTGCCTCATGAACCATTCAAGTAGAGATCCCTTGACTCTTTTTGAATTTAAGTATGGGGGATTTACGCAGTGCATTATATTAGATATCATTTTTGGGATTCAACTGCGTTAAGTAAGTCATTCAAACGTATGACCATTTCCATGAGAGGTAGTCGTAACTGACTAATTTCTCATGATTTTTGAATAGTTCACTTAGCACTCATTGCATTGGGTGATGCTCACAGGGGTGAAGAAGTGGGATTGAAACTAGTGAAATGTGGAGAACGAATCACATAGCATCAATCATCACTTCCGGGGCTTGCACCCGATAACCAGGACTTCCAAGGAGGTCACCCATCCCAGAACTCCTCTGGCTCAAGCGCGCTTAACTGTGGAGTTTTTCCCCACAATCAAGCCCACTTAGCTTGCTACCCCATTTGCAAAACCTTAGCAAGTATTGTGCCTCATGAATCATTCAAGTAGAGATCCCTTGACTCTTTTTGAATTTAAGTATGGGGGATTTACGCAGTGCATTATATTAGATATCATTTTTGGGATTCAACTGCGTTAAGTAAGTCATTCAAACGTATGACCATTTCCATGAGAGGTAGTCGTAACTGACTAATTTCTCATGATTTTTGAATAGTTCACTTAGCACTCATTGCATCGGGTGATGCTCACAGGGGTGAAGAAGTGGGATTGAAACTAGTGAAATGTGGAGAACGAATCACATAGCATCAATCATCACTTCCGGGGCTTGCACCCGGTAACCAGGACTTCCTTCCGGGGCTTGCACCCGGTAACCATACATTAAACTGAAGTAGAATTGATTAATGCCATCAATGAACTAAATGTTAACTTAAAGTTCCTTAACCATGAGAACTGGTTGAAAGGAAAGACTTTACCATAGATGTGAATCATAAGCAAGATGTAAATAGAAGTGGAAAGCAGAAAAAAGACAGCGATGCCGTAAAACAAAATTGATTATGGAGTTCATCCTTGATGGACTTCGTCTCTGGGTCTGCTTTCAAGATGGGCATCCTCTTTATTAGGATTGAATCCAAGGAGGTTGATTACACAAAAATTTAACCAGAATGATTGTCCACTCTGACACATCTGGTTAGTGTGACAAGAAATATCTTTGAATTAGCTTTCCAATTCCTGTCATGGTTCCCAATTCTGACTCCAGATGCTCTTGTTACACTGAAAAAAATTGCCTATATCCTCCAGAATTTTCATACAAAACTCTAAAACCACTCCCTCCCCTCTCTTCAATGAACCAAACTAGCTTTATAACCCTACAAATGCACTCTAACCTTTGTTGCCCAACTTTAGAATGCATGTGCTAACTTTAGGGATGAGTTTACGGTTTTAGCTTTAAAGAATTAATGTCACTTAGAGTTATTAGGCCTAGGTGTAACTACAAATATCCAAAATTGAATAAAAAACACACGTTACACCTTATAATAACCCGAATCTATTAGTGGCTAGCTAATTGGGCAGAGGAATCACTAACAATGCATGTGAAAAGGTGAGATAAAACTATCTATGGTGACCTCCAGGCCGACGGTTCCGGTGACTCACCCACTGACTGTTCTCATGCGCGGTGATGGTTGCTGGTTGGGGCTAATCCAGTGGTTCCAACGCAGTTTCCGCACTGTGGTTTGCAGAGTTGTTCACATATTAGAGCTAACCATGATAGTTATCCCCCACCTAACCATGACTATCCACCCAAATGGCGGAGACAACACCCCTGACTGCGCAACCCTCTACCATATTTTCACATGCCTATGGTTCTGACGTGGTCCAAACTTGTGGTTAGGGACCTGTGGGTGTTTTTTAATGTTTTTTAATGTTTTTATATGTATTACAATGGATTAACAAGGCCCGAGTAGGTTTTAGTGCTAGGGTTTGGGTGTTTAGGTGTTGTGTTAGGTTTGTAACATACAATTTCTTATAATGTATTAGGTTATGTCTTACATCAATTTGATTTAAAACAACCCTTTTACAACAGATTATCACAATGTGACATAAAACCCCACAAGACAATACCTGTTCCATCTTTGACAACCAAACCCTGGCGGAACTGACGACAACCAGGTACCAACCACCATATCCTTTGAACACTATGAAAACCATATCAACCATTGACATCACTGTCGAAGCTGAATATACTGGACACTAAATGCTAACAATGAATACTGGCGAAGTTGATAAAGTTCAAGACCTCATCGACCATGATCATTTGAAGACCATTTCGACTTTGAACCACTGAAGACTTTGCTCATGCCGGACTAACAAGATCCTCCTGGATCATGAAGCAATGAAAAAAGTACATTTTGTTATGAAGAATTTTTTTTGGTTTCATGGGGTACCAAAAATGGTCACATCAGACTCAGAAGTAAAGTTTACTTCCAATTTCTAGAAAACATTGTTTGGACATATGGGTACACTATCAAATTTTAGCACTTCCTACCATCCTCAAACAAATTTTAAGTGGTCAAGTCCAAATGGTGGACCTTCCTAGATTCTCCAAAAATTCTTAGTAGAAAGATTGCCACTCGGAAACAACATAGTTGGAGAGACATATTATCCTAAGTTGAAAGATAAGCTTAGTTGGAGAGAAATACTAAGTTGGATAAAAATATAAGAATAAGTCACAAGGAGAGAGAAAGGCATGCTTATGAAATAAAAATAAGATATTTTTTTCCTACATTTAAAAAAATTCCCAGGTAAAGAAAAAAAGGTGGGAAGACCTTAAAAGAAAGATATTACTAGGAAATATATGTTAGTAAGAGATCAATATACACCACTGAGTCGGATCAACTCGGGATCATTTTCTCTTTGACAATAATGAGTGAGGAAGAAATTAATCTAAGCTCACGGAGAGTTGCTCAGATTGCAATTGATTGGTTCAGAGGAGCATGTTCTTTCTTGTTACATTTCCTAGAGAAAATTATTTCTAGTTAGATAGTTGTTATTTTTGTTTAAATGCCATGTTGACTTTTCTCTTATTGGATAGGCAATTGTTTTGTTTTCAGGGAATTCATGCCTCTACTAGAGCTATTTGTTATTGAATTGGTGGGGTTTAATGGTTAATATATGTTGATACTGACTTATGGAAAAACTATAGTGGATATGGCTAAATAGTTGTTCCTAGTTATATTAGTCTTTCCTAGTTATATGTGACTATTATGTAAATGGAACTAGGATTTCATAAAAAAAATAAGAAAATAGATATTATCCATTCTCTACCAGTAGTACAAAAGAATCTTAATTGAATATTTCTACTTGAATATTAACAGGATATTTTTATAGGATACCCATATTTATCTTATCCATGTATGAAATACATCTACCAGGTCCCCCGAAAAACCCTAATGGACATTACTATGAAACATTGTTAGTTATGCACTTAATTTGTTTCTATGTTTCATTTAGGATTTTTCATAGAATTGATACTTTTTTCCTTATTGTATAAATATATATATAATGAGTAACAACTAATAAAGGCTATACTAATAGGAGTCCTGGTATAAAAATAATCTATTTGCTAACTTATAGGCTTATCATGAGTTAACCCTCTATTTAGTGAGTAGGATTGCAAGGTAAGAACATGGAAAATAAGTAGAATCTTCTGGGAAGTAGTATGTATGTTAAGAGAAAAAGAAAACAAATAAAATTTTCATTGAATCCAATAAACAAGAAGCCTAAGGAAACATGGAATAGGAAAATATTCCTCTAAAACTATTCTTACATATTATTTATCATACAGCTTTGTATTATGAACTAAATGAAGAAGCGAAAATGTTGCATATCCTTGGTTTTATGACCATATATATGCAAGATAGGTGAGACTAGTACAAGGGACCTATGTCTATCTTGGTATCCCACTTTTGGCATGAAATAACGTCTTTACATAATTAGTACTTTGAGGTGTATGACCACGAGGAAGAGATTTTATATGTCCAGGTACAAATTTATGGCTTTTAAAGTCACAACAGGTAAATATAATATACAAACCCTTTATGTATTTAAATAACTAAAAGAAGATAGGGTACCATGTCACTGTAGAAATTAGGAGGAACTCTAATGCATACCTTTTATGTCCCATGTACTAATAAAAGTCATGGAAAACAAATGTAGTACACCAAAATGGGCAAAAAGGTAAAGACTATTCTTGTCACGTACACAATTTCCACTTAATTTATTTTTTCCTATATTTAGTTTATGCTAGTATTTTTGACATGTATTGTCTTGTCTTAAAAATGCATATGACCTCAATAATGAATGATGGAATGTAGTCATATTGACTTACATAATCCATTTCCTGATATAAAATATTGTGGTCTCATTGCAACGTTACATTACATATATTTATTTGATCCGTTCTATCAAGTTGATATGTTACATTACATATATGTATTTGATCCGTTCTATCAAGTTGATATGTATAGACATTTTACTTCATAGTAACCTAAGTATCACTATGAGGTCGATACCTTACGGCAGGCACCTAAATTGCACTCTACTTATGTCTCAAGTGCATAGTATATAACTCCTTTGGGTCTATCTTTGATGACCCACTCGAACCTATGCTTTTGAATTTACTCTATAATCCTTTAATATCTGTACTCTTACAAAATGGTTCCCATGGGGGATTAAGAGGAATGTTGTAGTGATTTATTGTTGGCATATTCTTACACATAATGTGTTAAGATTAGCGATGTGCTTGTGGTCCATGTCATTTTCATGTGTCTCTGGTACTTAGTACCTTCCAAAAATGTCGATTCATTTGATTTCATCCAAGGGTTATGGTTCGACTCGATAAACCATAGCTATATACCCTTGTTCTACTTGCTTCACTCAATCCTTGTTCCACTTTTGTTGTTCCATTGTATGTCGCCCTGAGTATTAAAAGTATCACTGCACCTATTTCAATTTTCCATGGCCATTTGGCCCTCCGTGCACAAGTAGCCTTCGTACTATAGTGTTCGTCGAGTATAAAGAAGGAAAGATTAAATCACACAGGTATAAATAGGTATTGGTCCTACGCATGATTTGTGTTATTTTCCTCTTACATTTCTCCTTTATATTTATCATATTTTGTGTTGGGTTATTAGTCACATCGTCGAATATAGAAGGGAATTACACCCCCACTGGTTGATTGAGGGTTTGGATTTGAATTTGGGGATTTTCCTTTGACGAATTCAGAGGTAACTTGCTCATTTGATCATTTTTGTTCCATTTTATGGAATCACTCATACGAAAAACCTAACTTACAGTTACTACACTTGACTTTAGTTAATATTTTGTGTTAGGGTTCGCTTCGATATAAATTTAGCATAGACTCTTCAGGGTTATTGTTTTCTTTTTTTCCTTTCCTTTGATTTATTGGGTCATAAATCATGTAGGTACATGTGCTTCACATAGAGGTTTAGGGTATTTATGGATTCGACCCACATATGGTTATGACTAGTTGAATGGGTCACATTTTCTCTAGTAAAGTTCTTATTATCTATTTTGGGTAGAGTTGGAGTGTTGGTCATTTTAGCTTGCAACAAGTATATCCTACATTTCTTGTTTTAGTCACTCATTGTAGATTTCTTTTTTTACCAATGGGGATTTCTAAACCCAATAAATTTTGTTTTTGTAGGTATGTTTGTGGGATTGTAGTGGTGAAGTTCACTGAAAGCTAGATTCACTTTTAAACCCTTCATCATCGCTCACTGTGACCTAGGTCAGCTCCTATCAAATGTCATCTCTTGGATTCCTAATGCTAAGCCTCGATGAGGTTCAAATTGTGGCTTCCAACATAGTCAAAGGTTTTCTTCACAATTTATTGAAAAGATCATTTTTAGGGTTGTGTAGCACATGTTCTGGCGTCAATCAATCTGTGTGTGTGTGTGTGTGTGCGTGTGTGTGTGTATTATATATATATATATATATATATATATATATATATATATATATATATATATAAGGATTGTTTCTTAGCATGGCTACTATATTTTGTGTATGAATCATATGTATCTTATTTTCATAGTTATTGAAGGTTATGTCTTCATATTGTGTGGATTTATTTTGGAGGATTACACTAATGGCTATATATTTTATTTGAGTACTCAATTTATCATTTATATTGGGATTAGATTTTATATCTTGATTCTACGATAGATGAGGTCTATGAATACTTCCTGTATTGTCGTCAACTCATTTAAATGTATATGTGTTTCTGCACTCGAATAATTTCTCGGTAGTATTTTTATACAGACTTTTGGAATAGGCTAATTTGTATTAGCTCTTATTCACAACGCTTTCTTTTAAATATTAAGCTTCTTCAAGTTAACTTCAATTTTGATGCCTCCATTAACTATTTAGAGTCCTTGAATTGGTACTCATATTCAAGACTTGTCCCATACAACTATGATTCCTCTATATTTTGTGAAATTACACAAGATTTAGACTTTATCTCTCTAGGCCTAAGTTCACGGGGATTCAATCAGTGAACCTCTAACATATGACATGTGTTCATGGCATATTAAAAAATACCCTTAATTTGACTACATATTGTAAAATCCCTCTAAAAATCACATTATTTAACCTCCTACCAATATCAACCCCAAACAACCTCCCAATTTTAAAAGCCCCTACTTTCACTAGATATTGTAGGTATCCATTTTTTTATTAACAAATTTTATACCCCTTTATATTTTTTCAATAACTTTAAGATTCTTTTTTTATATTTGTCAATATAAAAACCCTTTATACCCTATATATTCCACAATATATTATGTCATTTTTTCCTCAATATATATCCCCCAATATGAACCCACATGGTATGATATTGCTCCCCATTAAAGCTCACATACCTGAGTTTGAACTAAATTATAAATATGTACGTGTAAATATTGTTTTGAAAATTATATGGTTCATGTCCTGGGAATTTCTCTACCTTAATTGAATTAATCTATCTGGCGTGATTATTTTATTTAATCACAAGGGAAACACCCTTGCTTCTATTATAATACTCTTAAGTGAATCCTAATCCAACCGATATCGGCTTATACTCACTGTAGAGTTTAATGAGTAGTTTCTTCTATTTATTTTAAACAACCCTTATAATTTAATGCCTTATGGCTAATGTTTAAACCATTAATCTGGTTAGATTTAAATTTATCGCTCCTATCTAATCCTAAATAATCATCCAGTCTTGGGTATGTTGACGCCAATTTAATATCTTTTGGGGAGTTATGAAATCAATCACCCCTAATATTTATGTTGAATAGGCAACCCTTACACAACATTTTTCTTACTTACATGGTTATCATGAATTTGTATTGTATATTGTTTCTGTTCGCATAAGTCACACAGGAATAAATATAAAATCATGTCTTGATGACCCCTCTTAAATGTGAATTCTTCTCTTACACGCTTAGATGCTAACATCGAGGAACCAAATTACAAAATACTATACAATCCTGTTTGCAAACCTATTCTTACGCACACACATACATCAGGTAGCAGATAATCTAAATGTTACATACATTTTTCTTAGATTCTTACAACTACATAGGCAGTAATAACATACAAATTCCATACTATGAATATAGGATGATCTGTTATGCATAATTACTTGTACAAGACTTCCGTATATACATAATATTTTTCTGGCATGCATGAAGAATTTTCATATTCTAGTTTATTATTATAAGAATCATTTTCCATGTATGCATAAGAAAATATGCATATACTTAACATTAATAGAATAAAGAATATTTTTTCTAGACACATGGCAATGAACATACACATATATCTAATGCGTGTCTTTTAGTATTCACTCTACAAACTGTTTAACATATATCATTCAATATTAATAAAGAATATAACCAAGAATCTAATCATAATCAATTCTTGGGAAAACAATCAGGAACCGAACACGTTTTCGGTGACCATGAACTGTGTCTACCACTTCCCCCGAGCTAAGACCTTCTTGTCACAAGAATCAAGAATCAGTTTGGTTTATATAAGGTTTATTTTTATAAATTTTCTTTCTAGTATATTTTTAGGAATGTCCTAAATTAAGGCTTATTAGCGATTTTTCCTAGGCCTTTAGGTTTTAGTTTTTTTTTTCAAAAAAGTTTCATTCTCTTTTTCTTTAGAGCATGCCTTTTTCTCCCACAATGCTTTACTCCACCCTAATTAGTATCTTTCTCCAACTAAGTGATTCAACACATTCCCCCATTGTATTAAATCAATTTCTTTCTAATTATTTTCTCCTATCGATTTTTAAGGGATTTTAGGAAAGGTCCATTACTCGAACGTAACCACTGACAACTCTTTCCAAGTTGGAAAGAAATATTCTAGATCCAATGCTCTTGAGTTTTTCCCAAACAATTCATTTGTTATATTGACAATAACCAAAATAATTACATCATCACTAAGATATAAACATGGATTCCATAGCCATTCAATCAAATAATAAGTCCATGCCTCAAAATAGTCAATGCTGAGAGGAGAAATATAAGGGTGTTATAATTCTATTATAGAGTGTGTCATAAAGCCTAGAAATATAGAGCTATCACACGAAGAATGAAATGGAGAGAATTCATATACATAATTATTTTCATGTCCATATATATAAAAAAAAAATACTAGGGAAATAAAACTACATGATAATAATAATCAAGATTAATATTTTAAAACCAAAAGCAAACTACAACGAAGATAAAAATTGATAACTCAGAGGCAAGAGAGCCAACTTAAGCTATTCATATTATTAATAGAGGAATAACGTATCAAAATTCTAAAAAATATTACATTCACATTTTAATGAATATCATAGTTTTGGTACATTATTAATTGAGCACGTAGTGACTGCAAGCTCCTTACTTATAAAAAAATAGGAAGAGGGTGAATCACCATAATTGATATATTAACACATGTCAAAAATACAATTGCGTATGCATAGGATTACCCATAATATGAGTAATCTAATACCCCTGACTAGGGAAGCATAGAGTGACCATTTGGGTCAGCTACAAACCACCAATAAATTCGGTGCATGTATGACCTGTGAAGTAGAAGAGTTTCCGAGTAGTATTTAGAGCCTCTTAGTTGGAAAAAGAGGGGAAAATTACAAGAGGCTTTGAAGGAGCTGAGGTGCGAGAGACAAGTTGCACCTTTATATACAAATGACACAATACCCTATTAATCCAAAAGCAACAAATTGTAAAGAATCAATACTCATATTGTTAAATTAGAACAACTCTAGAGAAAGTGGGGAATAATTACCTAGCAGTCTGAGCATAGGGTTGTGTTTCACTTAAAACACAAATAGAGAGACCTGGTTTGAAATGGATCGAAAAAATTGATTTTATCTCTGAGTCAGGTATGAATGTAAAGAAAAAGAGAAACCCTGAGTGCCATGAAACCAAGAAACCGTGTTCATCGTTAACTCGCAGCCATGCATCAGATACATCAAAAAAGGTCTAAGTGGTAAAGAAAGAGTTGCTAACATCATTTCGGTTGAAGACTCCAAGAAGGTATTCCACTGGAAATCATTTACCAGACTTTGAATACATAATTTTTCTAGGTTAGAAGGAAATAATATTTCCAAATACTTATTTGCATATTGATAAATGCATATGATAATGGGTATTACAAATTACTTGTAAGGAATATTGAACCCTTTCCATGACTATTATTATTTCGATTATAACCTACAATGGGAGAGATAGGGTTAGTAATAGTGAGAAGAAAAATAATATCATAACCATGATTTCAACAAGGATTACACCAAATAAATCAAATTAGTTACATGAAAAGGAGCACAGGGTGGCCATCCTCACCAAACCTCTCTCGGAGTCTAATATACTCTCAGGAAAGAAGTCCACAGAGAAAGAATAAAAAAAAGTGTTTAGAAGTGATTAAACCGTGAAGCCATTGTTGGATTTGGTACGTTAGCACAGATACTTCAAACCTCCCAAAGAGCACCATGGAGGAAATGCGATTAGAAGCTCTATCTCACACATAATATGCTTATACCTTGCATTGGGTAATTAACATATGTAACATAGACTTTATGTTATAACTTTGTTGATGTACATACGGTGTAACCTTTTCCTTTGGCTATTGTGGAGAATTGGTATATATATATATATATATATATATATATATATAGATATAATTATGGTGGCACATGCCCTTAACAAATTGACTTATCTCAATAGGGTTTCTTTTTAACAATGTCTTCCTTTTTCTCTTTGAGATGAAATTTAATCTGATTTTATTTTATTTTTTATACACACGTATGATTGAGTTATTCCAGTGTGTTGAGACCATTCTAACCTCAGCTACTATTTCTTTTTCTAGGTGGACATTAGGTTTTTGATGTGTTAACTATGGATCTTATTGAACCCTTCAAACCTTTCACTGGCTTCAGGTAAAACTTTCCCCACCTTTGCTCCCATATATTCATATATAAATTTTTTTTATAAACTTTTGATTTCCCTCTTTTACTTTGAAAACTGACTTTTATTCATAGGTGTTGTACAAAAGAATGACGATTTATATTGGCCTCTTCCTTGGAAAATAATGATTTTTCTTGTAGCTTCAGGTAATTCTACTAAACTAAGCTACACTTCCTTGCATGATGGTCTCAAGTTCAAAATCCCTTTGGGTTTCTTAAGGTATTTAAATGGTTTCTATTTTAATACCTCGGGCTTAGAACCTTGTCTTGAGTTGGGTCTTATTATTAGATCTTTATAGTGGGGTTCAACCCTTACTTGGTTTTATGTTTTTTTGAGGTTTCCCTTCCTTTTTTCTTGTTAGCCCATTTCCAGGATAAATTCATATCTCTATATAACACGTTGTCTATATAATTTTTTAATGGTCAATAATCTCCTTCTACCACATTTTGAAAGACAATTAATGGATTACCATTCCCATTTTTTGTTACAGGTAACCCATTTGAACTATTAGTTTGCCCTATAGGCACTATGCCTCTGCCTCACTTCTACTTGTTTAATATTATTATTTTAATTTTTTCGGTGAATATTAATTTACTAAAAACCTTGGGTTTATCCTTTTTCAGGTATCTATCTAACCTCACATGGGTTAAAAATCTCTTTTCAATGAGATTTTAGCGAAACAGCTTTGATTTCTGGCATACTATACCTTACGCATTGTAACCCTACACTTGAACACTTTGCAACTTATTTTCTAAGTGATTTCTCTTCTGAATGGGAAATCCATTGTTATGTTTTCGTCCATGGCAATGTGCCAGGAAAACTATTTGTTCTTAAAGGATATTTTTCATTCAAATTGTTACATGAAACCTTGAGGATTATGAGATTTAGTATTTTTTTTTGAGTTGGACATAGCCCCACTGATATATTTGTACTATACTCCATGTTTTCTATTCTATGGATAATATATTGAAATTCCTTTTTCGAGTATAAAATTGAGTGATGTAATTACTTATGTAAGATTTGTTTAATAATGACATTTATTATTGGTTACAATCTAAGGTGTATTTACACCTTAATTTCTTTTGCTAATATATTCTCATTCCTATTGTTCTGCACATGACAACATAACTATTTAGTTATAATTTTTTGATGGTGTTGGAAATCTATCAATCTAGGGGATCTCCTTGACATGAACTCTTAATCGGACCTCACACTACTTGGAGTAGGAGAACCATCTAGAGTATCGACCAGGTTTCCATGTATCATTGTAGATTTTCCTTGGTTACAACGTTCAGCATAAGAGAGTAATACATAGGTATTTTTGGTTCAGTAAGTGAGTATCTCTCATGAAATGTTCTATTGCAGAAAGTATCAAGGTCCTTCTAACGAAAGGGAAGAGAAAAGTGGGCCCTTTAAATACAAGTAATAGTACTAATCTATAAAAGGCACATGAACATATACATATGAATGAATCATTGATCAACCGAAGAAATAGTTCACAAGGAAGAAATTATTTTTAAATCAAATACAACACATGTTCAACATGATAATTACCAAAGCCATCGAAATCGTTCAATTTCCTTAGTACAAATGAAAAAGCATACATCAAAAACATTAAAAGAATAGCCTTACAAAATTCAAAACATATGCATGAAAGCGTAATGGCTCAATGAGCTTCTGAATTAAGTAAAATTTCAAAGATACATTAAGACAAAGAAAAACACTAGCCCCAATAGTGGAGCATTAGAGAAGTCACTCACTCCTCTAAAACAATTATCTTCCTCCCCAATGCATGGTAGGAGGAACTAAGGTGAAGATTCCTTTGCATGTGCTATGAGGGTGTATCTATGACAAATGGGGTGATCATTCACCTCCCTTATCACCCTTGGATTACGATCATGACCGTTTGACTTCTCTATGACCTTTCAACTTCCCACATGACTTTTCACATTACATTAATGACTCTTTGACTTCCACTTTAGATTACATTTATACAATATTGAATTTAAATAATGCACAAAATGATGTGGCACATGATGACTCATGATATGACATGAAATGACACTAATAACATGGACTTCAGGATGACATGGCGATGTCAAGAAACTCTTTGTTGCTTTATCTTTAATAAGAGATGTATTTAATACACCATCCTCACGAGATATATGTTTTATTCTTCATATCCACCCTCCAAAGGGTTGTGAATTAACATGGAGTATTCATGTGGTCCTAGTCTTTGGTCTTCTATTGTAATATGGTGTTCCTTCATCTTCTTATCTGATGATCATCTTATCTCCTAAGCTCCTTAGGTGTCTTCTATCATGGTATCCTTCTCCATATCCTTCATCATCATCCTGTCATGACATAATAGAATACATGCTACTATGATCCATGCATGACAAGAAGACATCAATCTGATAAACGCCTCACCTAAGATGCTTCATGAAATCACTTGTCTAGGCTAGAACTGGTCATTAGTTGGGTGACTAACTCGGGGATTGCATAGCTCGTAGGAATGATGATTGAGAATGCATAATGTGTTGTTTGGGATGGCCATGGTCAAAGGATTGCACAGTTGAGGGACTCAAGGACTCAAGCTAAGGCTTGAGCCTTGAGACTATGCAATGCACAATTCTGGAGGCCTCAATAGAGGTACTATGTAGTTGAGAGACTCAAGGGATCAAGATGGAGTCTTGAGGATTAAGATTAAATAATGTGCAGTTCTAAGGGTCCAGGTTGACTGACTGCACAGTTGAGGGAATCGGGAAGTCAAGCTTGAGGCTTGAAGTTTCCTAATGCACAATTCAGGCACGAGAACAAGTTTGGGAGATTGCGTAGTTCAGGGGTTCAAGGGCTCAAGCTTGAGGTTTAAGGCTTGAATTTTGCCAATTTTCAATTAGATAGGGACAAAGACCAACTAATTGCATAGTTGTGCAATTCAAGAGCTCCAAGTTGAGGCTTTATGCTTCCGACTATGTAGTGCTTAGAGAAGGCTTACTGGAGGCAAGAATTGCATAGTTATGGAACCCGTACTGGGAACTATGACTATGTAGTGTGTAGTTCCAAGAAGCAAGGTTAGGGTTTGAGGTTGAGGCTACACTGTTTAGGAAGGCTAAGTGAGGTCAAGTTTCTTGGAAGTGAAATTTTCCAGATAAGGTTAAGTGTGGGATCGCTTAAGCCTAGGTGAACAAAGACAAAACTAGGTCATGATCAAATAGTCAAAAAAATCGATGATATAAAATTTATCACTCAGAAGACAAGAAAAACTTGATTCCCCTAATGCAGTGGTGATACATCATATCTCTCCAAGTACGACACAAAAGATACAATTTGCGAAGAAAGTGACAGCACTTGTGCGATAGTTCATAAATCTTTAGGAATGTGTATGAAAGATGTCTACATGCCTAGAAGGACTCATAAACACCAAGGTTATCATTTGGAACAAGCAAGAACCCCAATTTTCACGATAAGCGACACTTCCCATGACAAAAGGCGACACTTGTGATACGAAAGGAAAGGTGCAAACCACACTTGCAATATGAAAACGACAATAAGATAAACACACACTAGAGCAAGAATAACATGAAAAAAACACTCGTTAAAGTTATAGTGAGCAAAGAGACAGTCGTAAACATTAAAATGACCCTTGTGAGAATGAAAGTGCGTAAAAAGTGACAGTTTGAGAAACTCCCCGAAATAGAAATACGATCAGAAACCAAAGTGAGCGGTTTTCAATTGAAAGTGTGCCCTGAGTCTTGACATAGGTTGAACATTGCACAAGCACTCTCTTGGTGGAATATGATGGTCGTGTCCAAGATTTCATAAAAGAATGCGCTCACGAACTTGTTGTGGACTGAGCATGTGTGAGCAAGTGACTTCGACACTTACAATTCAAGAGGGGATCCAAAAGAATTAACTAAGCATTAACTGGTCATGAAGTGACTATGGAATGATTGATGACAAGATCCATAATAGGCTCCAAAATTGAAGTGTAGGCAAAATTTTGGAGGGTGTTTTTGTAGCGGAAACAGTTGGTGACACACTGGTAGAACTCTAGCTTCTTTACATTGGTAAATTCTTTGTGTAGGGTCTAGTTCCTTAGGAAGTATCGATTTATCCATCATATTACCATAAATTACCCACTTACCTCGTGCATACACATAGACCCATTCATTCTACCTCAGTTAAACACAAACATAAAACCAACAATATCACAATGTTTCAAGATAAGGAAAGGGTAATGTAGCACATGATTTTTAGATATTCGAAATATATTTTTTCATGTTTGTTGTTTCTGCATTTCCAACAGCCATAGATAATACCCTGGCAGGGTCATTTTAGGAACACAAGCATTGGTCTTCTCCCAGTGAGCTTGGATAGTACATCGATAGAGTTACTTGCTTCGCATCCCTACACAAGAAGCCTTTCTCTTCTTTAACCCTTTATTTAGTAATTTTATATAAAACTAGGCATTGGCACATATTTATTTCATGCGTGGAAGAGGTATCCAGACTAATTTAGAGAAAAATAGGTTGTCCCTTAAGAGAAGTATGTGTAACAACTCTTATATTTATTTTCTCATTTAGATTTTCCCGTGTCCTTCTCTACTCAATCAGTGAAACATGGAGAACACTGAAACATAAAGAACCGAGTATAGGTATGAGGTTTCTAGAATAAGCATGGATATCATGGTTCGATGCAGAGATTTCCTCATGCAGGAATCATATTTTTCGTCAGAAGGTCACTCAAAAAAGTGATAACTAAGATGGAGAAGAAGGAGTGAGAGTTGGGAAAATGTTATACTGTGACAAAGCCCTTTTCTATTTGCAACAATGTCTTTTAAGCCAACTGAAACATATTTCATGCGATATCTTATTAAACCAAACAAAAAACATAACAAGAAAACAAAACCAAAAGGACAAATCGAAAGCGGGCTAGACCGAAAACAAAGTGGAAGAGAAATGTCAAAAAATAAAACAAACTACAAAAGACAAGTGGAGGATAATCATGTAGGTAATGTAATATTCAGGTAGACCTACTCCTAAACCAACTGGCTAGAAGGTCAGGGTTGCATATTATGAAAATTTCAATGTAACCACCATAGTTTCTCCCGACATGCATCCACAAAGATACGAGAAACTAATATATATATATATATATATAAAATAATGTACAAAGGAAAAGATAAGAGCTTGAATAACTTGCACAAAAACATAAAGGTCTTGCTTGTAATTAAAAAAATGTGTCATAGTTACTACTTCTACCCAAATTGAGATATTACCTTTTCGATGAAAATCATACTTAAAAAAATCTTAGAAGCTTCTTTTGAATGTTTCTTCATCTACACTAAACTTCTTAGCAATCATGAGAAAATACTGAAGCTTGTTATTTGTGATGAAGCTCTCCAGGTAAGATTTCTCCAACCATTCAATGATTGGATCATTAAATTCAAAAAAATCCTCTTGCGAACTCTGAGATCCTTGAAAATATGAATTTTCAATTAGGAAAATGGGATCAGGGTGAGAATATTGTAAGAGAAAATGGATCTTCTCATATTCATCCATCATGTAAAGTCAGTGAAGACCTACCATAGCCATCAAGGAGTTCAGAGGTGCCTCAACTGCTTTCCAAGTATCAGGATAATGGGATGTTAAACAATACAAATCAAAGGATGTAAAACAACTGTCATTCGATATAATGGGAAATGGTAAGTTGAATGACAATTTTTAAAGATGGAATCATGATTAGATGGGTTGATTAAAGCACCAGATACCCAATTCGTAATAAACAAGAATAAATTAGTTTGAATAGTATCGCAAATGCTTTGCATAATATAATCATCTCCCTCGCGTCATGAGTGTAACAAACCATTTTCTTGTAATTGGTTACACAATTCACTAGCATTTTAATTATCAAAAAGAAGTGAAAATGTATGCTAGTATAGAAAACACATGAAACCAGTGAGGGTAAAATTACTGAAGAAGAATTTGACTCATCAATTAACCTGTGCATTCACTAGTTCTCAAGAGAATTTCACGTGCGATAAAGAAAAATATTAGTAGTATAACATTCACAAGAAAAACCGGGAGTTGACTATTATACAATGCATTTGATAGACATGATTCCCTTAACCAAATACAGTCTTTAAAATAGTCAATTTTGTATCTCCATGCCTCTCTGACATATACACACTCCAAACCTAAGTTAAGAGCAAGCGCTTTTCATGGAGATGTATCAACTGAAATAGAATCTTGAATCCGATCAGAAATGGAATTTACATCGAGTGAAACCATGCAGAGAGAATGATTTTGTGAGGAAAATCATATATGAATTATTTTGTGGATCTTACCAAAGTTTGAGGATCCAGATATAAACATAAATAGAATTTAAAGTGCCTCAACTTCCTGCCAATGCTTAGAACTTTAAAGGATTGTAAAATCAGATTCTAAAGATTGAATCAAATCATGCATTGTGTGAGGAAAAATTCTTTCACTTATTTCAATGACACCACTACTAACCGAATGGAAACCATCACTGTTATTGATTTGATTAGATTTTACAACTTAAACAACTAGATTATTCAATTCAGAAGATTCTTTTGATTGCAAATTTGGAGACGTATGAATTGGAGAGACTTCATGAGCTAGTTTATTTGAAGATTTGTCTTCATGAAAAACAAGGGATGAGAGAGGATGGAAAGGATACAAAATTATCTGATTATTTTCTCTTTCACCATGGACAACATCACTACCTTGTGTCAATTGAAAAGTGAACTCATTTGATGAAGAACTTGAAGACCATGGAATGTCTTCATCACGTGTAGATACATTGCAAATAGGAGAGCAGAAGGAATAAAGAGATGACGAGGATGTTTTGATAAGATATTTTCTTCAGCTGGATCAGATTTCAAATCTAATTATGTAAAATTAACATCTTTTGGAGTAACCAAAATATCAATTGTTGCACTTGGGCATTCATCATCACATACATTTAGAGGGCCATCATCGTGAAAATGATTGTTTCCAAAGACTATGGATCTGAAAAGTTTGATTTCATTTGATTCACTAGCAAGATTACTGAATTGAAAATCATCCAAGAATATAAAATAATCATCTTGACATGGAGGAATTTGAGAGAAGATGAAAGATGAAAAGAATCTTCAACTTCCTACTCCTCTACCTATGTGATGTGATTGTCTTGTACTTGATCGCAATTTGAACCAGCAACTAGAAAATCGAGAGAGTGAAGAGATAGTTGGTGGAACAGATTGATCAAACAGATTATGGTACGAAGAGTCATGGCATGTAGATGATAGAGGATGATGGATGTTCCTTGAAGAAGTAACACTTTCAATGGAACCATATTTGAGATTAAGTTAAAAGCTCTAATGTCATCTTAAGGAATGAAATGATAAGTCTTTTCCCTAGGCTTCATGTTCCAATATGCGGTTTCCTCCATGGGATCTCAATCATGAAAAGTGAAAGGAGGATGAGAATATAGAGTAGGGACTTGATTTGAATATTTCCCAAATTTATTATCATCGCAAGGAGGCACCTTGATCAGAGCTGAAAAAATGAGGAGGGCAAGGAACATAGGGAATAGCAAGTTCCTCCTCCAAAATTAGGGGTGTCTCATGGCTTACAAGATTTTGTGAAGGAGAAACATCGGGATGTTTAGACTCACCTTCTAAAGAAATATGAACCAAATGCTCGAACTTTTGTTTGACGAAATCACAATTTTTTTCTTGTTCTGGAATTCATAACAAAGACAAAGGAATAGATTACAAAAATCCTTGATCGATTCATTCAAATTCATTTTTAGTCTAGTAATCATTTTATAAATATCTCGATAATCATAACTATCAAAGGCTTGATGAATCTCCTAGTGAAAATGATGAAAATAATGGACGGAAGAAAATTATAAGGTATGACACCATCGATTAACATGATCTTCGAGGATGAGGAAGAAAGTGACACATGCAAAATATTCATCATAAATTTCGTAATATTCACAAAATTTAAGAAAATAAGATATGTCCCCAGTTATGGATGTTCCATCCAGACCATCAAACTTTAATTGGGACAAGTGATAAAGAGGCTCATCAGAGATTAAAATTTTACCAGAGGATATGTTAGAAAATTACCCTAGGAGTATGATTTCAAGGTGAGCCATTTAATACAAGAGATTCAAAATAGACTCAATAGGCACAACTTGTCATTTGACCCTCCTTCTAGCACCATTCTTTTTACGGCACTAGTCATTAACCGAAAGGGTCTCCGAGATGTGAAGTCCTAATTAGACCTCATGCCATTGGAGCAGGAGCACCATCTAGAGTATCGACAAAACTTATATGTATCCATGTATATTTTCCTTGGCTACAAAGTTCAGCAAAAGAGACTAATACAAAGGTATTTTTGGATCAACAATTGAGTATGCCTTGTGAAATGTTTAGATGCGGAAAGTATCAAGGTCCTTTTACCAAAAGGGAAGAGAAAAGTTGGACCTTAAAAGACAAGTAATAGTACTTAATCTAGAAAAGACACAAGAACATATACATATGAATGAATTTTTGATCAACCAACAAAATAGTTCACATGGAAGCAATGATTGTTAAATAAAATACAATGCACCTTCAACAAGATAAGTAGGAAAGCCATGGAAATAGTTCAATTTCATTAATAAAAATGAAAAGAACGTACATTGCAAACATTCAAAGAATAGTCTTACCATATTCATGACATATGCATGAAAACGTGTTGGCTCAATGAGCTTCTGAATTAAGTAAAAGTTCCAAGATGCATCGAGATAGAGAACACCACTAGCCCCTATAATGGAGCATTAAAGAAATCACTCGCTCCTTCAAAACAACTATCTTCCTCTCTAATGCCTAGTAGGAGGAGCCAATATGAAAATTCTAATCCATGTGCTATGAGGGTGTATATATAACAAGTGGGGTGATCATTCACCTCCCTTGTGACCCTTTGATTACCATCATGGCCATTTGAATTCTCTATGGCCTTTCGACTTCCTCCATGAGTTTTCACATTACATGGATGACTCTTCGACTCCCAGTTTACTTTACATTTCTCCAATATTTAATTTACATAATCCATAAAAGGATGTGGCACATGGTGACCCATGACATGATATGACATGAAACTGATGACATGGTCATGTCAAGAAAATATTTTTTTCTTTGTCTTGAATAAGATATGTATCAATACTTTTTCTTGATGATAGATATGCTTTGTTCTTCATATCCACCATCCAAAGCATTGTGAATCAATATGGTGTCTTCTCGTGGTCCAAACCATTGGTATTCTATTGTAATCCAATGTTCTTTTATCTTCTTTCATGATGACCATCTTATCTCCTCAGCTCCTCAGGTGTCTTCTAGCATGGTCTCCTTCTCCATCTCCTTCATCATCATCCTATCATGACATAATAGAATACCTGCTACTCTGATCAACCCATGACAAGGCGAAATTAGTTGTATAAACCTCTAGCCCAAGATGCTTCATGAAATTACATGTTAGGCATGGAACTGGTAAGTGCTTGAGTGAATGACTCAGGGATTATGTGGTTTCAAAGACCAAGGTTCGGGACTAGGAGTGGATGCTACACGATGTGTAGTTCTAGGGGCTTGGGAAGAGGGAATGCACAGTTGAGAGACTCAAGGGCTCAAGCTAGAGGCTTGAGCCCTAAGACTGGGCATTGTGTAGTTCTGAAGGCCTGCGCTAAGTGACTGTGCAGTTGAGGGACTTGGGATTTAAATATTGAGGCTTGAGTAGACTAACATGCAATTCAAGCAGAAGAACAAGATGTGATATTATGCAATTTAGGGGTCCAAGGGATCAAGATTGAACCTTAAGGCTTGAATTTTCCCATTATGTAGTGTTGGAGGGACAAAGACCAAGTGTTTTCACAGTTGCATGGTTCAACAACTCAAGGTTGAGGCTTGAAGTTGCCCAATATGCAGTGTTGGAGGGGAAAAGACCAAGTGTTTGCGCAATTGCATAGCTCAAGTGCTTAAGACTGAGGCTTGATGATTGAGACTATGCAGTGTGTAGAGAAGGCTTACTCGAGGGAAGAATTATGAAATTATGGAAGTCAAGGAATGGAAATATTCACTGAGACTGTGTAGCACACAGGTCCAAGAGCCAAGGCTAGCGTTTGAGGGGTTAGACTGCGTAGTGCATGGTTTAGAATGGCTAAGTGAGGTCAAGTTTCCCGAAAATGAAATTTTGTAGATAAGGCTAAGTGTGGGTTCGATGAAGCTCAGGTGAATACAGAAAAAAAGAGATCATGATCACATACTTGAAAAAGTCAATGATACAACACTGATCTCCAAGAATACAAGAACAACATAATGCCCTCAATGCAGCGGTGATACATCACACCTCTCGAAGTGCGACACAAAAGATACACATTTCAATGAAAATGACGACACTTGTGTGACAGTGCATAAATCATTGGGAATGATTTTGAAACCTATCTACATGACTAAAAGGACTCATTAACACCAAATTTACCCTTTGGATCAAACTATAACTCCACTTTTCATGATAAGCAACACATCACATGCCAATAGACGACACTTGTGATATGAAAAGAAATGTGCAAATGACACTTGCAATATGAAAAATATAGTGAAGGAGACACATACTATATTAAGGATAATATAAAAATGGCACTCGCTAAAGTGAAAGAAATAGAAATTGTTAGTCATAAACATGAAAATGACACTTGTAATGGTGAAAGTGAGAAAAAAGTGAAAGTTGCAGAAAGTCCCCAAAATAGAAATATGATTGCAAAAAAAAAGTGAGAGAGTGTCAATTGAGAGTGTGCACTAACTGTCAACATATGTTTAAAATTGTGCATGTAATGTCTTGGGGGACTGTGTTGGTCGTGTTCAAGCTTGTGTAAAAGAATATGCTCATGAACTTGTGATAGACTGAGCATGTGTGAGCAAGTGACTTTGAAACTTACAATTCAAGAAGGGAGCCCAAAGACTTAGCCAAGCATCAACCAACGAAAAAGTGACTATGGAATGACCGATCACAATATCCATAGTAGGCTATAAATTCAAGTGTAGACAAAATTTTGGAGGGAATTTATCCTAGAGACAACATAAGTAAACCTTTGTATTGTAACATTAACTATATTTTGGTTGACCATGACCCTATAGGGATCTTTATTAGACCCTGCATACAGGAAGACTTAATATCTATTTTTCTCATTAGGACTTATCTGAGTAACCTTGACTCACTTTTCATCTATGACTAAGAAAACAAGTTAATATACAAGGCTAGATATATTTATTTATTGAAATTAGTTATCATGTCGTAGAATGTACAACTCATTATGTAGCTATTTATTTCATTTTAATAAAATCCAAAGAGATTATTCATTAATATAGCTTATGTATAACACTTGTTTCTAGACTAATACCTACTCATGACTTCAATACATGCAAATTTTAATAACGTATGACTATTTATGAAATCAATCACGAATATTTTGTTTGATATTTGCTAGACTTACAAACAAAATTTGTATAGATTCCCTGTCTAAACGGTCCTATTTATTCCATGTTCCTTTGCCAACCCAAAACCTTAATTTTGAAATCTATTTCTTAGTTTCATATATTTTATCTCTAGCCAATACCAAATACCTCCCATATAGTTATCTAGTTTGTCACTATAAGTTAGTCTCGAGCTCAACGTATGGCTTCAACAACTCCACTTTTCCTAACTCTTGGCCTCGCTTCATATACATTAAGATATGTACTAAAGGTTAACTCCATGTCTGAGAAGTAAATACCTTAGGTAATACATGCAAGGACATAAACATTTCCTATTTTTTAATTTAATAAGCTTCCTGATATGATTTCACAAACCATTATTTATTATTGGTGCCTTGTGGCCTAGGATTTAGTATCATTATTATTTGATGGCCTGCATACAACCATTCCATTTTACCTTTTATCAATTTTCTATTCAACATTCATCTACAATTTGAAACTAGATAATAACATAAAATTCAATCATTGAATATACCGGTTCAACATTCATCCATTTTTACTACCTACGTGTGTAAATGTATATGAAACATGTGCATCATAACCTTACATGGTATATATTTCATATGAACAAGACAATTGAAACTAATTTCATAAAACACAGTAAGAGATTATCTCACCGAACTAGATTCTATTGGAAAATTAACTAATATACCATTTCAAAATTAATAGAGCTATGCCTTCCATTAAGAACAAATAACAACTTGTTTCAACACTAAGAATTCCTTTGGTGAATGATATGGGGAAAGGAGTGTTCCACCCAACTAACGAGTTGCACTACCAACAACTCCCCCCGAGCTTAGGATCCTTGCTTCCCTCTTGGTTTCTCCACAACCAAATTTGTCCCAGGTGTTCCCACTCAGTGGCATTTATTAATTCTCTTCCCAACATATTTTTAGAAATGTTATGCGTTTAAGGTCTAACCGCATTTTGCCTAGGCTTTTAGTTTTTTAAAAGATAAGAAAAAATTCTTTTTTTTCTTAGCTTAACATTTCTCTCCAAATAATCTTACCTTAATATTTCTCCTTCATAAGTATACCTTTCTCTCTCCCCATGCTTAGCTTCTCTTTTAACCCGAGTTAGCATTTCTCTCTAGCTATGATTATATTTTTCACACAACATAATCTTTCTCTCTCATTATGTTGTTTCCTATATGACAGGATTTCTCTAAAAAAAATTTGGGAGATTTGAGAAGGACCACCATGTACATTTAACCAATTAACATATGCACAAATTCTTAGATAACAATGAAGCACACATCATTCATATGCCATTTCCTATAATATTCCCAAAAAAAAAACAATAACATATTTATTCATCATAAATTTATTTACCTAACACATTCAACACAAGCCAAGCCAATGCCCCTTGAGTCGTTAGGCTCAATAATATTTACAAATAACTATAAATAATCATAAATAACTATAAATAATCATGCACGCAAAAAGCAATGCACGAGTATCACCCATGGTCAGAGGTACAAACCCTCTCAGTCTAGAAGCATAATGCTAATGACCATAACCAAAATAGACAAATAATAATTGTACAAGCTTAGAATGCCCTATCTAAATGCACCCTAATCAATTCATGTTGTTGAATCATCTCGTGTGATCTCTACCATCTACATAATAAGCCACGTTATAGCGACAAGGTGGAGAAGAACCTAGGGGAACATGTGGCATGTTCATGTGCCCAGCCAAGAATAAAAGCGTATTGGTTTGTTTATCATTCTCCCAAGTGTAAATTTAAACCAAAATGCCCCCAAGTGTAAATTTAAACTAAAATGCCTTTATGTGAATTCCAGAAGTTGATGAGAGGAATATCGCATTATGTCGATGGTATATAAAATTAAAATTAAAGGTACTAGTACAATGAATAAAAAGCCTTTTAAAAAGACAGTGATCGTCTTAATACAATGGGTGAAACTATAAAGTAAGATACAAAGGAAAGACTCACTCTCATAGTACGAGCATATGAATCTTCTTGAGTAAATTTGTGAGGTGAATAGACATAGAGTTCCGTTTTATTTATATGAAGTTACTGTGGAGGAATTAAAAGGTATCAATAGAAACTCATATATTTAAACCATATTTAGTGAATGACCAGCTTATAACCAAAGAGTAAGTAAGGATGAAAAATAAATTAATATAATGATATAAAAATGTGTAGCATCCATGAAGAGAAATCCATGGAAGTGTAAATTAACAGAGAATTTTGAGACATAAACAAAATATTACCTTAGTTAAAATATTTATAATAAATTTTATTTTATCAAAAAATATTTTTATTTCTATTGATATTAGAAAAATTAGTTTTTTATTTAAATACATATATTTTTAGTTGTCATAGTCTAATTAATTTAATTTTTTTCTTTTCAAATTGTGGTAATTTTGATAAGATTTTGATAAAATTTTGGAGGGATTTTTGTAAATTCATGTTATGTCAAATTTCAAGATTTTGGGTTCCGCAAAGGTTTTTAATGGTGCTCAATCCATTTCCACCATCAAAAAGGTTTTTAATGGTGCTCAATCCATTTCCACCATCAAAAACATGATTCAAACACTGCTTGCGAAATTTCTTGAAATTGTTTTGGCCGGATTGCAGCCACTTTTAACTTTATGGGAATTCCTCTGCCTTAACAACTTTAATATTTAGAATTATTTATAAATTTTAAACTAAAATTTTAACATTGAAAACATATTTGGACATGAATCAAATTATTATTTAGTTAAAAATTGTAAATATTTTAATATACAATGTTAAATTAAAATATAAAAAACCAAACTTTGTTTAATTATACATTTAATATAAAATAATCTTGTTTGAGTTTTAGTCATATCCCCAAATTAGAAATATATGTTATAAAGTTTCCATTATCAAAATAAAATTTAAGTTTTAAATATATTAATATAAAATGTTTAAATTAAACTATAAAAAACTGCACTTGTCTTAAATTATACATTTAATATAAAATAATCTTGTTTGAGTTTTAGTCATAAGTCCATATTAGGAATATATATTATAAAATATGCATTATCAAAACTAAATTAATACTTATTTTTGTTAGTATTATTATAATAAAAAATTCATTTATATATATATATATAAATTTCTAACTAGTATACTATTATAATAAAAAAAATCCAGTAAATATATATAAATTTTTAAAGTAAAAAATTATTGTTATTTTCTTCAAATTTTTATATATATTATTATTTTTGACATATGTTTTTGGGGAGAATCACATCAAAATTCATTTTTCTACATGTTTTGTCAGGACAAGATGAACAATCATATCATGACAACAAGTTGAATGAGATTATGGCAATAAGTTAAATAAAGAGACCGACCATTCAGATGGCTACAAAAAATGTTATGCAACTAGCTCACAAAAAGATAGAAACATAGATCAACGTCTTATAAATAAGCCTCTTCGAGGGGGCAAGCTCGTTTACATTACACAAATGAATAATTATTAGATGATTCAAATGACAAAACCTCATTTCTATATATAGGAGTCTAAGGGGTCACAATATAACCAAAGTTGACCTAACAATAATAATATAAAGGCAAAAAAAATAATAATAGTGGGATTCTATGGGGCACAATAATAACAATATGGGGACAATATGGGCACACCAATAACAATAAGGGATACAAAAACAATAGTAATGGGGGAATCACTAGTATTATAGGGACCTAACATGCCCCTCTCCTTCAAAAAAGTGTTGTCCCCAACACTTGAGTATTTATGGATGCTTTTGTATAAAATTTTCATCCTCCCATGTGGAATCTTCAACGGGTAAGTTCTTCCACTTGATGAGATACTCTGAAATTGATCGATTTCATAGCTATTGAGTTCATGTTTCTTTGACTGCTTCACATTCCAATATGATTTTTCCTTCCTCATCAAGTTTTGGAAATATTGTTTGAACTGGAAGTTTGTCGCCTATAACCTTCTTTAAGCATAAAACATGGAAAACTGGGTGCACTCATGAAGCTACAGGAAGCTCCAATTTGTATGCCATAGTACCTATCATTTGCAACACCTTGTACCGACCATAATACTTTAGAGATAATTTATTATCCTTCTTAGCTTGCTTGAGGGAAATTTGTTTATATGGTTGTAACTGTAGGAATACCCAATCATGTATATCAAAACTTCTTTCACTGCAATGTTGATTTGCCTACTGTTTCATTCTATTATGTGCCAAGGTAAGGTTATCCTTTAAGAGTTGGAGAACTTGTTGTTGATGCTCGATGTGATCTTCCACTTCTTGAACCTTAGAATTTTCTCTTAAATATGATGTGATGGACGGTGGATGATATCCATAAAGTGCCATAAATGGGGTCATTTTTGTTGCAGTATGGAAGGAAGTGTTATACCACCATTCAGCCAGAGGCAATAGTTTGACCCATTGTGTCTTTTTATTAGATACAAAGCAACGAAGATATCCTTCCAAAAATTTGTTTACTATCTCAGTTTTCCCATCAGTTTGAGGATGATAAGATGAGTTGTGAGCTAATTGAGTACCAAAACAAGAAAATAATTATGTCCAAAAAATTCTAGTGAAAATGGGATCTTTGTCGCTTACAATAATCTTTTGGTTTCCATGTAGCTTTTGATTTGTTTCCATAAATGCATTAGAAACTGTACTCACTTTAAATGGATGAGATAATTCACAAAAGTGTGCATACTTGGTATGTTTTTCAACTACCACTATGATAACACTCTTTCCTTCGGACTTGGGTAAACCTGTGATAAAATCCATTGAAACCTCCTCCCAATGTTGGCATGGAATGAATAAAGGTTGTAATAGTCCCAGGGTCCTAATTGTTTCAATGTTATTTTGTTGGTAAACCAAACATTCCAACACAAACTTTTGAATATCTGATTTAATGCCATCCCAAAAAAAATCCTTCTTTACCCTATGGTAGGTTTCTAGAAATCCCGAGTGCCCTCCTAAGGGAGAGGTGTGAAATTCCCTAAGAATATTTTGTTTGAGTTGTGAATTCTTACATAGGTATAACCAATCCATGTACCATAACGAATGAATTTTCTAGCTAAATGTATCAGATGTACTGGGATCTTGTTGTATCTTTTGAATGAGTGCCCACACTTCCTCATCATTCTTCCATTCACCCCTTGCTTCGTTTATCCAATCTAGTTGGATAATACAAATGACATAGAGAAATGCTTCCACATCCTCATCCTCTCTTCAGAGTGCATCTGCCACAGCATTTTGCTTCCCTTTTTTGTAGATGATTTCAAAGTTGTAAACCAACATTTTTGTGACCCATTTTTGTTGCTCTTCTAAAGATAATCTTTGTTCTAAAAATTATTTAAGACTATCATGATCTATTTTTACGTTTGAAGTGTCTTCCCATTAGGTATGGTTGCCATTTCTTAAGTGCATGTAGTATTGCAAACATTTACTTTCATAAATAGCTTTGTGTAAATACTTTCCTTTGATTGGATGACTTTCAAAAGCAATGGGTATTTCTTCTTACATTAAAATAACACCAATTCAATTTCCAAAGGCATCACATTCCACAATAAAGGTTTTTGTGAAGTCTGGTGTAGATAAGACTGGTGCTTGGTACATGGCCTCTTTAAGATATTCAAAGGCCTTTGTTGCTTCTAGAGTCCATGAAAATGCATATTTCTTCAATAATGTTGTTAGAGGTGCTGCTATTTTCCCATAATTCTTAACAAACTTGTGATAATACCCTGTCAACCCAAGAATCCTCGTAGTTGCTTTATGGATGTGGGGATTTTCCATTCCTTAATGTTTTTAATTTTTCTAAGGTCCACCTTAACACCTTCATGAGATACAACATGACCCAGATATGCCACCTCCTGTACTCGAAAGAAACATTTTGAGATTTTTGCATATAATTGTTTCTCCTCCAATAGTTTGAGCAGCATGTCAACATGTTGGACATGATCCTTCCAAGACTTGATGTCGATTAGTATATCATCAAAAAATACTAACACAACTTTTCTAAGGAAGGGTTTGAAAATGGAATTCATCAAACCTTGAAATGTAGAAGGAGCATTGGTAAGGTCAAAATGCATGACAAAAAATTCATAATGACCCTCATGAGTTCTAAATGTCGTTTTCAGAATATCTTCAATCTTCGTTCTGATTTGAAGATCCAACTTGGTGAAGTAAATTGATCCATGCAATTCATCCAATAATTCATCAATGACAAGAATGAGAAATTTATCTTTAATAGTGAGTTTGTTGAGCTACCTATAATCCTGACACATGCGCCATGATCCATCCTTCTTGTGAACCAACACTACTGGAGTAGAGAAAGAACTTTGACTAGGTTGAATTATACTAACCTTTAGCATTTCTGCAACCATACATTCAATTTCACTCTTTTGGACATAGGGATATCTATAAGGCCTGATGTTTGGAAGAGCACTTCCTGGAATCAAGTTAATAGAATGATCATGATCATGAATCAGTGGGAGGCGTTTCGGAGTCTCAAATACCTTGGAATGATTGTTGAAGACTTTTTGGAGATCTGGAGAAATGGATGATTTCGATGTGGGAACCTCTAGTGAACATAATTGTGCAATTATGTCTCATTTTTCTTTCTTTAGAAGCTTTGTCATTGCATTAGGGTTGATTATCTTTCCCGATTTCCCTGCGATACCCCTTAATTCAACTTCCTTTCCTTCTTAAGAGAATTTCATGAAAGGTTCTTGAAAATTAAAAGTTATTGTACCCAATGGTTGTAGCCATTGGAATCCTAGTACAACATCAGCACCACCCATTGGAATGGAAAGCATTGGGCTACTCAATACATATTCTCCAATGGATAACTTAATATTATGGTACTTTCTTAAGAAATTTATAGTTCCTCCACTTGCAACCATCACTTGACACTCTGGTGCTGGATATAGGAAGAAATTCAATTCTTTCATTATATTACAATGAATAAAATTATGGGTGCTTCCTGAATCAATCAACACTATTACCTTTTTCTTCTTGATATGCCCTTCTATCTTGATAGTTTGAGGAGTGGTAATTCTAGCCAATGCATTACAAGATATGGTCGGATTCATTGCTTCTTTTTATAGGGTATTTTCTTGGTGTATATCCTCCTCTTTTGATTTTTCTTGTTCCTTTTCATCCTCCTCTTCAAAATATATGTAAAATAATTTCTTCTTGGCACACTTATGACCTTTAGTGTATTTTCTATCACAACTATAAAAAAACCCTTTTGGTCTTTTTTCTTCCAATTGTTGTGGTGTCAACATTTTCAGTTGTGGATGGCTAGGGGCAGCAACACTTCCATCTTTAAGATTGTGTGTGGTAGGCTTCCTTGTTTTCATAACTTTGCTTTCCATTTTTCTTGCCAACCTGAATGCCTTCTCAAATGAATATGATTCCCAAAGGTGAACCTCATGTTGGATGTTGTCTTTTAAAGTCCATATGAACACATCAATCCTATGCTTCTCCGAAATATATTTTACCCATATATTCAATTTTTGGAAGACCTCAATGTGCTCCATCATTGAACCATTTCGTTTGAGATTTATCAATTGGATCAAAATGCTATTGCTTCTTGTATGCCCATAATGTGCTATCATTTCATCCGTAAAAATAACCCAGGTGACAATTCATTTATGAGAGCAAAGCCATCGATACCATAAAAACTGATTTGGTTCCAAATATAAAGTTGCAATGCATACCTCTTGTGTGTTTTTCACATTATGGAGATCGAAAAACTGCTCCATCTGTAGTATCCATGTTTTGGGATCCTTGCCATCAAATTTCCTCATATCGATCTTTGGAACATGGTGGTTCTTCGATCCAACATTAGAGTCTATGAAATCATGATTAACATTTATTTTGTTCTCATTATGAGTTTACTTTACTACCCTTTCGCCCTTAGTAATCATTTGTTGTAGAAACTTTGTCAAATCTGCCTTCAAATATGTCTTCAAATCTTCCATGCCTTTCTTTAAACCCTCCATCTTAGCTTCCACACCATACATCTTAGCTTCTACATCTTTCTTTAAACCATCCATCTTAGCTTCTATTACTTTTTGTGCAAGTGAAATTTGTTCCACTTGGTCTTGTAATTTTGATATATCATGTTGCATTTCTTGCTCTTCTTCATGAGTCATGCTAGAGATTTCAGGTTTCTTATTAGGTGTTTCCATTTTCTTTCCTCAAGGCATCAATTACCGATAATAATGCTTCACTATGCCCTTTGAATTCCTTTAAGCTAATTTTTCAAACCAAGCTTATGCAAAAATTTAAAAAAACTACATTTTTTTTCACTTTGTAGGAGCTCGATATTGATTCTGATGTATCTCTGTACTTGCGGATCTCCAAGGTCTGGAATTTCTTCCTGTGGTAAACCTCTGAGTAATCTTTCTAACCCCACAAGTCTAATTAAGATTGGATTCTCCAATGAAGAGTTATGTCAAATCTCCCATGATAACCTCAGTATCGACACGTTCAACAAAGTGAACTAGTACAACATGTCGCAGGTCACTGTTTGAACCTTAGCTTCTAAAAATGATACCCACAAAAACTATTGTCCGTCCTCTTTCTGTAATTTCTTATGACAATTCAATTAGATGCTCAGAGCAAAAGTTATGATGATTTTCCAAAGGTCACATGTTTGGAATGTAATTTGGGTGTTTGCAAAATCCCTAACTTCTTCAGATTATATCTCCGACAATATAGCGAGAAAATCTTTGAAATTCGGTCCCAAGGTTGAGTGACATTTTGTCTAATGGGTTTTTATTTAAGCCTCTGAAACATCACAGAAAAAAAGTTATATAAAAAATGCCACAACGACTTGTTTGGAGCAGCGAAACTCTAGAATCCAAAGCTCTAATACCAAATGTTATGAAACCAGCTCACAAAAAGATAGAAAAGATAGATCAATGCCTTAGAAATAAGCCTCTTTGAGGGGAAACCTTCTTTACATTACACAAATGAACAACTCTTAGATGATTCAATTGACAAAACCTCCTTTCTATATATAGGAGTCTAAGGGGTCACAATATAACCAAAGCTGACCTAACAATAATAATATAAAGAGCCAAAAATAATAATAGTGGGATTTTATGGGGCTCAATAATAACAATATGGAGACAATAGGAACACAACAATAACAATAAGAGATACAATGACAATAGTAATGGGGAATCTAGTATTATAGGGACCTAACAAAAAAACAACTATTTTTGACTCAAAAAAATGACTACATTTATCTGGACCAAGAGTTAGAAGAAACATAATTAATTAACTTATTTCTTCACATCTCAAAATAATTTTATTATTCCAATAAAATCAAACTTTATAATCTTGATCTACTAACTTATTTCATCACCTCAAGATTTTTTTTTTATTATTCCAATAAAATTGACCTTTACAAACTTATTTAGTAACTTATTTCCTCGCATGGAAAAGCTTTTATTGCCTCACATTTATTCCAATAAAATTGACCTTTCCAAACTTATTTAGTAACTTATTTCCTCGCATGGAAAAGCTTTTATTGCCTCACATTAAAATGAGCTAGTATAAAAATTAGATGAAAGTTGCTCACTTGTGAATACTCCAATTGCCCTCGGCTTCCAATGTTCCAAACAATAAGAATGAAATCATGTAAATTTTGTCCTAGTAATTTTGGCGGTCGGTACAGCGCATGCATTTTCGGCACGGTGGTTAGGCTTGGTCTTCCAAGTATCGTGAATTTGAAACTGTTTTTCCAAATGAGATGTTTAGATATAAATTTTGATTAAAAACTTCAAATTTGATAGCTATTTAGATGTTGAAGATATGATTCAATTTGTCCGTTGGCTAAAATCAGATACATCGTCTTCAAAATGTGTTGTTTTTCGTTGGCTTCGAATTGGTCAGCCATTGTGATTGCCCCGTCGCATAAATTTTAATCTACAAAATCGTCAGAAAATGGGTGCGACTATCCTGGAAACGATGTTTTCTTGTCAATTTGTCCAGATTTTTTGGGGATTTGTGCACACCTGCAAGTTTGAAAGCAAACATTTGTCTGTTTGCGGCCGGCCATCACACGGAGATGTGGAAACTAAATGGCTGCATGACTGGTAGAATGCCGTCAACTGGCATGAACTTTTTGCATCAACATCAACTGAAAGCGACTAACATTTATCTCCTCTTGACGCTTTGATATAAAAGCGAGATCGTGCATAATCTTCCCTTAAAACAGAAGCGTGGACAAGTAAATCAGTTCATGGAATTTGTTGGCTAAAACCCGCTTACGATTTTTTCCACAAGTGCAGATTTAGAAATTGATGTGTTAATTGTTCCTTAAATGCGGTATGTGAACGCAAGGTTGGAATTTCGAAACAGACGACCCATCAAATGTGACTGATTTCACATCTCTCTTCTTCTAATATTTTCACTGTTTCAACCAAACGATCTAGACTTCTTGCAAAATCTTGACTTATTACCATTTTTTTAATTATATTTGACAAGAAAATCTCCACATAACAAGTGTCGAATTCCATCCCTATTGTGAGCTGCGAACAATACGAAAATTAATGGCCAACAAAGTACAAATTACCGTGACATGTATCTTTTGTACATAATTCAAGACATTTACAATTATATGGATCGTGACAATATTGCAATGAAGATATGCCTATGATACTATTGTAGATCATTTGATATCAGATTTAGTTGTTAAATGTTATGCGTGTACCAGACATTAAATCTAATTAGTTGTCAGTATCTGTCTATTTCCTCTAATGCGTGCTTCAAACATCAGCTTACCAAATTCGACGGTGTGCATAAAATTTTGGCAGGGTCTGTTACTTAGTATTGGACATTTCCACGTGGCCCATTGCCCTGGTGTCGAGATATTTTTGGCACGTCTATTATTTAGTCTATGTGCATATTTATGATAACATGCTTTTAGAGTCACAGCTATCCTACCATCCCTAAAGATGTAATTCTAAGTTAACTTGTAGCATAGCCACAATTCGCTCGGAAAACAATAGAGATTCCTACATGACTTTGTGAAATTTGGGCGAAATATGTGAGATTTGGGCGAAACATTTTTGTGGCTGTGTAATTTGGCACATAAAACTAGCTACCTGCTTGCAGAAAATATGTAAGTCGGTGAAAGTAGAGTGGACGCCTGTCGTATGGGTAAACAGTTGGGAGATGGATATTTTTAATTCATAAGCATTGTCTATACTATTCATAGAAATCATTACGTAATTAATTAAAAAAAAAAGATGAATTTAAAAATATATATATGTTATTACGATTTTATATTTATTTTTAAATATATTTTAGGTTATAACTTTATTATTAGATAAAGTAATGTAAATATATTATTATTATTATTCATCCATTTTAATAAAGACTAAAGGGGATCAAATTATATGAGGTGGAAACTTTGTTTAAAGTGTAAAATTTCAATATATATATGCAAATTTTTTTTATTGTTTAAGTTGTCTTTTTGAATGAATGTGGATTAAATGTTTTGAATATCATTTTTGGTCCTTGGATTAGGTATATTAGAAAGAGTGGAAAATATAGTAAAAAAAAAATCAAAATGTAAAATATAAAATTGCTTAAAATGTTTTAAGCATAACAGTTTATTAGTTTTTATAATATTGAAGCATTTTATGTATGTACCACATTATCTCATTAAAATATTTTTTGTTATTATGGTGTTAGAAGGTGCTTTACTATCGAGAATGGGAAAGTGTATAGTGAGTATAAACAATTGAGACATATATAATAATAATAATAAATAATAAATGGATTGAATTTAATTAGTTATATTGTGCCTTTGTTTTTCTTACTAAAAGTATAAACAATTTTATTCTCAAAAAATATATAATATGCATATCACATTAAAATATTAAATTCAAAAACTAATAAAACTTCTTAAAAATAAATATTATAATTATTCTAAAATTTGGCAAGGATTCATTGAAATCACAAGTTTGAAATCCATATATAGAATAAAAAAATGAGTTTACTGCTAACAAATGCACTGGAAACTCCAAAAACTATCACTTATAGACAACTCCTAATTATAATTATAATTATAATTATAATTATATATATATATATATATATATATATATATATATATAAATCATGGTTTTGATAAAATTAAATATATAAATATTTCCATGTATAGAGATGTGAAGTTTATAAGAGTTTACGGGTCACGAATGTGCTAGAAACTCCATAAAGTATCACTTATAGATAACTCCCATATATATATATATATATATATATATATATAAATCATGGTTTTAATAAAATTAAAGATGTGAATATTTCTATGTATAGAGATGTGAATTTTATAAAAGTATAAATGATAATATTAGGAACCATAGAGGCACAAATCTTTTCTCCAAGTTTTGCATTCAAAAAGAGGTTTGTATCTTGAGAGATTTAATTTGTATAGGGAATTCTAATAGATTTATGTCCATTTAACCCAATGTATTAAAATATTAAGGGTCATTGGCATTGAATTTCCTTATTATTATTGATATTTCTCTAGATATTAATTTTACAGTAAGAATTAAATTTATTACATCTCTCTTTTACTAAAGCTATTAGAATTTTGTCCACTAGATTTTGGGTAGATGGTGATCGGGTCCCTTGTTAAGGTACTCAACACTCCTAGATGTTAAGTCACCAGTTCAATTTCTTACCCTTTACAGGTGTTATTCACCATGATGTAGCCTCACCAATGCCGAACTTTTTTAGTTACTTTATATATATGGTTGATATTAGAATATATTAGTTAATAGGGATATTGAAATATTTTGAAAAAATATAAGAATTATAAAACTGCTTCTTGTCACCTCTTTCCAGGCTATCATATCAAGAAATAATAAATATGTATATTGTTTTTTATATTTTTATGATGACTATCTTTATTTTTTATTTAAAAAATATTTTATTATTTTAAATTTATACTTATCAACCTCAAATTGAGCACTTATTACACATTTTCCTCATAATCAACTGTAAATTGATTCCTTCACATAATTGTTCAAATCCATTAACCATGATTTAAAATTAAATTAATACTAATAAAAATAAATAATTTGAAATATTAATCATCACTTTAAATTAGCTATATATATGTTAGGCACATTGAATTTTTTTTTTATTATTGATATTTTTCTAGATATTGATTTTACTTTAGGTATTGAATTGATGATATCCCTTTTTATTAAAGTTATTTGATATTTTTTTAGTTACTTTTCTATGTGGACATCTAAATATTTATTTGTGGTCCAGTAATTTTTTTTGGATTATATATATATGAAGTTGATATTAAAACTTATTAGTTAATATAGATATTGAAACATTTCAAAAAAAATATAAGAATTATACACCTTCTTCATGGCTGAGGATGAGAGTGAAATATTTCACCACATCTTTTTTCCATTAAGTTGTTATATCAACAAATAAGTAAATAGTATATTATTTTTTTATTTTTATGACAACCAAAATTATTTTTTATTTAAAGAATACTTTATTTTTATTTTGAAAGGTACAATAGTTGAACACTTATTACACATTCCCCTCACACTGAATTGTATAGTCATGCATTGGCACAATTATTCAAATCTCTTAACTATGATTTAAAATTAGATAAATTGTAATGAAAGTACTCTCTCTCTCTCTCTCTCTCTCTCTCTAAAATTTTAATATTAATATTCAAAAAAAATATTGTATATCTTTTATAATAATGTTAAATTATATATCCCAATGGGTGTGTCCAATCATGAGGCATTTGAAGTGTGGGGAGGACTCTCCAACACATACCCCTTACATTATCTGGGACGAGCAATTCTTGGTAGGTGGATTACATGCGAGGGATCCCAAGACATTATTTCATAATGTACTGTGGATTATTGGTATTAAAAGTGTTTTGGAATCATGTGTGGAGTATCAAGTGATGGTTATTAGGTAATAGGGAGAATTTATGTCCTTCAATGGTGGCATGGATTATTTTATATTTCCTCATAGAGCAACTCCCTTTGCTGCTCAGCTCCGATCTAAGCAGGAACATTGAATAATTTTTATGTGGTTCTAGGTGATGACAATATTTGCAAGTTTGAGAAGTTGTGTAATGGTCTTGACAGGGTGGTGAGGCACAGTGGAAACATTCATGCACAGGTGTAATACCCCTCTATTTTCTACTTTTAATGTTGAATATTTTTAAGGATGAACCTATTATTTCTCTTAATGTCTATGAAAGCCATCTTTAAAACCTTTGTGATGATGTAATCAATTGGATTATTGATTAATATAATAAATAAATTGTTGGAAAAACATTCAAGAAAAGAGCACTAGAGTTAGAAGGTTTCTTTCTAGCTTGGGAAAAATTGTGGGTGGTTAAGTCCAAATAATGGGTCTTCCCAAAAATCTCCTAAATATCCCTAGGAGAGAATATATATATATATATATAGATATAGATATATATAATGGGAGAGAAATATTAGGTTAATAATTTAGTTGGAGAAAGATACTAAGTAGGGTGGAATAAAGCACTGTGGGAAAAGAAGGAAGGCTTTAATGAAAAATAAAAGATTCTTTTTTGAAAAAAAAGGGGACTAAAACAAAAGACCTAGGAAAAAAGTTTGGCAGGCCTTAAAGGAGAACATTGTAAAAGTAAAGTTTGTTGGGAAGAAAATATATAAGAGAAAGTGTTAGGTCCCTATACTACTGGTGTAACCCTGTATTGTTATTAGCACAACCCCCTTATTATATTGTTGTGCCCATGTAGTCCCCATATTGTTATTATTGTGCCCCATAGAAGCCCACTATTGTTATTATTGTGCCCTTACATTATTATTGTTATGTCGGCTTTGATTATATTATGACCCCTTAGAGTCCTATACATAGAAAGAATGTCTTCTCATTTGTATCATCAAATAATTGTTCATTTATGTAATTTAAAGGAGGGTTCCCACACAAAGAGGCTTATTTCTAAGGCGTTGATCTATGTTTTCTATCTTTTTGTGAGCTGGTTTCATAACATTTGGTATCAAAGTTGTGGATTCTAGGGTTTTGCTGCTCCAAATACATCATCGTGGCATTGTCACTATAACTTTGTTGCTATGAAATTTCATAAGCCAAAAGATAAACCCATTTGAGAAGAAGTCGGTCTGAACCTCGTGTCCAAATTTGAGATCTTGTCTTGCTATAGTTTTGGAGATATGATCTGCAAAAGTTAGGGTTTTTGTAGGCTCCACAATTTCAACTCAAAAAGTCATCATGGAATTTTTGCTAAAATATTTGTTCTACGAAGGTTTAGAATCTAAAATTAAAACTCATTTGAACCAAAATCTTAGTGAAGCTCGGGTCCAAATTTCAGATCTTGTCTCACTATATTTTCGGAGATATAATCTAAGACATTTAGGGTTTCTGCGGGCTCCCGAATTACATCCTAAATAGGTGACCTTGGGAAAATTTTCATAAATTTCTCTCTTAGCATAAAATTTAGATTTCATAAGAATGTGAAGAAACAGAATAGATTGTAGTTTTGTATGTATCAGTTTCAACTCCTAAGGTTGAAACAGTGACATGTGGCACTTCATACAATTTCACTCTACTAAACAAGTCTATGATCGGGTCATCGTGGGAGATTTGACATAATGCTTCCTTACAGACTCCGATCTTGATTATACTTTCAAGGGTAGAAAGAGGACTCAGAGGGCTACTATAGGACGAAATTTTAGAACTTGGAGATATGAAATTACAGAGTTACAATCATTTCAAGATCGAGCTCCTAAAATCAAAAGAAAGAGAGATGAGGAAGTTTGATGGCAAGGATCTGGTAAATTGGATACTAAAAACGGAGAAATATTTTGATCTACATGGAGTACCACTATTGCAAAAGGTACATATTGTATCTAATTATTTAGAACCAGATCAATTTTTATGGTATAAAGTGCTTTTTTCTCATAAACCACTTGCTACATGGTCAATTTTCATCGAGGAAATGAAAGCACATTATGAGGATACAAAGATCACCACCTTCTTTAGCCTATTGATAAATCTCAAACAAAAGTCTTCAATGGCAGAGAACATTGAGGATTTTCAAAAATTGAATATAAGGGAAAATGATATTCCAGAGAAGAAGAGGATTGATGTCTCCATAGGGACTTTAAAGGATAACATTCAACATGAGGTTCGTCATTGGGAACCTGATTCATTGGAGAGGGCAAGAAAAGTGCAAAGGAAAATTATGGCAACAAGGAAGTCTACCCCTCACAGCTATATATATGGAAGTATTGTTTTTCCTATCCTTCCAAAACCTACAAGGTTGACACCACAACAATTGGAATAAAAAAGAGTAAAAGGGCTCTGTTATAATTGTGATAAAAAATACACTAAAGGTCATAAGTGTGCTGAGAAGAAATTATTTTACATAGATTATGAAGAGGAGGAATAAAAGGATCAAGAAACATCAAAAGAAGAGGATATACACCAGGAACCAACCCTACAGAAAGAAGAAATGAAACTAATCATATCTTGTAAAGAATTGGCAAGAATTACCAATCAAACTCTCAAGATAGAAGGACACATCAAGAAGAAAAAGGATCAAGAAGTGAAAGATGACATCGAGCATAAAGAAATGAATCCGACCATATCTTGTAATGCATTCAAAGAAATTACCACTCCTCAAACTCTCAAGATAGAAGGACATATCAAGAAGAAAAATATTCAAGCAATGAAAGATCACAACAAGCAATAATAACAAGTTCTCCATCTTTTAAAGGATAACACCACTTTGGTGCAGAATCGAATGAAACAATACACAGATCAACATCACAATGAAAGAAGTTTTGATGTAGGCGGTTGGGTATTTTTACAGCTACATCTAAAGAAAGCAATTTATGAGAAGGAAATGTTGGCAATATTACATGCTCTTAAGAAATGGCAACCTTACCTAATGGGAAGCAACTTCAAGGTAAAAATGGATCATGATAGTCTTAAATACTTTTTAGAACAAATATTATCTTTCGAACGACAGAAAAAATGGTTCACAAATATGTTGGGTTATTACTTTGAAATCATCTACAAAAAAGAGAAGCAAAATGTTGTTGCAGATGCACTCTCAAGAAGGGATGAGGATGTGGAAGCATTATTTTGTGTTATTTCTATTATCCAACCAGATGGGATACACGAAGCAAGGGATGAAAGGAAAAAGGATGAAGAAGTGTGGCCACTCATTCAAAAGTTGCAGAAGGTCCCAGTTCAAACAATATTGCCAGAACTTTATGAGGAAGGAAAAATCATATTGGAACCTAGAGAATTCACAGAAACAAGAAGCCGAAATCTACGAAATCTATCAATTTCAAAGTATCTCATCAAGTGGAAGAACTTACCCGCTGAAGATTCCATATGGGAGGACAAGAATTTTATACTGAAGCATCAATAACTAATCAGACATTGAGGACAATACTTTTTGAAGGAGAGGGGCATGTTAGGTCCCTATACTACTAGTGTAACCCCTTATTGTTATTAGTACAACTGCCTTATTATATTGTTGTGCCCATGTAGTCCCCATATTGTTATTATTGTGCCCCATAGAAGCCCACTATTGTGCCCTTACATTATTATTGTTATGTCAACTCTGATTATATTATGACCCCTTAGACTTATATATATAGAAAGGATGTCTTGTCATTTGTATCACCCAAGAACTGTTCATTTGTGTAATGTAAAGGATGTTGCCCCCCCGAAGAGGCTTATTTCTAAGGTGTTGATCTATATTTTCTATCTTTTTGTGAGCTAGTTTCATAACAGAAAGCACCAGAGAACCAAAGGGATTACTGGTCAGAAGGGAAATAATATGTTAGCTCAGGGGAACTCGCAGGAGGATTTAATTTTCTATAAAACCCTAACTTCCATATTGTATGAGAATTTAAAAACCCACCTCCTACTGAGTGCACTGATTATAAGCATAGAGCTTTACATTGTGTATCCATGAGGCATGCTGAGATGGAAAAAAAAAAAGAGGTAGGGGTCCCTCAAATGAAAGCACTTGATCATCCCTGTGCGAAAAATGAATCAAAGGGAAGACAAAAAAAGAAAAAACCCATCTCAAATGAAGAAATACATAACTCAAGAGTGGTTAGAAAGAATATATGTCTAGAAGATACCCATCAAAGAAACGTTCAACACCAAATTTTTTTAGGGAAAGACCAACTATAGTAAGTTGACCACCCCTATAGGAATACTGAGATCAAAATTTTCCATTTAACAAAGAGTATGAGAGCCTTGAAATACTAGATGATAAGGACAATTGTTGCAATAATTAATATCTGTTTATGAGAGAAGCAATAAAATAAACACCAAGTGCTATACCTGTAACAAATCACTATAGGTACATGGAGTGAAACCACACCAAGAAACCACCACCACATCCTCAATAATACTAGGCAGTGCAACATTCTAGTGGAAAGCAAGAGAAAATGACAATAATGGTGGGAGATATATGTAGGATAGTGAATCAATAACCCTAAACATCATCCACCATTACACGTCTACAAAAAAACAGGACCGTCAATAGTGCCTTACCAAGGAGTGATGCCATGTTCTCATGGATGTTCCTTAGGTAGCACTAGGTTACATTTCCATGTATGGGGTAAGGCCTAGGTGACGCTTGATCATAGATGTCAATTCTCAAGGTGAGTGAGTAGTTGAACGAGTCACAAAACTTGCAAGAACAAATGACATAAACCACATATTTAATACTTATACATATATGTCTAAGTTACATCATGAACCATGTGTCAAACATTTGTGCAAGGTTGTCAACTCCCCCATACGAGTTAGGAAACAAACATAATTAAAAATATTACCATGAAGGTGACTATTACCTTAGCAACAAAATGTCAGATGATTAGTGCAAAAATCGTGTTAATCCCTTATGAGCCACACTTCTTTACTTATTAAATCCGTAATGCATATCAAGTGTTGGGTAAATATTATGAGGCCATGAGGAATCAGTTAGAAGAATAAGCATATGACAAAGGCAACATAAAAAAATAAGAGAAATTGTTTTCCTTTAAGAACAAAAAAAATACAATCATATTTAACCATGTTATACTAGTAATATAATTACTCTTAATACATTTAGATATTAGGAGGATACACCCATGATTAACCAAATTGGAACTATAAGAACTTCTATAATATCTGAAGGAATCAATGAAACTTGTAATGTATATCATAAAGACTTAAAGGACTAAGTACAACGATTTGGGTGATAAGTATAGAAAAAGAAAAAAAAAATTGTATGAGAATGGAGGTATGTTACATATGGTATTAGAGTTGCAGGTTCAACATTTGAGCCTAGGAGAACCCAATGCAAGAAAAAAATGTATATAGAGCTTAGGGATTGATATGAATATAAAATAATGTGTGTTTTGTATTGATAACAAGGTAGGAAAGTGAATCAACATTGCAAGAAAGAATGGTGGAATCTTCCAACCCACCTCCTACAAAAAGAGAGGAAATTTATGTGGAGATGGGAGGAGAAAATACCCCTCCAAAATCTCAAATCTTGGATATTGTGAGAAATTTATCAAAATAATTGGCTATTATCAAAACCAATCATGAACGATTGTTGAAGGTCAGTGAGGAAAAAGAAACGTTGATAAAATACTTAACCAAAAAGTCAATTCATAAGCCCATGAAAATAAAGTAGACCCCATGAATAGGAAAATTACTAAATCATACATAAAAAAGACTAGAAGTGGAAATGAATCTGATAAAACCTATCCAAAAACATGGAAATAAAAATGGAGGAAGAAAATGGATATGTCGGGAGAATTTAAGAAAACAAACTCCCTACATTTGATGGCGAAAAGGAGGAGGATACAAAAACATGATTTCTCAACATGACAAAGTAATTCCAAGTTTATCAGTATGGCAATAATTTGAAGGCCAAAATGGCCATTTATCAGTTACAAGAGAAATTTTGCCTCTCACAGGATGAGGTTAAAAAATCGCATACGCTGCAAGAGATGGAAATTTATTGGGAAGCATTCCATAAACAAATTAGGTCTAAATATTTAAGGGAATGGTACTAAGATGACTCAACAAAGGAATGCCATGAGTTAAGGTTTGGACAATTAACTATGGATGACATTTTTGCTAGGTTCACTAACTTATTATTCTATGTTCTCTATATCAAGGAAGGGAAATACAAAGTGCATATATTTTTAAAATGATTACCTATATCTTATAAAGAAAGTATTGAGTTTGAAAATCATAAAACTATGGTTGAAGTGGTGAGGAAAGCAATATTTTGTTATCAAGAGTTCAAAAATAGAGGAGAAGGTAACAAATATTAGCAACGTAAGGACAAAAATAAATCTTGAGGGGTGGGGGAAGACAAAATATTCCATATCTAAAGAAGTTTGGAAGGGATCACCAATGGAAGAAGTTCAACAACAGTTATCTACCCTAAGCTCCTCAATCTCAAACTAGGTCAAAACTAATGGAGTTGAATAATAAGAGGATAAGTGGGGTTAAGGAAAGAGAACTTTTGAAGTGGTTGGGACGTGGAGAACCCCACCTATTAACGGACTATCCACATAACCCAATACATCTTCAAAATGTACAAGCTATACACAAACCAACAACAGTAGATGATATTGCAGAAAACATCACAAAGATAAGTGCAATGTTAGAATATAAACAAGCGGAGCACTGATACACCATGATTGATATTTAAGGTAACATAATAAACCATCACGTGTCTACAGAAATTGAGCTAGGGGCTAGTCTTAGCTATTATCCCACAGATAATGGAAAAATGTAACTCAAAACATGAGAAATTTAAGAGTGCATAGTAAGTACAGCTCACAACAGACACAAAAAATAAATGTAATCAGCCATGTGAAGCAATGTCCTTTGAACTTAAATGATTTTCCAACCTATGTAAACTTAAATATACTTTATTTAGTTTTTTTATGATGTTTTAATAGTCATGGATTGGCTCGAAAAACATAGAGGTATAGTGAAGTACTTAGAAAAAACAGTTAACTGTGTAAACAAAGAAGGAATAGCACAACATATAAAAGGCATACCAAAACCAATTTAAGTTATACAAATTTCAACATTAAAGTTGAAAAGAAGTGAAAGAAAATGATGTCAACTCTTTGCTATCCATATTGAAGAATATTTTCATAAAACATAAAATCAAGAATTAAAGGACCTACCAATAATTAGGGAGTTTAAAGATGTATTTCTGGAAGAAATTTCAAGTCTGCCTCCCCATAGAGACATAAAATTCTCTATTGACTTAGTACTAGGAGCTACCCCAGTGTCTAGAGCACCTTATTGAATCATTGTCCCATAATTATTAGAGCTAAAAAAATAGTTACAGGAATTACTCAATAAAGGGTACATTATGCTTACTGTTTCTTCATGGGGAGCTCCAGTATTATTTGTGAGAAAGAAACATTGTATGTTTAGAATGTGCATAGATTATCTGAAACTCGACAAATTATTTATTAAAAATAAATACCCATTTCCCCGCATTGATGATTTGTTTTATCAAGTAAGGGAGGAAACTATCTTCTCAAAAATTGACTTGAGAACTAGGTACCATCACCTAAGAATCAAAGATGAATGCATTCACAAAAAAAATATTTGAACCAGGTATGGTAACTATGAATTTGTAGTGTTACCGTTTGGTATTACAAATGAACCAACAACATCTATGTGTTTAATGAGAAATATACTTAGTAAGTACCTTGATAAATTTGTACTAGTTTTTATAGATGATAATTTTAGTGTATTCCAAAAATAAAGATGAGTGTGGAGAACATTTTAGATTGGTACTCCAAACTTTGAGAGAACCATACAGATCAAAGGATGTAAAACAACTGTCATTGGATATGTTGATGGGAAAATGGTAAGGTAAATCAATGTCGTGAGAAAAAAAATAACGATTAGATGGGATGATTAAAGCATTAGATTCCCAGTTTGTAATTAATAAGGATAAATCAGGTTGAACAGTTTCAAAAATTCTCTGCATAATATAACCGTCTTCCACGTGTGATGAGTGTAACAAACCATTTTCTTGTAACTAGTTACACACTACACTGGCATCATAATCATCAAAAGAAGTGAAAATGAAGGCTAGTATAGAAAACACATGAAATGAATCAGGGTAAAATAAGTGAAGAAAAACTTGATTCATCAAATAACCCATGCATTCAATAGTGCTCAAGAGGATTTAAAGTGCGATGAAGAAAACAATTAGTTGTATAACATTCACAAGAAAAACTAGGAGCTGACTATTGTAAATGAATTTGATAGACATGATTCCTTCAGCCAAATATAGTCTTTGAAATAATCAACTTCATAGTTACATGCTTCCATGAGAGATACACCTTCAAAACTTGAGTTAAGAGAAATATATTTTCATGGAGATGAATCAACTAAAATAGAATCTTGAATCTGATCAGAAATTGAGTTTACATTGAGTGAAACCTTGCAGAAAGAAGGATTTTGCAAGGAAAACTAGATGTAATTTTGTTCGGTGATCTTACTAGAGTCTCAAGATCTTAATATAACCATCAACAAAATTTGAAATGCCCTGACTTCGTGACAAGTCCTGAAACTTTCAAACATTGTAAAATTTGATTTTGAATGTTGAATCAAATCTTGCATGATGTGAGGATAACTTATTTCACTGATTTCAATTATACCACTACTAATCAAATGGAAACCATATTTGTTACTTATTTTGTCAGATTTTACAAATTCAATAATGAGATTACTCAAGTTGAAAGATTCTTCTGATCACAAATATGGAGATGTATGAATTTGAGAGAGTACATGCGCAAGCTGATTTGAAGATTTGTCTTCATGCAAAACAAGGTATGAGAAAGGATAGAAATGATACTCAATGATTCGATTGTTTTCTATTTGATCATGGAAAACATCACTACCTTGTCTCAATTAAAAAGTGAACTCATGCAATGAAGAACTTGAGGAGCGTGGAGATCTTCTCACATGCAGGAAGGTTTATTCTTCTCACGTGCATGTGCTTCTTCCCTTCATTTTACAATTATTCACTATTCTTATGAGCTATACAGTAGCCTCTAGGGCACAAAAGCCTCATTATTCTCTAATATCCATCTCCATGATTTTGGTTTCAGTTTGGTAAAACTGCTTACAGCAAACTGTTATGCCTAGAGACATCTGGCGAGTTCTGGTGTCATGATCGTTGTATTTTGTTTTGGATCAAGTTCCAATGTGTTCGTTTTGCAATACCTTTTGATGAGACACAAACTTAGCCTCACTTTGTAATGAGCTTCAGTTTAGCTATATATATATATATATATATATATATTTCAGTTTGGTAAAACTGCTTACAGCAAATTGTCATGCCTAGAGACATTTGGCGAGTTCTGGTGTCATGATTGTTGCATTTTGTTTTGGATCAAGTTCCAATGTGTTCGTTTTGCAATACCTTTTGATGAGACACAAACTTAGCCTCACTTTGTAATGAGCTTCAGTTTAGCTATATATATATATATATATATATATCGCATAGGACTTTTGGGTCTTGTAATGTTTGGCAGGGGTGTTCCAGTATTTAAATTACCAATTATGTATTTCCTGTTCCAGGCATTCCAATTTATTAATATGTTAAGAATTTATGTTAAATGAAAAATTGAATATGAATTGTTATTTACTTCTTCTCTTACTTTTGTTAAGCTTCTTTAGCTCTATATACGCTTAATCTTATTGTTAGCATCCTTATGATTTCTGGGTATGCGATTGGTTTACATCGTTTATGTGGTTCCGTGGAATATTACATATGCATATTGTGGTTATATCAACTATTGTACTCAATGTTAGCTATGGTTATGGTTCTGTGTAGTTTTCCAATGTAATTTACTATTCTGGTTCATGTATATAATTTTGTGGTACTCCATTTTAATTAGTTATTTTCGTCACCACCTGTGGAAAATTAGTTTTTCGATCTAGTTGTAGTTTGAAGCACTATCCTTGGATGTTCTAGCTTAACAATTACCCTTGGTTGAATTTTATGGATCACCACTAGGCATGTTCGTTCAGATGTTTTTATTATATGTTTCTTTTCTACACTCAACTTCAATACATACTGCACGTTGTTGACATTGGCTCTCTTATAACGATAAATGGATATACTATGTGAGAAATATTAGGCATAAAAAAATCCTTTAATTGTTTGATAGCTAATGTTGGAACTTTTCTCTCCAACATTCAATTGTTTATGTTTTGCTCTAAAATGTCCATTCGCCATTTTTTTCCCTTAACTTTGCTTAATTAAAAACATGTGCATGGTTGAGTAGTGCACTCCGCATGATAGCTTTTCACTAACTCTTACCCCTGATTATCACAATCCTAATTACCTTTTTAAAATTACATAAATAGATCTACATCTTCTAATATAGATTAGCAATGCTTGTAATACTATAGCACATGCACTTCAACATGTTTCTACATAAGTTTTCCAAGATAACTTCACACTTCAAGTACTTATTGAGAACATCTCCCTAGGGAATACAAGTTCATGGCACCTTAACCTAGTTATTCTAGACCCTTACCTACTACAATAGGCACTCTTTGATATTAATTATACTATGGTACTACTTTCCTATGCAACAACAGTGATCACCAAATCTATCCTTACATAATTTTGTAACCTTAAGTACATCAATGACAGATTTTAACAGTTTGGAATACAAGTATGCATAGTTAAAAATAAGTTCATATTTTAAGAAGTTAATATGCTTGGAAGTCTATTTCCCATTTTCAAACATAACTAAGCACCAAATTATACTTCCCCGACATTCATTTTCACCATTAAAAATTATTGTAACAAACATGATAAAAATTTCATGTAATAAATGTTAATAAAGGAAAAATATGACCACTATTAAGTGACATTTATTCCAAGCTCAATGTTAGGAAAATATATCCTAGTGGCCATCACTGGATGTGTGTTTTGGCTAAGGAATATTGGCAAAGACTAAGGCAAGGGAATTAAAAGGAAAAAATGCATTTTTTCACATTTATTTATGAGAATAAATGAAATTAGGAAAAAAGTAAGGTGAAAGGTCAGAGGTTTCCCGTGAGGAGGAAATTGAAGGAAAATAATGGAAAATGAAGAAATTAGAAGCCTCATGCATAGAAAGGCTTATGAGGATAAGTTCATGGCTTTTGTCAGGTTCAAGTTTGGAGCCCTCTCATTATTCTCTCTCTCTCACTCTCTTGGTCACTTAGTGTTTTCCTGGAGCATTCTAACTTTGGATCAAGGAAGGAAAAGAAAGAAAAGGGGAAGGAAGGAAATCAAGGATCAAAGAAGGAAAAAAGGATCAAGAAGCTTCAACAAGAATACTTGCAAGTAACCTTTTACATGTGTGATTTCCTAGCTGGTTTGGATATGCATGGATTTTCATTTTGGTGTATGGTTCTATTGTTGTTGGTGGCACGGTTTTGTCAAGTTATGATAGTGGTCTTCAACCTAGCCCTACCTTTTTCTAGATGCCATGTTGTTGGGATGTTTATTTCAGTTTTTGAGCTTCGGTTTGCCTGATGGATTTCAGAATCTGGGGTGGAGGTGGTCTCAAGTTCCATTCCCAAAGGCCTAGGAATCCCTTAATTCATTTCGATGGGACACACGGTAAAGCCTGAGGGAGATGTATTAGCTTAGAGCCTAGTGATGTAGGTTTGCCTTCTGGTAAAGCCATAGAGACAACAAGAGGGAAAATACCTCAAGGATAGTGATGGATTCTGGATGGCATTCCAAGTTCACTTCAGTTGTGATCAGAGCACGAGTTTTGGTGTGATCATGGTTTGGTGAGGGTGGAGGTGGTTTAACCTCTAGATTCCCTTGGTTGTTCTTGGATTGGTTATTCTATGAGATCATACATTCATTCTTGGAATATGGAACATGGGTGATTGGCTGAAAGAGTTATTTAGTTTAGCCATGTCTATGGTTAGGTGCTACGTGGAAGTCCCGAACCTTGTCTGATTTTCCTATGATTAATAAAAGCTAAGTTCTCTTACTTTTTCATTGATTTATATGTGGTTTTAATGGCTGTCTTATCTGTGATATTTACATGGTTTTATGGTAGTTATAAGCATGGTTAAATGATTGGTACATGTCATGGTTATTTCATGTATTTACCTGTAAGTGTTAAATGGATGGACGCAAGACCTAATTAATGATGATATACTTCAATGGAGAAGGAGGTGATACTTGTGGCTATGTTTCATAAGTTGTTTCAGTCATTTATGCTTTGTCTTGTATCCTAGACCTGTAGGTTACCTTGATGCCAAGTGTTTGACAAAATGTTAGTCCCGGTTGGGGATGGTCAGACCTAGTCCTGAGGTTGATTTTGATTGATCAACATTCTTATCATGTTCTTAATGAATTATGAAGGTTGTAAAAAGTTATGGGTAGAGGCGGGGATTATGGTCTAGAAAAGTGGCTTAAATCTCAGGGTCACTAGCCTTGAATTGGCAATTCTGGTCCATATTCATTGGTATGCGTTTCTATGAGAATGACTTTAGGTTTTTGATCACTCCCTTGCCCATAGAATTAGAGCAATGATGGCCTAAGAGATCCAAAATAGCAATGGGACCTAGGATACGCTCTCTAAGTGGCTCACTTGTCTCCTGAGGTTTCTATTGATGATGTTGGATGATTATGTGTGATGTTTTGTTGGTTTCACTTCCTTAAGGTCACATAGGAGGTTGAATCTCATCATAGTAGCATCTCATCTCATGTTTACCATCATTGGCATGGCTACTTTTCATATTTCTTGGATGGGGTATTACATAATAGTATCAGAGCATGGTTCACCCCTTGGACTCGATCGGTGATGTGTGTTGATCATGCATGCATGTTAGTTTCATGGGTATCTCTTATAGTTGTGTGCCATGTTCTTGTTAAATTGCATCATGTTGATCATGGTTGCAGTAAGGTTTGTCATGATGAACATGATGTTATTTTTTGGAATGTAATGTTAGAAGTATATGTCTGGTCACTTGATTATGTGAAGCTTGATTACATCATTGTATATTGGGTTGCACTCTTTATTGTTTGGCTACATGTATCAGTCTTGTAGGTTGCCTACAAGAATTGATTTCTTATGTTCGACTACATGTTGTTACGTCTATGTGGGAATTGATTATTAATGTTGATGGTTGCATGTGGCAATGTGTGCAACCAAGTAATGATTGTTTCCATGCAAAAGGTCATAACATGCATTGTTAATATGGCCTTGCATTCACTACAAGAAAAAAGGACATTGGTGAGGGGCAAAAAATGTCACCATAAGCTCATTGGTGATGGTCAAAAGAGCATTCGTCACCAAAAAATGAACGTCACCAAAAGTGGCATCGCTAAAAGTATAGGTGTTGTAGTGACATACAAAATATATCACCAATAATGATTTATAGTGACGGATAGTGACCATCACCATTTCATATGAGCAATGGTGACAAACCATAGCCTCCGTCACCAAAAATTGAACATCGCCAAAGGTGGCATCGCCGAAAGTATAGGTGTTGTAGTGACATTTATAGTTCATCGCCAATAATGATTTATAATGACGGATAGCAACCATCACCATTACATATGAGAAATGGTGATGGAACATAGCCTCGGTCATTAAAAATTGAACGTCACCAAAGGTGGCATCGCCAAAAGTATAGGTGTTATGATGACATTCAAGGTCCATCACGAATATTGATTATAATGACGGATAGTGACCATCACCATTTCATATGAACAACAATGATTTATTGTTATGGATCTTTAATGACAGTCACTATTGGTGCATATATATGGTGATGTTCGTTGACTATCACCAAAATCCGCATTGCGAGAAGTATAGGTATTATGGTGACATTCAAGGTCCATCAAAAATAATGACTATAATGATAGACAATGACCGCCACCATTTCATATCAACGACAACGATTTATGGTTATGGAACTTTGAGGGTCATCACTATTGATGTGTATATATGGTGGTGTTTGTTAACCGTCACCATTTCATATTTTTGGTGAGGGTCGAAAAATGTCACCAAAGCTTATTGGTGATGGTCAAAAGAGCCCCCGTCACCAAAAATTGATCATCACCATTCCATGTGGATGTCAGGGCACAATGGAATTGAACCACCAACCTCCTGCTTGTAAAGTAGGTGCTCTTCCATTAAGCTAGAACTCTTTCAAGAATTATACTTTTAAAAATTAGACCTTGAAATTTCATAAATTGTAAATTCTACAACTTTCAAAGTTGCAGGTCCCTACCTAATGGTTATTGAAGTTATGAAAAGTGTGTGGAGGGAAAAATAGTTATGTATAAGAGAATCAATATGTTCAGTTGAATACTCAATTAGAATTGAAAGTCTAAAGACATTTATAACCTATAAATGACCTATAACTAGAAAATGGACCAAATATTGCAAAGGAAATGTCATAAGTGGATAGCATATGAAAGAAGAGGAGGCAGGGACTTGGAACCCATGTACATCTTGGCATGCCTTAGGACTTGGCACATCTAAGCTTTTTGGACATGTATTTGTACTATCTGGCACATGTTAGCATGCCCTAGCATTCCCTAACACAGCTTGGCGGTCATGACCTCACAACTAGCATTACATTTTTCCATGACTTGGGAACCTTACATTCACTAGAACACCTTGGCACTCGCTAGTTGTCATGCCCTATGTTATCCTCCACAATGTCTTAGGTTGATGAGGAGATCGATGAAGGTAACCATATACTAAGCTTTTAGTTTGGTAGCTATCCCTACCAAACCAGAGAGGGCTCTCTCTATGAAATCATAGCCAAGAGATGACTGGAATGTAAAGGATTTTAGGCTAGATAGCTAGGCTCAGGTGGGTTTTTGGAAAATTTAGGGACTTGAAACTCTGTCCACTAGTGTCTTGTTTAGTAGAGACTTTATCAAGGATGTAGGGACTTGGAACTCTGTCTAGAATAAAGCACCTAACATTCATGACAGAAGCTCCCTAGAATAGAGTACCTCCTACCTAGAAGAATGTTCCCTGCTCAAAATATAGAACCCTTCTCTACTGTGCACTTTTCTTAAAGATAAATTTGTGCATAAAATAGTACTAAGGAAAACATCTAAATTAAGAAAAGTGAGCATCTAAATCAAACTATAAAAGTATACTAAATATGGCTCTATATAAGTTCGCGAAACACTAGACAAGCATGCTTGCATACAATAACCATAAGATGCCTAAAATTGATGTGCTTATTTCATCGTTTCTATACCCTCACAACAAAATTGGAATTTGTGACATGTATCCCAAGCTTATATGCATCTATTGAAGGTGTAGATTGAAAGGATCTGCTGAGATGAAGTACTATTGAAGGAGAAACACCTTCAAAATAATAAATAAAGTCTACTTTGAATTCAACCCATTTGCACACCGACCAAGGCTGCTACTGCGTAAACTTCTCCACAGAATACAAACTGCAATGTATTGTAGTTATCCTAAAGAAAAATCACCTTTAGTGCAACACAGATAAAACTCTAACAAATGTTGTCATTGTGGCCTCGGTTGTAGATGATCTCATCAATATAGGTAACAACTTCGGTAATTGAAAAACCAAGAGGTGAGGTGCATAGATCATTTGAAATGACAGATTTGGCCATACTTTATTATTATTTAGGAGAGTTAGCATAGAAAATGCATGGTAGAATGTTGCATCTTTATGTTACAGTCCAAGGACGCGAAGAAATACATAAAATATTAAATAGCATGGTATAAGTCGATTGAAGGTTCTTTTGAAATGGGAATGGAATTCTCCGTGTGCATGTTCTAATATAGCAGGTATAACTTTAAATAAGAAGCTGATAGTTATGAGGTTGGAATTGTCTCATAATTCATGAAAATTCCCAAATTTGTTCACTAGAAAGAAGCAAAGCGAGTCGTCAGGTTGGTTAGTTCCAGTCTTCGCAACCTGTCACCAGGTATGAAAATGGGCTCTTACTATGTCTGGTTTTCAGAGATGTTTTGGAAATGAGTTTCAGTGCAAATCATATCCTAAGTATTTTCATCAAAAGAAGCTCAGAAAGAGATTTCCAACAGTATATTGCATGCCTGAAACCAGTTCCTAGATCAGAAGATATGATCGAAATGAATGATTGATTCTTGGTTATGCATGATGCATGTTTTCTTATAATTTTACATTGTGAAAACTTCCTTCACCCTTTTCATGGTTTATAGCTACAAATATAGTGAACTATGTGTTGGACACAGATTGTCATTGACGTCAATATGGCAATATTCGAGGAGCAGATAGAGACGAGAGAAGAAGATAGAGCTGAAGAAGAGGAGCACACAGAGCATAAGAAATTCATGAGAGATTTGTTTTACACATGCAGTGAAATTATTTTGATTCTAGAGTTGTGAAATAGTTGAACTGATAATTTTGATTTTCAAGGTACAGATCAATGGCTTCAGAACAGGAAAACACGAGAAGAGAGACTAGAAAATTCCTCTGATAACTTGGAATCTGCAAAATGGATGGCACATGTTGCCAAAGACGCCAGCACCGAGTATTCCTCTTCTACACTAGGTAGTATCAAGGAGGGCACCATGTCAGCCTTCAAGGGCCTCCAAGAAAAAATTGAAAATGCCAAGGATTCTATCATGGAGAAGACACAGGAAGCACAAAAAACGAGAGACTAAAGATTTTGTAGCAGACAAGATGAGAGAAACTATAGATACAGCTGTGAATAAAGCGTGCAAATATAAGGATTTTGTTGCGTATAAAGTTGAGGAAACCAAAGATGCAGCTATGGAGAAAGCATCGGGCAGCAGCAGAAATGGGTGGTTCAGAGTCGTTAGATCTCCACGTGGCAAATCCAATGGCTATCGCAAAGGAAAGTAACACGGAGGTTAACGACCGGGGGGGACAGGCGGTTTCGCGGTAAGCGGTATCCCCTGCACCGCCCACGGGAGGATGGTGGTATCCGTATATGGTCGTGCGATCCAGTCACAATACGACGCGTGGCGGATGAAAACCGCCACCCCCACAAGTTAACGCGTATGCAGGATGCGTGATTGGGGCTTGCGGCTATCGTCCGATGATGAGGAAAGTACACGGGGTTTGACACCGCCCTTACGGGTTAACTTGCACACAAGTTGCGCGATCGGGGCTTATGACTACCATCCGATCATGTGACAAATGGTTAGATGACGAGGAAAGTGTGCGGGGTTTAATTGTGTAGTAAACATAGCGGAGAACGTCGGATCGTGGGCGATCGATGGTGGAGATCAAGCTGGGTTCAATCGCATGGGTTTTTGATTGTTATGACAGTGAAACTGTTAGTTTGAGGATTTGGTGAGGAATGGTGACTTTTCACAGAGTGATAGAGTAAAAATGGAGGTAGCAAGGTTTATTTGATCCTTGAGTTGTTAGATTATAGCAGAGATAACAATTGTAATTCGACCTCTCTTCCGCATTAACGTGACCTGTAAGAATTTGATGAATCTGAATAGACAGAGGAAGCCATGGATTAGGAAGCTGAAAGATCAAGCGAGTCAGAGGAAATGACAGCGACCGAGGAGGAAGCCAAAGGGGCGGAGGAAAGTGGAAACGATCAGTCAGAGGTGGCTGAAACACATAAAAATAGAAACATAAGGTGAAGTGTTGCCAATGTATGCATAATATGTAAGAGAGGAAGCCGAAGAATAGGCAAGAGGTAGGAGAGACCATAGAAGTAGGAGAACTGGAGGAAGGCAGAAGCTCAGCAGGGTTGGGTGTAGAAAACTATAGCAAAACAGTTGATACTAAGATTTGGTTGGAGCCCAAGAGGTTGGAGCCTGAGAAATGAACATGAATAAAGTCATTAGGGGCGGATGCTCCTAAGTGCATAACCACTGCAAAATAGAGTTGGTGCTCTGGAGGTTGGAGCCTCACTAAAGTCCAAGTTGGAGCTTGGCAACTATTCACAGTCAGATATATATTTATATTGTATTTATTTCATTGTACTGTCTTGAGTTTTTTTTTAATAAAAACATTTATTCCAGCTGCTGGTTTCTGTGTTCTATGTATACATATACATATCTATATATGCTTGTCGCAATCACTAGAATAAAAATTGTATGAAATACTGATTCACCCCTCCCTCAGTATTTCCAACAATTGGTATTAGAGCAGGCTTCCTCATACTAGCATAACAGCTTGAAGAAGGATCCATAGCCATGATGAGAAGCCACGAAGCATCAGGAAGACCTCCTTTGTTTGATGGAACTAACTTTGGTTTCTGGAAGAAAAGAATGACTTACTACTTAATGTCCCTTGGACCTGAGGTCTGGCATTTCATTCAAAATGAATACAAAACTACTTCCACTCTTCCAACAGACCAAGACGAGAGGAAAGCCTACATCACAAATGCAAAGGCCATGAACTCCATCACTAGTGGAATCACTGATTCCGAGTTTACAAAAATCATGCATTGTACCTTGGCCAAATAAATGTGGGAGAAGCTAGTTGGCTTGTACGATGGACACTCAAAAGTCAAAAAGGCAAAGCTCCAAACTCACAAAAGACACTTTGAAAGTTTTAGGATGGAAGATGAAGAAGATATTGCCACATACCTCCTCTGAGTAGCTGAAGTGGTAAATTCCCTGAAAGGATTGGACGAAAAAGTTGAAGAAAGTACCATTGTTCAAAAGGCATTAAGGTCTCTTCCAGATAGGTTTGACTCCAAAATAAGTGTTATAGAAGAAGTAAAGGATCTAGATACCCTCAAAATGGATGAACTCCATGGAATTATCACTGCATATGAAATGAGGAAAGGTGGCCCAAGCTCCAAAGATGCAAAATTCAAGCCCTCAAGGTCAAAGAAGTGGAAAGAAAGGAATGATTGTAGTGATGAGTCAGATGTGGAATCTGAATTGGCTCAATTTGTAAGAAAGTTGAAGAAAGGATCTAAGGTTAAAGGCAAGTATCCTCTTATCTTTTTTAAATGTGGTAAAATAGGTCATTATGCAACAAAATGTCCTCATAAACATGACAGTGATGATGAGGGAAATTCTAAAAGAATGGCACATAAAAAGAAAGGGTTCAATAAGAAAAACTTCTTCTCTAAGCAAGATGAGTCTGATGAGGATGAGTTTGTGGTCATCAAAAGGAAATCAGGTGAGGAAAGCGATCATGATGAAAGCCAAGAAGCATTATTCACGACACTCGCAGATGATGATGACTTAGGGCTGGAAGGAAATGCGGATGAACTGTTAATAAGTTCCATTGAAGAAAATGAGAAACTACGAAACAAAATCATTTCTCTCAAAGTGGAAAACGAGGAAATAACAAGGAGAGAAGATCTCTTGGAAGCAAAGCTTAAATAAAAGGAAGAGACTTGTGAAGAATGCGAGACCGAAAAAGTTTCTCTGAGAAAGGAGCTGGAACAATTTAATAAGGGCTGTAGAAGCTCTCAAATACTTGAGACTATTCTGAAAAATCAAAAACCTCAACATGACAAGTCTGGAATATGTTTCAAAGGAGAATCCTCAAGCACTAAGATTAATGCAAAAAGTTATGTCGATGCACTTTCTTGCAATCCCAAAGATGAAAAGTGCACCCCAGATCCCAAGAATGAAGAGAGAATTACTCCAAAGAAGAATGTGGAGTCGAATCATGGACACTACAGTAAATACAAACCTATACTCCACCAAGGGCCCATCGCAAATCCAAAGAATGAGGAAGCAATAATTCCCAGGAAGTAAATCGACTCAAACCATGGTTGCTTCAACAAGTACAAAACCATCTTTCTTGGACACTTCTTTCACTGTAAAAACTTCACTCATCAAGCCAGAGATTGTATGGCTCACAGAAGTGAAAAGACAAAGCCAAAGGATAGAATAATCAACTCATATGCCCCCAAAAGGCAGGGACAAATCAAATTCTTTAATTCATTTGATCCCTTGACCAAATTTGATCTGATTTGCTCTTTCTCCTACAATAATGGACACTATGAACAAGACTACGCACTCAAAGGAAGAAACACGAGTAGCAAGAAATCCAGCATGGACAAATGCGGCCTGGCTCTATATGCTCAAAATAATGGAAACCAGTGGTTTATAGATAGTGGGTGCTCCAGACACATGATATGACACAGAAGGAAGTTTGTCTCACTGAGAAAAAAGGAAGGGAATGTGTCCTTTTGAAGCGGATCTGGCAGAATTTTAGGAAAAGGAACAGTTACTCTGATCAATGGAAAAGGAAAAGATCAAGATGCTCTACTAGTTGACGGGCTCAAACACAACCTCCTGAGTGTCAGCCAAATCTGTGATCAAGGACATAAGGTCATTTTCAGCACCAAATACTGTGAAATAAGGAACTTTGCCTCAGGGAAACTTGTGGCAAAAGGGGTCAGGACACCAGACAACATTTACATTCTGAACAAGATTCAAGAAAATAAATGCTACCTGAGTCAAATAGATGAGAGTTGGCTATGGCACAAGCGACTTGGACATACAAACTTCGATAATCTGATCAATATCAGCAAGATCAAAGTTGTACGAGACATCTGAAGGCTGTTCAAACCAAATCAAGTAGTATGTGGTCCATGTCAACATGGAAAGCAAACCAGAATCAGCCACAAGACAAAGGAACACTCTACATCGAAGCCCTTAGAGATCATCCATGCTGATGTATGTGGGCCAACTAGAAATCAAGCACTCCAAGGAGAAAGGTACTTTGTGTTATTTGTTGATGATTATACTAGAATGATTTGGATATATTTCATAAAGTATAAATCTAAAACTTTTGAGTGTTTTAAGAATCTAAAAGCCCTTGTAGAAAATGAAAAAAATTCAAAAATTAAGTGCCTCAGAAAAAACAGAGGAGGAGAATTCACATCAAACAAGTTTAGTGACTTCTGTAATATTCATGGAATTAAAAGGGAATTCTCAGTTGGTAGAACACCTCAGCAAAATGGGGTAGTTGAAAGAAGAAACCGAATAGTCCAAGAAATGGCAAGAACTATGCTATTAGCATCAGATTTACAACCTAAATTCTGGAGAGAAGCAGTAGGAACAACTGTCTATACCCTGAATCAAACTCAATTAAGACCAAATTGTGAAAAAAATCCTTATGAGCTATGGAAGGGAAGACCAGCTTCGGTGAAGTACTTCAAGATCTTTGGAAGCAAGTGCTTCATAAAAATAAATGATGGCTCACTCGGAAAGTTTGATTCTCGGGTTGATGAAGGGATATTTCTTGGATACTCTACATGTTGCAAGGCTTACAAGTGCTACAATTATAGACTGAAGAAAATAGTGGAAAGCATTGATGTAAAAATTGATGAAAATCTTCCAGAAAAGGAAATTGAATAACATGAAGATGACTCTCTCATTGAAGAATAAGAACCTAAAGAGGAAGAAATAGAAGAGGAAGAAGAAGAAGAAGGAGAGCAAAGAGAACCACCTAATACCCCTTCAAAGATGAAGTATGTCCAACGCCATCATCCAGAAGAGCAGATCATTGGCGATAGAGATGAAGGTGTGCAGACCTAAAGAAGGATAACAATCACACCCAAGAGAAAATTCATTACCCTCCTATCCATGAAAGAACCAGAAACATTTGCAGAGGCAAGTAAGGATCCTCATTAGGTAAAAGCCATGGAAGAAGAAATGACCCAAATTGACAAGAACAAGACATGGGAGCTGATACCTCATCCAAAGGACAAAAACATAATAGGATTCACCAAATGGGTGTTCAAAAATAAAATGAATGAGGAAGGACAGGTTATCAGAAACAAGGCAAGACTTGTCTGCAAAGGCTATTCACAAACTGAAGGAATTGAATTTGAAGAGACATTTGCACCAGTGGCCCGTATGGAAGCTATCAGGATGTTCTTGGCATTTGCTTGATCAAAAGGATTCAAAATCTATCAAATGGACGTGAAATCAGCATTTCTAAATGGGGAACTCAAGGAGGAAGTATACATGGAGCAGCCAGAAGGTTTTGATCTAACAGTAGGAAAGGACTTAGTTTGTAAGTTGAAAAAGGCTTTATATGGGTTGAAACAAGCTCCTAGAGCTTGGTATGCAATCGTGGATCACTATTTACAACAACAAGGCTTCAAAAAGGGAGTGGCTAGAAGGAATCTATACATAAAGACAGATCAAGGTAAGCTACTAGTTGCTCTTGTTTATGTCGATGATCTGATTTTTGCTAGTAATAATGATGAAATGAGCTATGAATTTTCTCAATACATGTCAAAAGAGTTTGAAATGTCAATGATAGGAGAACTGTCCCACTTCCTTGGACTTTAAATATCTCAAACTAGAGCAGGATTGTGTATATCTCAAACCAAATATCTAAAAGACATGCTCAAAAAATATGGAATGGAGGATTGTGCACCCATGAGCACACCTATGACCACAAACTGCAAACTAGGAAAAGATGATGACTCCCCTCTAGTAGATGCTTACAGGTCAATGATTGGAGCCCTTCTATACTTAACAGCTACACGACCAGACATAATGCAAGCAGTAGGAATGGTGGGAAGATTTCAATTTTCTCCCAAACAATCCCATTTATTAGCTGTAAAAATAATTCTCAGATATCTGAAGGGAACTTCTGATTTCAGTCTTTGGTACCTAAAGGACTCAACACTAACTGTAACTGCATACATCGATGTTGATTGAGCTGGAAGTATAGATGATCGGAAAAGCACTAGTGGAAATGCATTCTTCCTAGGAGACTATTTTGTATCTTGGCTCAGCAAAAAATAGTCATCCATATCATTATCCACGGCTGAAGCTGAGTACATTGCTATAGCAGACTATTGTTATCAGATACTATGGATGAAGGAAGCTCTAAAATATCTCGACATATGTACAGATCAACCAATTTCCATCTATTGTGACAACACAAGTGCTATCAGTCTCAGCAAAAATCCCGTGATGCACTCAAGAACCAAACACATACTAATCAAGTATCATTTCCTCAATGAACAAGTAGCTGAACAAAACATCGTCCTGGAATATATCAGTACTAAGGAGCAGATAGCTGATATTTTCACAAAACCTCTTCCTCAAGAAGCATTCAAACATCTACATCAAAAGATGGGGGTTATTTCTTTATCATCACTCAAGTTCATTCATAAACATGTAGCAGGACAGGGGAAGTCCATATGCATCCCTTTGCCATTGATGTCAAAGGGGGAGAAAGCAGAAGAATATTGCCATCAATAACAAAGGGGTAGATTGTTGGACACAGATTATCATTGATGTCAATATGGCAATATTTGGGGAGCAGATAGAGACGAGAGAAGCAGACAGAGCCGAAGAAGAGGAGCACACAGAGCATAGGAAATTCATGAGAGATTTGTTTTACACATGCAATTAAATTATTTTGATTCTAGAGCTGTGAAATAGTTGAACTGATAATTTTGATTTTTAAGGTATAGATCAATGGCTTTAGAATAGGAAAATGCAAGAAGAGAGACGGAAAAATGCCTCTGATAACTTGGAATCTCAAAAATGGATGGCACATGTTGCCAAAGATGTCAGCACCGAGTCTGCTTCTTCTGCACTGGGTAGTATCAAGGAGGGCACCATGTCAACCTTCGAGGGCCTCCAAGAAAAAATTGAGAATGCCAAGGATTCTGTTAGGGACAAGACACAGGAAGTCAAGGACACTACTGTGGACAAAACACGAGAGACTAAAGATTCTGTAAGAAACAAGATAAGAGAAACTACAGATACAACTGTGAATAAAGCACGCGAGTATAAGGATTCTGCTACACAGAAAGCTGAGGAAACCAAAGATGCAACTATGGAGAAAGCATTAGGCAGCAACGGAAATGGGTGGTTGAGAGTCGTTAGATCTCCACGTGGAAAATCTAACGGCTATCGCGCAGGAAAGTCGCGTGGAGGTTAACGGCTAGGGGGACAGGCGATTTCGTGGTAAGCAGTATCCCCCGCACTTCCCATGGGAGGATGGCAGTATCCATATATGGCTGTGTGATCCAGTCACAATATGACACGTGGCAGATGAAAACCACCCCCCACAAGTTAATGTGTATGCAGGTTGTGCGATCGGGGCTTGCTACTATCGCTCGATCGTGCGACAGATGGTCAGATTACAAGGAAAGTGCGCGGGGTTTAACACCACCCCTGCGGGTTAACATGCATGCTAGTCATGCAATCGGGGTTGCGACTACCATACGATCGTGCGACAGATGGTCAGATGACGAGGAAAGTGCGCGGGGTTTAATTGTGCGGTAAACATAGAGGAGACCGTCGGATCGTTGGCGATCGAAGGTGGAGATCAAGGTGGGTTCAATCACATGGGTTTCCAACTATTATGACAGTGAAATAGTGAGTTTGAGGATTTGGCGAGGAACGATGAATTTTCACAGAGTTATAGAGTAAAAATGGAGGTAGTAGGGTTTATTTGATCCTCGAGTCGTTGGATTATGGCAGAGCTAACAATTGTAATTTGACCTCTCTTCCGCATTAACATGACCTATAAGAATTTGATGAATCTAAATAGATAGAGGAAGCCATGGATCAGGAAGCTGAAATATGAAGCGAGTCACAGGAAACGACAGCAACCGAGGACGAAGCCAAAGGGGTGGAGGAAAGCGGAAACGATCAGTCAGAGGTGGCTGAAACACATAAAAATAGAAACACAAGGTAAAGTGTTGCAAATGTATGCATAATCTGTAAGAGAGGAAGGCGAAGAACAGGCAAGAGGTAGGAGAGACCAGAGAAGCAGGAGAACTGGAGAAAGGCAGAAGCTCAGCAGGTTTGGGTGCAGAAAACAACAACAAAACAGTTAATACTAAGATTGGGTTGGAGCCCAAGATGTTGGAGCCTCAGAACTGAACAGGACTAAAGTCATTAGGGCTAGGTGCTCCTAAGTGTAGAACCACTAAAAAATAGAGTTGGTGCTCTGGAGGTTGGAGCCTCACTGATGTCCAAGTTCGAGCTTGGAAACTATTCACAGTCAAATATATATTTATATTGTATTTATTTCATTGCACTGTCTTGAGTTTTTTTTAATAAAAACATTTATTCCAGCTACTAGTTTCTGTGTTCTATGTATACATATACATATCTATATATGTTTGTGGCAATCACTAGAACAAAAATCATATGAAATATTGATTCACCCACCCTCTCAGTATTTCCAAAAATGGTCGATTATGTGAGCTATAATGTGTGGAATCATTAGTTTCAATATTATTGATTTATGAAGGAGGTGATTGGCATGATTTTTTGGGGTTTTGAGGTGATTTGCTGCACACAAGGACAAGTTGACTGCAAAATCGTTTCCTAAAGTAATGGACATGAATTTTACAAAAGTGAAAGAGGTTTTTGTCAATCACATACCAAATAACAAAAACCTCCTTCACATTATGCACAAGTGTTACTATGTGGGAGATATGCAGCGAGATTTGAAGCCTACATTAAAACAAAACAAATTTTGTATTTTGTTAAATAATGAATCCATACAGGTGAAGATAGTTTCAGATAGAGGAGGAATGACCTATTATAGAGTTTTATGAACCCTTTACTGTAAAAAAAATTTGCATTTTTTTACTATTTTAGTCATTGTATTTTGGCGCCATTTTATAGCATATGGAAAGTAATTTTGAGAAACCCAAGGAGGTGTTTGTCAACCACGAGCAATATAACAAAAACCTCTTTCAGTTTATTCACATGTGTCGCGAATTGGAATGTTTGACTAGATCTTTACAACTTATTTTTACAGATTTAAATATTTAATGATTTCCTATTTTAGAGATTCTTTTGTGGCACAGACTATAAGCAAGTGGAATAGAATTTCCAAAATTTGAGCGAGCTTTTTCTCAAAAATAACCTTATCTACAAAATCCTCTTTCAGCTTTGTAACAGGTATTATGGTTCAAGAGATACAAGTTCATCTTTGACCCATATTTTCAGAAATTCAGTCCCTATTCTTAGCAGGGAATGCCAAATTTAATGTAAATGTTTCTATCTTTAGGGAGATGGTTGAGCTCGACTCCCTTAGTCCAGGGATGAGCTAATTATATATATTTTATGAATTTTAGAGTGTAAAGGGTTCAAATTTTTCACCAGAGGAAAGCTGCTATTGGAATATGTAAAGCTTAAACTTGTTTGAATATTATTCTATTGGAGCAGTCTCTGCCCTTTGAACTTAGGATCCATCATGGTGTTTAATGTGCAACATGTTTTTCTTGTAAATTCATTTCCATGCTTTGTCTTTTTTGCTAATTTCGTTATAGCATTCTCTAATGGAAGTGTTAGGAATCCATCCATGCATGATTCTCCTTTCACAATGATTATGTTGTTTAATGTAGTGGTTATCTTTTCAAAATCCATCCTCTGTTAGATGCTCTGTTGAGTAACCCTGTGCTTCTCTTTCTTCTAAAGTTGCCACTGTAGATCCATCCCCTGATTGATGACTACAGGGCAGCAGTCTTTTTACTCTTTTATTCTCTCATTATATCTTTAATCTGGCTGAACATTACGCTTACATTGCCCCATGTTTGCCAATAGAAACTAGCCTCGATTACATAGCCCAATGGTCCCTTCTCCTCTTGTTTTCGACTGACAATTTTCAAACAAATCCTCATTCTTCATAGCTAGGCTAAGATTCATTTATTTCAGCAACCCTTAGTTGGCAAAGAGAGAGCCCTCTCTGGTCTAGAAGGGCTAGATGCTAGATCAAAAGCTTGGTCTGTGGTTACCTCAGAATTTCCTCTTCTTAGCCTTGAGGTTCATTATGAGTGCTAACATATTAGCACCGTTGCCAGGGACGAGGTGACAGATCTTCTCTGGGAAAGATCGTTCAAGTTGCAGATCTGATTGCTGATGGTGGACAACAGTGAGACACATATGAAGGCTGAAATCATCCACCTGACAACTCCATTATTCGAAATCCCAAGTTTCAAAGTATTGATGGTGGCTCCACTGGCTAAATAAAGGACTTAGATGTTGTTTCTATTTGGTCAGGGTATTCGTGTATCGATTTTTCTAATCTTCCTAGTTTTCTTAATCAATTACCAAAAGATGCATATTTTTTTAGCAATGGCCCTAAATTCAATGGGGAAGATTAGACTTTGACTCTTGAACATGTAGCAAATTTCAAAACATTTATAGAAACTCTTAGAGTAAAAAAAGAGGATATTTTTATCAGATTGTACTATGATTCGTTTCAAGGGAAATGTAGACAATGGATGAAAAGTTTTCCTATCAGATCTATTAAGTCATTTGAAAATTTTTGGCATATCTTTCTTGAAACATGGATGGAGAAAGAGGAAGAATTCAAAATAGAGGCAACCACTATTCAGGGATTTAGAGAATGGGAAGATATGTGCATGGATGATGAGGTAGATGAGAACTTTGCATCATCTCTTTCTTCTTATTTGAAGTCTTGTCGATGTAGCCATGAAATTAAGCTCAATTTTTTGCAAGAGTTTGCCATCAAATTGAAGAAGATCTAGCTGAATTGGAGACCCAAATACAGTCCCAGGATCTGGACTGTCAAGTCCCATTCTTTGGGGACCTTTTCCAGCAGAAGGAAGGAAAGGTAAGGCTGCCATTGGATGTTTTGCATTAATAATTTTCAGCTGGAAGCATGTATTGAGGAGTTGGGGAAGAAAAAAGAGTCAGGTTTCTTTGATCCTGTTGCGGCATATATGGAAAAAAAAATTAGTTTGAATAACAAGCCAGGTTTCCTTTTACACAACCACACTCATTTTGTGCATGGATGGTAGTCAACATTTACATTTATGTTCTGTTTCAAGCACTGCCAAGCATCATCATTACTACAGTTGCTTGATTTGTTAATTTGGCATTACAAGATCACTTGATCTAGTGATTTGCAGCAAATTAGGCTAGGGTTGTACATAAGTAAGCTGCCCGAAGTAGCATTTCAGTTTTTGACATTTGTTTTAGTTTCCTAATGTACAGGTTGCAGTATGTGCGTTTTTTTGGTCGGTATAAAATGTTCAGGTTTGCAGCTGGTTTTGACTGTATTGCCTAATGGATGAGGCACTTGGTCTATGGTGTTCCTGACACCTCCAAGGAGCTTCCATCCATAATAAGGCCAATGTTAGTTCCAATCTTTGAAGCCTGTCACCAGGGATAAAAATGAGCTCTTACTATGTCTAGTTTTCAGAGATCTTTTGCACATGAGTTTCAATGCAAATCATATCGTAAGTATGTTCATCTGAAGTAGCTCAAAAATATATTTCCAATATTATATTGCACACCCAAAACCGGTTCCTGGATCGGAAGATATGATCGAAATGAATGATTGATTCTTGGTTATGCATGATACATGTTTTCTTATAATTTTACATTATGAAAACTTCCTTCACCTTTTTCATGGTTTATAGTTGTAAATCCAGTGAACTATGGTTGATTATGTGATCTATAATGTGTGGAAGCATTAATTTCAATATTATTGATTTATGAAGGAGGTGATTGGCATGATTTTTAGGGGTTTTGAGGTCATTTGCTGCACATAGGGACAAGTTTACTGCAAAATCAGTTCATAAGTAATGGACATGAATTTTACAAAATTGAAAGAGGTTTTTTTCAATAACATAACAAATAAAAAAAGCCTCCTTCAATTTATGCACAAGTGTTACTATGTGGGAGATATACAGTGAGATTTGAAGCCTACATTAAAAGAAAATAAATTTTGCATTTGTTTTACTGTTTTAGTCATTGTATTTTGGCACCATTTTGTAACATATGGAAAGTAATTTTGAGAAACCCAATGAGGTTTTTGTCAAAAACGAGCAATATATAGAAACATTTTTCATTTTATTCACAAGTATCATGAATTGGAATATTTGACTAGATCTTTACAGCCTATTTTTACAGATTTAAATATTTAATTATTTCCTATTTTAGATATTATGTTGTGGCACAGATTCCGAGCAACTGGAATAGAATTTCCAAACATTGAGAGATTTGTTTCTCCAAAATAACCTTATCTACAAAAACCTCTTTCATTTTTGTAATAGGTGTTATGGTTCAAGCGATACGAGTTCATCTTTGACCCCTATTTTCACAAATTTTGTCCCTATTCTTAGCAGGGAATGCCAAATTTATTGTAACTGTTTCTATCTTTAGGGAGATGGTTAAGCTCAACTCCCTTAGTCCAGGGATGAGCTAATTGTATATATTTTGTTAATTTCAGAGTGTAAAGGGTTCAAATTTTTCAGCAGAGGAAAGCTGCTATTGGACTATGTAAAGCTTAAAATTTTCTGAATATTATTCTATTGGAGAAGTCTCTGCCCTTTAAACTTAGGATCCATCATGGTGTTTAATGTGCAGCATGCTTTTCTTGTAAATTCATTTCCATGCTTTTTTTTTTTTTCTGCTAATTTTGTTACAGCATTGTCTAAGGGAAGTGTTAGGAATCCATCCATGCACGATGCTCCTTTCACAATGATTATGTTGTTTAATGTAGTGGTTATCTTTTCTGAATCCATCCTTTGTTAGATGCTTTTTTTAGTAACCTTGTGCTTCTCTTTCTTCTAAATTTTCCACTGTATATCCTTCCCCTCATTGATGCCTATAGGGCAGAGATATTTTTCCTCTTTTCTTCTCTCATTATATCTTTAACATGGCTGAACATTGCACTTACTTTGCCCCAAGTTTGCCGACAGAAACTAGCCTCGATTCCATAGCCCAATGGTCCCTTCTCTTTCTGTTTTCGACCCACAATTTTCAACCAAATCCTAATTCTTCATAGCTAGCCTAAGATTCATTTATTTTAGCCACACTCAGTTGGCAAAGAGAGAGCCCTCTCTGGTATGGTAAGTCTAGATGCCAAATCAAAAGCTTGGTCTATGGTTACCTCAAAATTGCCTCTTCTCAACCTTGAGGTTCATTCTGAGTGCTAAGAGGGTTTATGGAAGGGAACACCCTATTCATAAGAAGATAACTTGAAATTGGTTAGGCATATTATTTTTCATCTTCTTGTACGTGTGTGCCTTGAAAAGATAACCACATCTAAAGACTCAATAACAGCTCTGGTAAATTTTATAGATGTGAAGCACTTCTGAGAAAACCCTTCGCTTAATGATAATTGAGCGAGGAATATGTCGAAGGATTCAATCTTGCACTCAGTCATAAAAAGGATGTTGGAGTATCCAGTATCTTGCCAAAAAACCAACTCCAACCATAATGTGAAAGGTAGGTCAACTGTGAAACATCTTTCCTACTTCGTAGTATTGTTGCCTCTTGAAATCCAACAAGTATCTGGCTTCTTAGATCCACAAAAATCATGCTAGGTAAACTCTGCATGATACAATTGTGACGTGCAAGCTTGACACACTCTAGTTTCCCTCTGAAGAGGGTAAGTCAAAATATTGTGACAAACTTAACTGTAATTTGATCATACACTATTGAGATATTGCATGGAATAAAGAATATACTATTAATGCACTAAAGAAGGACTCACAATAAATGAATTTCTTATTGCTACTGTTAGAGCCTAAATCTGCCTTAGGCTGAAGAAGGCAAAATTCAGGATAAGCACAAACCAAGCTCAGCCTCGTAGCTAGCTCTACGAGGACAGGAGAGAGCTCTCTCCAGGTCATGCTCAGTGAAGAATAAACAATATGGTCTGAGATGACTTACAATGAATATTGATTTTAGGCTAGTAAACAAATGTGACAGAGGTAACTTTTTGAATGACTGAATTTTCCGAGCCGCGTGGGACCAAAGGACCGCATGAGCTGGGAAATTAAATCAAAGACACAGGATATTTCGTGAGGCCAGATAGGCGGGAGGTTTAGCAAATTAGATTTAAATAAAATGGGGTGGAGAGACTATTGAGAAAAGCTAAAAAGGGCATATGCATGAATCCTTTTCAGATAGAAGAAGATACACATAAATATGAATGCTTTACAAGGCAGAGCATAAACTGAATTCTACCTCTTCTACTTAAGAGCATTCAACCAAAAAAGACTATGAATGGATGGTAAACATAATAGAATACATATGAAACATAGAAATAAAAACACATTTTCTAAACTCATGCCACAGGGATCTCCTGAATCAGAGCTACATCATTCTATTAATTTCCAAGCCAAAATTGTACAATGAGAGCGTTGGGTTTTTCCTCCACACTGCTCCCAAAAATTCCAACCCCTTACAAATGATTTTTCATACAATAAATAACCTCAGAAGTGGGAAAGCAAATCGATGAATATAGGGAGTCGTTTAATCATCATTAATGAACTGAAGCTGAAGAGCCAACCGTTTGCCAGCATTATATTTTCCACCCAAACGACCGACGGAGAGGTCTGGGGACTCAAAACTTGCCCAAATTTCTTCGCCATGCACCATCAGTCATGATTTTTTATGCCAAATCCAATGATGTAAAATTTTTGCAATTTTCAGCTCCCTAGCAAAAGCGCGCGCCACATGCACAACGCATAGGGAAGTGGCGCGGCGCATTGGGCTTGAGGCGCGACTCATAGAGCCTGTGCATAGCTCTTTTTGCAGGAGACTTTTGGAGGCCTTTTCGGTGTCGAAATTGGGAAAAGGATAACTCGTTGGAAATTTCTTTGAGTCTACTTTCCAACCCAACTAGAATGTTTCAATTTGGAGTTCACTTTCCCTGTCAAAAATCAAATCTCCCAATACTTGTCAAAATGTGCCAAATGAGGCTGCCTCAAGGCAGAGTGTTGTTGCAGTCAACTTTTAAAGATGTTCCTCAACTCCAAATTGAGCTCATGATAGCTCATTGGAAAGCTCTTTATGTCTAGCTATCATTTTACTCATCAAGAAAGTCATTTGGCTAACCAAGCTAGGAGAAAACTTGATTTTCCCAAGGTCGCTTTAGAGGTGCATCAATTCTCCCGAGGAAATTGTATTTTTGACATTTCTCTAAAACCACGACACCTGTGTAAAAAATGAAGGAGGTTTTTCTTTCTTGGCCTATTGTGGACAAAAATATCTCTCAGTGTTCCAAAATTCATCTTTTATTTCTCAGAAATATCATTTGAGTGAATTATTGAACCTTCCTCTTGCCTGCAAGTATTATTGAAGCACTTTGAGAACAACAATTTGCAAACCTTAGACCTAATGACCAAGTTGACTCTTTGCTTATCAAGCGATAAAAACAAGACTGTAAATGATTTCAAGACTATCTTAATGAACTTTAATAAATAGAGCTGAGCCAGTAGGACATGGCATAAGGGATAAATGAGTGACCAGGTCCTTCCATCAGAATATGGCATGCTCCTAAATGGAATGCAGGTGATCGAGCAGAATGGGACACCTAAAAATGAAATGCAAAAAGAGTTTTGATGTCTGAGGAGGACTGACAAGACCGACTCTAACAGCTACAATAGTGCCACTCCTAGGATTCGCAGATAAAGCACCTAACCTACATGGAAAAAGCTTCCTAGAATAGAGTACCTCCTACTTACAAGTGTGTCCCCTACTCAAAATATAGAACCCTTCTCTACTATGCACATTTCTTAAAGATAAATCTGTGCATAAAACAAAACTAAGAAAAACACCTAAATTAAGAAAAGTGAGCATCTAAGTCAAACTATAAAAGCATACTAAATATGGCTCTCTCTAAGTTTGGGAAACACTAAACAAGCATGCTTGAATACAACAACCACAAGATGCCTAAAATCGATGCATTTCTTTCATCGCTGCTACACCCTCATGGGAAAACTATAATCTATAGAATGTATCCCAAGGCATTGGATAGGCACTTCCATACAAGTCTAAGTGTGTAAACATGTGGCAATAGTCCAAAAGACTATTAACCTTGAAAATTACTCTAATTAATAGAATTATTAAAGTAATTGGATTTTATAAGAAAAAGTGAGTTAACCTAATGAAATGCAAAGGCTATTTTCATTAATGAATTAAATGAATCTCAACCATTGATCTCAAGTGGTGTTGAGATCTAATCTCAACAATGGATCACCTTGGAGATCAGAGTTTTCGATTCAATCAATAACCCAAACTTATAAAAGGAACGCTAGGCTAAAAGAGAAGACACATTAGTGAGCGCAAGACAATGAGGTAGTGAAGATCTCAAAGATTGTTTGAGGGCATTCATCCAAGTGTGAGGAGTCTGAGGAGGAGTGCAAGGGATAGCAAGGGAGAAGGATCCAGATTAGCCAGAATGATCAAGTGATGAGTTTTGGAGGGTTTGATCAGCTGGAATTTCCCAAAGTTTTGTTGTACTTGTATTTTTCCTCAGTGGGCCATTATACCAATAAGGGAGTCCTTGTATGTTGAATATTAATTGATAAAACATCATATTTGAAAGGCAAAGATATATGTGTGCATGTGTACAAGATTGATGTGATTATTTTTCTTCCACTTCTTATTTTTATTTGTGTTAAAATATCAGTAATGTTTTTTATTCACTAGATCTGCAACAATAATTATTTAATCAAAAAGGAATATTAGAGTCAATGATTAGCCAAAAGTCGGGGTTAGAGAAATCAACACACACATTGAAAACTTGAAAACAGGCACCTTCAAAGAATTTGGCACCAAAGAAATATGTCTATCTGTGTCATACGCACACTTTTGCCATTATATGCCTTTTACACAGATATTTGAAGGCAAAAAATTCACAATTTGGAGAGAGTTTTCAACATTTTCCTAAAGAAAACCCCACAACAAACCCCGCAACATTTTGCACACATGGATAGTTTGAAAAGAAGCACCTTCTAAAAATTACGCAACAAATAAATATGCATTTGTGTATCTAATATTTGCACTTTAAGTTCTTTTCTAGGGAAAACTAGGTGGGGAAAACCCGTACGCTGCCCTAATATTTGTAGATGGTATCGAATGTAAACCTAGACTAACCCACTAGGGATGTTGAGAGAGGCACACAAAAGGGGCAGCCAACCCTAGGAAGGAACCCTGAGAACTCCTAAATGAAGCTCAAAGCACTCAAACACTAGAGCTATCCCATGGAAAGAACTTTCAACTTAGACATAAGAATAGAAACATGGTTTCCAAAAAAATTAAATAGGAAAGGAATGACTTTGAAATTAAATTGTTGTAGACATAAAAATGTATTAAAAATTATATTAAGGGATGCAACAAGAGGACAGGGAAGAGATTCTCAATTCCCTTTCACCATAGGAAGTTCCTACCAAAAACCAAAATAGGGTTCGACAACATGTAGAGGAATGCATGTAGGTCATCAAGCAAATGAAGGAGCTTTGTAGTGAAGGGTTGAGAGAGGCACCTAACTTGGAACCTAGATAGGTACCCAACAATTCAAATATTCACAAAAGAATGCAATTACGAAAAATGATTTCTTGTTGTGCACTCCACATTCCAGTGGTTGTATGTGTACAAAATTGTGGTAGGTCGAAATAGGTCAAGGGTTGGGTAAATGTGAGTAGAATGTTAGAAAATCAACCAATGATTTTTCCCCCATCCTCCAAGCATGTTAGTATCTTTAGGGATTTCCTTATCATCCTCAGTACATAACGGATGACAAGCAACATAAGTGGTGATAACCTTTACTAAAGTAAGACACCCCTAGTACTTAAGAGTGACGTTGCAAAGTAATAAGAAGCCCCAAGATTACCACAAGATCGTGAGTAATTCTAAACTCTCCCTCTTCCAAATGACACCTACAAGCATATAACATTTATTTTAATTCTCTTTTTATTCCTATATCATAAAAAGGTGGTGAAGTCCTCCCAAAGCTTGATTCTCACTTATTTAAGTCACACAAACGCTCATTTGATTCATTTTTCACCATCATCTCACTAGTGGCATCATATCAAGGAGTTGATGGATTAATTTGTCGACAGAAAGCTTCTAAAGGAATGGAACAACTTTTTGACACATTTCAAGTGCATTCAATTCCCAACAATCCACAAAAAAGATTGTATAGAAAATTTTGATTTTCATCTTGTTATGTCTCCTCTAAATTCATGCATTTTTGTAGTTTTCATATATTTTATATTTCTAGTAGTGTGTGTCAGATTGATTGACCTACGTGGATGTTAGGACAAGGTCAAAGAGAGCATACTCTAAAGTGAAAGTGCATTCCATAAATGTAAAACGTGTTCCCCTACAAAGTAATAATCTGAATGTCCTCCTTGGAGAATCAAGCTAACTATGGGTTGTTAGACCATGTGTAAAGAAGAGTTGACCACCATATCCATGGGTTGTGGGGATTCATGAACAAGTTTGTTCTTAGAGGGGTGTAACTCAAATTGCTTCATCATTGAGTTGAGTGAAGCAATTCCTAATGGAAAATGAGTAATCAGAGTTTTGACTAGATGCTTAAAAGTGTAACTCCCTATTGAAGTGTGAAATCCATGGAGTAGGTTATCATAAGTTGGGAAGGGTGTGAAAATTAAATCAAAATAAGAGTCCTAAACTTATGGAGATTGATTAAGTTGAGGTCCATCCCTCCATGTCGCAAGGAATTGAGAGACGATGACATAAGTTTGTGAGATTTACAATCTTAGGGAAATCAATAGGTCTCCTGGAAGGCATCATACACTACCTTATGATCCCGCTAGTAGGTCGTGCTAAGAAGTAGATCACAACAACCTAGTGATAATATCACAAGCGATACAAGTTCTTTTGGCTACCATTATCCAACATCAACTATGCGATCTTTTGCCTAAGCTAGAAATTATAAGTGAAGAGAGCTTCCAAAGTTCCCTCTTATTGTAAAGGAGAGTTTGAGAAGAATTCTTACTAGCGGAAACTTTGAGGTGCCCAAATCTGTTAGATTCCAAAAAAAGCCCAAATTGTTAGGCTATGACTAACTCATATGAACAAGGGTAACCAGTGATGCAAATACCATAGTTACCAAATTCGATATGATATGGGGAAAAACAAAGGGAATGCATAAAAACTGGTATTGAATAATTCAACACTATACATCTCATCAAACTAAAACATTATATAATTTTTTCAAAATTCAGGTCTTAACAAGCTAATCATAATTCCTTGCCTCATTCAAGGCCACCATAAAGGGATCAAAATCATACCCACTTTCACCCCCCCTCGTAAATTCTGAAAAGGCCTTTTGAGAATCCTCTGTCCCTCCTTGAGGTGACTACAGCCAATGCAGCCACTACAAAATTGAGGAAACATTAATGTTTTCTACATCATTGTTGGAGTCTCTTGTTAAAGGAAATAGAATCCTAGAACCAAAGTTTCAAGGTTCTGAAGAGAATGAAATAGTTTTATAGTCCATTACAAAAACCAATGAAAAGATTAAATTTAAAATAAAATAAAATTTGGAGATCAAAAATTTTTCACAGGCCAGTAGTACATGAGAGGATAATGGTACTAGACCCACAAAAAAATGAAAGTAAAATGAAAAATTAAAAGAGGTAAAACCAAGACAAGGCAATCCCAAATAAAGTAGAGATATCCTACACAAGAAGAAAACCTTGAATAACCTCATCAGTTAGCTCAAGTGGTCATAAGCCAGATGTGAGATCTCTCCCCCAAAGTTGTGTTGCCATTATGATACAGGTGTTGTCCTTTATGGCAACTCACTCAGAGGTATGATACAGGTGTTGTCCTTGGTGGCAACTCAATCAGAGGACAAATCTTAATACAGCAGGTCAAGAGAGAGATATACGCAGGTTAACCTTGATGAAAGTGCGTATATACACAGGTAAAAAGAACAAAAGGCACGTATAGATACACACGTAGGTTCACAGAAGGAAAGGCACGTACATGTTGGAAAACTAAGTTTTGGTCCATGGTATTTGGTATTGGTCCATGGTATTTGGTCTGAAATGTTGACCCCGGGTATTGGGTCGAAGGTATTGGTTCTACATGGTTCTGGACCATGGTATTGAGAGAAGCCTAAACCTATATAAGGAGAAGATTATTAGGCCAAGGGGGCAAGTGTGTGTGATTAATATCTGATGAAGTGTGTGATCTAGTATACTGGTTATGGGTTTGACATGCTTGGCTTGATCTGAATCAAGGAGGCTCCTATGTGGTTGATAAAGGTTGATGGACCAGAATCTTGAAGACTAAATGTATTATCATTATATGGTATGATCATGAATAGATCTGTATACTGACGCGTGTTTTATCCTTTATATCTTATGGTCTGGGTATATCTGAAGTTGGTAATTGCAGTGAAGGAATAAGTAATTATCTTCAGATCTGTACACAGGTTCTCTTTGGTGAAAGTGCGTGTACACGCTGGTTTGACACAATCAAGTAGCGTATACATTATTAGATTCAGAGATTGATGATGTAGGTATAGATGATGATTGTATTGCAATGGTGATTGTTTTGTATTTATGGATCCAGTCTAAAAATTTATGAAACGTGGTCCCTAAAAGAAAAGAGAAGGTTGTATCCTTCTGTAGGTTAGCACCTACGTACTAGTACCTCAGCTAGTACAAGAGCTAAGGGGGTTGTAGCTCCCTTCGAGGAGAGTTTGGAGAATGAGAGAAGGTTGTAGCCTTCTGCAGGTAGAAGCTTGTGTATTGGTATAAGAGTGCACCAGTACAGAACCATTGTAAAATGAAGTTTCTTATTAAAGGAAGATAGAGACGAATTGCAGCAAGTGGTTTTCACCCACATTGGGTTTCCACCTTACATCTTGGTGTTCATGTGTGTTGCTTATGTGTGATGATCTATTCTGTTTTACTTGTCATGTTTACTGTTCATATGGTTAATAATGTACTGATGCACTCATTAAGGATCAATTAACTGAATCATAAGTTTACTGGATATACGCTTGTTGCATTATACACAGTTTCGTATACATGCGGTTTCCTTTCACTAAAGTAGCGTATATGAATCTGAGCATGGAAATGAAAAATTGTTTGCTTTGATAATACTGATTCACCCCCCCCCCTCTCAGTATTATTTCCAACAATTGGAATCAGAGCATGTCCTTTAGAAGAAGCTTGATCGCTTGAAGGAAAGATCCATCAGAATGGGTAATCAAGAAAGAAAGGCATCCATCAGGCCACCAATCTTTGATGGCAGCATCATTGTCTACTGGAAGATAAGAACCATAGAATATCTACAGTCACTTGGAACGGATGTTTGGGGAATCGTGGAAGGAGGATACACATATCTATCAGTAATTCCTACATATACAGCAGAGAGAAAGCAATATGAACTCAATGCCAAAGTGGTTACTGTCTTATTGGGAAGTTTGTCACAATCAAAATTTGTCAAGGTCATGCAGTTCAAATCAGGCAAAGAAATATGGGACAAAATCATTCTAAGCTACGAAGGAGATGAACAGGTAAAATGAGCAAAGCTTCAAACTCTCAAAATACGGTATGAAAATCTTAAGATGCATAGTAATGAAAGCATAGCTAATTACTTCCTGCATATAGATAAGATTGTCCATTGTATGAGGAATCTGGGTGAAGAATTTAAGGAAGTTGTCTTAGTTGAAAAGGTTTTAAGATACATGTTTGCTAAATTTGATTCCAAAGTTTCTGCCATAGAAGAAAAGGAGGATCTGTAGAAAATCACTATGATGCAGCTTCACGGAATCTTAACTGCTTTTGAGATGAGAAAAGGAGGACCATCAGATATGAGAGAAGCTACATTCGAAGTGTCAACAAATGAATCAGGATATATTTCAGAAGGAGAAGATGAGGTATATTTTTTCAAGAATCTTGAACAGGGATCTGGAAGGTTCAAAGGTAAGCTACCTTTCAAATGCTTTTCATGTGGTAGAGTTGGTCACTACATTGCTAGATGCCCTCATAACAAAGGAAAGGTGTCTGAAGAAGGTAATAGAAGTTATTATACCCATGATAAAAGTAATGACTCATCCAATAGTGATGAAGACATTAGACTTCTCATGGCATATGAAAATAAGGACGTAGAACCAGAAGAAGTTACCGGATTAAAAGAACAGTTGGAGTCAGTAACCAGAGTAAAGGAGCAATTGCAGGATATAGTAAAAGATCAAAGCATAACAATTTAGAGACTTGAATCGAATATCCTCTCTCTAAAAGAAGATCTTAAAGAATCAAAGAAGCAAAATGAAGAAGCTCTTGAAGAACAAGAACATGAAGTGATCGAATTAAGGAAACAAGTGGAAGAAGGATGAAAAGCTGAAGAAAACATAAGGAAGTAGTATCTGGAAAAGGAAGAACAACATCAGGTTGAGGTAAATATCTTAAAAAGTAAATTAGAAGAAAAGGATAAACTATTACGATTTCAAGATAGTACTAATATTTTGGATGACATTCTTGGTAGTCAAAGATCCTCTACTATCAAAATTGGTCTTGGCTTTTATGAATCTGTTGAAGGTGAATCTAGCTCACAAGGTGAGGCAAGGAACTCTAATGAGAATTCTGAAATGCTGAACAAGGAGATGAGAGGACAACCTCATCAACAGCCAAGGAAAGAAATTCCTCAAATAAAATCCTTTACTCCTAATTATGGAAGTGATAGACGATTATTTCCTCCATTGAATAATGTTGAATGTTATGTATGTCATAATCTTGGACATGTTGCAGCCAGATGCAGAAGTAGAATGGTTCAAGACCATCACACAAGATCATCACATTCCAGGTACTTCAAGGGATATTGTTTTCCTTGCAATATGTTTGGCCACAAAGCAATTAATTGCAATACAAGGAACATGAAACATGTAAGATGTTATGGATGTAACAAGTTTGGACATAATGCAAGGGAATGCAGGAGAAAAATTCAAACTCCAAAGCAAGAGGATTATACATCATCACAATTCTAGGTATTGAAGAAGATAGAATTAGAGACAGAAAGGTGTGACATAACTCAGTTAGCTGACATAACAGTCACAGGGGAAACTGAAAGTGTAGACCTTCAGTATTCCATCTCGCATACATTGATATAATAAAGTTAAGTCACGTATATATGCGAATCATAGGCTGCATAGTCGCGTATATGGAGCTCTGAAGAAAAGTAGTAGAACAAACTCAAAAAATGGTTCGGTCGTAGTATATGATGGTTGGCACAGGCTCAGGGGGAGCATATGCTTTGAATAATGCATTGTTGGCATTATGGTTAGAAGTCGTTGGTGATGATGCTTATTAACACATCTTGCTACTGATTGTTGATTGAACAAGAGAATGGATTGCTGGTTAAGATGATTATATTGCAAATCATATAGTGCTGATAACTATCATGGTTTTGTTTAGGTCCTTGGTCTTTGTGAGTCATATAATGTATCTTGTTACCCCACTGTGCATGGGATGGATGATGTAATGTTTCTTGTGTTTGACTCAAAAATGGTGTATCCCCAGTTGGTTGGGAGATTGATGTATGTATGAGTCTTTAGGAAGGTCATTGGCAATGTATGTATATAGTCATGTTATCCTGCATGTGCTCAGGGGGAGCATGGATGAATTGGTACATCTTGGCATATACAAAGGGGGAGCTCAATCAGAGATTTCAGCATGTACTCAGGGGGAGTATGAATAGTGGAGGGAGATAACTTCTTGGTCTACCCTTTGCCCTTGATGCCAAAGGGGGAGAGTGACTTGGTGTGGTGGTTGCCCTCAAGTCCAAAGGGGGAGATTGTTGGCATTATGATACAGGTGTTGTCCTTGATGGCAACTCGCTCAAAGCTATGATACAGGTGTTGTCCTTGGTGGCAACTCAATCAGCGGACAGATCTTAATACAGCAGGTCAAGAGAGAGATATACGCAGGTTAACCTTGATGAAAATGCATATACACGCGGGTAAAAAGAACAAAAGTCGCATATACGTACACATGCAGGTTCACAGAAGGAAAGGTGCAAACATGTTGAACAATGTAAACTTTGAAACGGGAACCCATACTATTACCCATTTTGTAGAGATAGCAAAAAAGTGACCCGATTTCGAAAAGGGGTTATGCAGAACACACGTGTTTTTTAAAGCTTAGTTTTTGGCACTATAAATTTGTTTATGCACATTGCATTTTATAATGGTAGTGTTTTTTATGTTGATTTAAAAACGTGGTAATTCTGCAGCAAACCCTTTTCTTAAAAGGTTTTTTTTTTAACTTTTTTAATTTTCTAATGTATGAAATATAAATAATTATTTTGTAAACTTAATAATTTTTGAAGTGGTATTTTTCTTCATATTTTCTTGTTTTTATTTTAATTTTTTTATTCTTTTTGTAGTGAGGTTTTTATTGTTTCGCATATTTAAAGAAGAAGGTTGATATTTTGCATTTTCGATATTCTACATAATTATACATTGTTAATTAATTTTTCAATCCACAAGAAATAATTGTTTCTAAAAAACAATATTTTCTAAGAATTGACATAAAAATAGCCATTTTTAACATAAATATAATTAAAAAACTTCATGCTTTGATAATTTTTTGCTACAATTGACATGCGAAAATCACAATTTTTATACGAAAATTTTAACTAAAAATAGTTAAATAATAGTTTTTTTTATGAATTTCATGTCAAAAAAATAATAATAATCATTTTTTTTTCAAAAAATAATGGTTAACTTAAAAATTAATGTGAAAATCATATATTACAAATATTGAACGCGTAACAACCTCAATTGAGTGTATATTCTTCTCATAAAATGTCAAAGTCAAAACATTGCAAGTATAACTACTTAATAGTTACAAAAAATGAGCTTGATTTCCAAGCATAACTTAAATTTAATCAACAATGTCACATAATCCAAACTCTTTGTCCTCTAGAGTTTCATCATTGTTTTCGTCCTCAATATTTTCTGCTTCCTTTTGCTCATTTTCGTCTTCTAATGGGTCTTTCATGTCTGCCAATCTCCCAATGTATGTCTTTCCAAACATCCCATGGAATGGTGGTTGAGGTTCCTTTGCCTTTTTTGCCACACGTGATTCACTAATCTCCCCTTTCTTCAACCCAATTTCTTGCATTGCATCTGGAAGAAATTGAAGAGCATTAATTCTTTGCAGAATGAAATTGCATTGTAATGGATCTTTTTCAATTGCAATGCAATTTCTTCATTTTTGAAGGCAACATGCTAGTGTTGTACCTAGTTATCAAGCACAAAAGAAATAATGAAGTAAATTAATACAATGACATATTAATTAAAAAAATAACATATTGAAATTCAATTCTATATAATAAAACTTACATGATCCAGAAAATAAATCCAGAACCCAATCTCCTTCATTTGAACATATGTCTATAAGATAGTTAATCAATAATTGTGGTTTTTGATAAATGTTAACTATCTCTCCTTTTGCTTCTTTGTCTTCATATGTTAGTTTTCTCACAACAACGTCATAACTCAGTATTTGGCTATGACTCTTTCCATCCACCCAATTAAAAATCATAGACATACAGCTATCATCTTTTGCCAAACTATCAATATGAATAAACTCACAATCATTTATAAATACTTGATCATCACGGTTAACAAGATTTGACTTTTTCCTGTAACATGAAATAGTAAAAGTTCCATCAAATTGTACATAAATGAATTTTTCAACATTAATCAAGTATACATTTTAAATGCCTTACCATGTAAGCTGCATCCTTGAATTTGTTTTCCCTTTGAAGCTTGACAATATCATTGCCAATTGTCTCTCTAAATGAAATGTCACAAATCTCCATAATGGTGATGACGTGACTTCTACAAATCCCGCAACCAGTTTACTAAAAGCTTGATAATTATAAGGGTCACTATCATAGTCAATATTTCGAATATTGAAACCATGGGGAATATCTGCAATAACTAGGGCATACTCCCTTTTAGGTACGCGTTTAGTAATGTCTTCACAGTCGCCTTATATTACTTGATATTTAACAGTGTCTAGCCCATTCCAAATGAAATGAGTAAGAGTTGGATCAAGTTCAACATTCTTAACACATTGCTTCCTCAGTCTTTCGGTGTTTACTTTTTCAATAAAAGTTCTGAAGCTAGTTGGCGCTCCATTATCATGCTTCTTCATCTTTTATAAAATAAACAAATATATGTGTAAGTTATAAATTAAAAATAGTACACAGGTGAATAAAAATGAATGTATAAATCAAGATACCTTTTTGTCTGCAAGAGAAAAAGCTTATAATGTTGATGTAGAACTTGAATCTGGATAGTTGGGTACGACATCATCCCAACTATCTTTATTCAACAATCTAACCATTTGCTCTTGAATTTTAATGTAAACTTTGTGGCTACATAGATAAAGTAACAAAAGGTCAATATAATGATATGTATAGCAAATACTACCAAGAACAACATGTTTTATTTAAAAGAAAATTATAATATAGAAATAAATAAAAATAATTCAACAAACTTACTTTTGAAATTCCTCTAACATTTCCTCCAATGATAGTTCCCCTGACTTCACATGAGATAATATTGTTTTGACAATTTTTCATCGTTCACTCCTTCCATTTCTCTCCAAGATGTGATAGTCATATCTTCTGGAAGTCGCTTCAAGTCAGGACCTAATTTACTGCCGCCACATATCAATGGCTTAGACTTTTTAACCTTCTAATTTTTAATGCCAATGTTTTCCCACATGCTAAAAATATCATCAATCAAGTTCCAAACATCTCCAGTTCTAAATTCCAATTGAAAAATGTTATCAACATCTCTGAATATGTCAGTAGGAAGGTTGTGTTTTCCACCTTTTGAATTGGGTTTCTCTTCAATTTGATAGCCTATTTCCATACAACATTCCCTTGGGAAATCTGCAGTAACATTTATCCTATCCCCACCACATTTTTCTTGAAATTCACTATGAATAAATCTAACCCTTTGGATGAAAGTCATAGACGTCCTACATTCATTATCTGAATTATGATCCCATGCCACTAAATTTGCTTCTGTATCCGATAAACCAGCATAAATGATACATTTCATTGTTTCAAAACATGGGTTATTAGGATTTTCCTCCATCAATTGTCTTTGAGCTTCTACAGAATGGTTCCCCCCCAAGCACATAATAACTGTATTCAAAACATTTTGACTTATCAAATGCTTCTTTGTTGGGAACTTGAATTGGATGAACAAGAAGCACATAATTAACCACATGAGCATATGGATTATACCTCATCAATGCCTTCAAGTTCTAAACATGCAGATGGTGTGGCTTTCTGACTTGATATTGACATTGTCCTTCACTTGCCTTATAGGTTTGTCTGACATTAAGATGAAATGTACGATCACCATCAATTAATTTTTTCTTTGTCAAACTCTGTCGAATGACATTTTGTTTTGTTTTGATAATGCCATCCTCTAAATCAGCTCCTGGTGTAATGATTTCTCTGCTTTCTTTTGAAGTTTCACTAGGTTCTTGACTGCTGGTAATGACTACTTCAAAATCTTAAAATTTACTTTTCTTCGTCATAACATTCTCAATAGATTTATTTTTGGGTGTTGTTACTTTTGGTCTTTTACGGCTCTTCTCAGTTCCAATGTCATCTTCAGTAATGGCAACATATGCTTCACTGTCAGTTTCAACTTCATTGCCCTCAAAAGTAACTTGTTTGCCCTTGCTAGATTTATCCACTAGAGGCCTTTTTTTTTTTCTGATCCTTTGGATGTAGTTTTGTAGCACATCAATTACTACATTTTGCTTGTTTTCCATATGTTCTTCTGACACTGAGTAAAAACTGCTGACAATTTTCATGATATCATGCTCTATGAAATGAATGCCTCCCAACCTAATTGAACAACTTTCAACAAAATTTTGCCAAACAAAATATCATATGTCAATAAAAACAAAATTAAAAAAATATAGCGAGACACTTTCAAGAAAACAAAATACAAATATAAATCACAATAATTACGATGTTTTGTTTCATCTCATTTACGATTTCTTTACACAACTTTGTAGATACCTCTCTCGTGTCATACAATGAATATGTTAGTTGATATTTAATCCTTTCTTGTGACTTGGGAGCTTTTGTAAGTATGTAAACAATTTCAGTGTTTGGTACCGAACACATATCTATGACTCTTCCCATGAGCTCAAAAATTCCATTTTCTTCGGTATATCAATATATAGATATATGTTCACACTTTAGCTTTCTCTTTCTTTCACATACCATATTCTTGATGGGAATTTCACCTCTTTTGAATTCTTCCAGTCTGAAATCATCTTATTATCATTTGAGGCACTTGAAATATTTGTAGCCATGAGCTCAGGTGGAGTTCATTCACCAATGTTTTTTGAAGATGCACCTTTAAGTGTCTTTGGTCCAGACATATTCACAAAAATCTTCTTTGATGCCATTTTCATGAAAAATAGAAACACAAATTAGTAAACAACGAAAACATATTAACTTAAATCAACAACGAAAATATATCCTAAAATTTTAATTTGTATAATCAGATAATTGAAATTAAAAAAGTATTAACAATAAGAAATGGCAGAAGCCCACTGACACCACCCTGTCCATCCATGGAGTGGCAGGAAATTTCCCCACCCCTTACCCTACATGCCCCCCTACACCTCTTCCCCCTCAACCAACCCACATCATCCCACCCCGCATTGAGATGGCCATCCAACTATACCCTTACCCCCCTTCCACACCTCCCCCCTACCCCCACGCTACCCCATCCCCCAACCACTTCCCCTCCACGCCGCCCTCCACGCCCTAGCCCCCTACCAGCCCACAACCCCAATGCCACTTCACCTCCTTCCCCCCAACCGATGCACCCCACCCCGCAATCAGACGGCCACCCTAGCCCACCCTTCCCTCTACCCCTTAACTACCCCCTACCTCATCCCCCCTACCTGGCCCCCCTACCTTACTCCCCTCAGATCGACCCCTCATCCCCTCCTCCTCCCTTCCTCTCACCTCACCCCTCATCCCCCCACTCTTCCTACCCCTCCTCCTCACTCCCCTTCCCCCCCACTACCCACGCCCACCCCTACCCCTTCTTCCGCCTCTCTCTACCCCTCCCCTTCACCTCTCCCCCTCACCTTACCGCTCATCCCCCTCACTCCCCTTTGCCGCCCTTTACCCGGACTCCCCCACCCCTCACCACCTCCTCCCTCCAAACCTTCCCCGCCCTCTACCCGACCCCCCCTCTCACCCCTCATTCCCCCTCACTCTACCCCCGCCCCACCTCACCTTTCATCGCTCCCCCTCACTCCCCTTCCCCCCCCCCCTCTACTTAGTGCTCCCTCCTCACCCCTCGTTCCCCCTCATCCACCCCACCCATTCCTCCCCCCCTCTAAACGGTCGTTCCCCTCACCCCTTGTTCCCATTCACTCTACCCCCCCTCCCCTCACCCCCCATTCCCCGCTCCCCTCACCCTTCCTTCCCCGCTCCCCTCACCCCTTGGCCCTCACCCCTCACCTTACCCCTAACCCCCCCTCCTTCATCCCTTAGCCCCCCTCCCCCATCGGCCACCCTACCCAGCCCCCTTCCTCACCCCTCGGACACCTTCCCCAACACCTCTTGTCACCCTACCCCTAACACCCACCCCTCCAACCCTTCGGCCCTCCCCTAACCAACCCCCTCCTCCCCTGTCCCTCCCTAACCCCTAACCCCCCCCCCCCTCACCCCTACCAACCCTCACCCCCCCACCTCAGCCCTACCAACCCTCACCCCCCCCACCTCACCCCTCACCCCTCCACCCTAACCCCCCCCCTCACCCCTCGGCACCCCCACTTTAACCCCTCGGCCCCCACCTCACCCCCCTTAACCACCCCCCTCACCCTCCCTAACCTCCCCCCTCAGCCCCCCCGGCGCCCCCCTCTCTGCCCTGCCCTCTCCCTCCCTCCCCCTCACTCCCCCTCCCTCCTGCTTCCCCCGCCTCCCGACCTCCACCCCCTCGGACGGCCACGCAAGGTGGGCGGCCGCGCCCCACCCTACCCACCCCAATGGCCCGCCAGGGGTGGCCGTCTGATTCCAGGAATCGAATAGCCACCTCGAATGGGCCGGCGAGCCACTGGGGTGGCACGGGGTGGGCGGCAGGCCATCCGATTCCAAGAATCGGGTGGCCACCCTGGGCGGGCCATCAAGGTGGCACGGGGAGGGTGGCTGCGACCCTCCGCGTGCCACCCCGGTGGACCTCCAGCCCGCGCGGGGTGGCCATCCAATTCTAGGAATTGGATGGCCACCCTGAGCGCGTCGGGGTGACGCGGGGAGGGGCGTGGCCTCCATTGCTGCGCCACCCCGGCAGCCCACTGGCGCACCCGGGGTGGCCGTCTGATTCCCAGAATCGGACGGGGCCGGTGGGTCACCGAGGTGGTGCAAGGTGTGTAGTCGAGCCCCATCCCGTGCCACCCCGGCGGCCCGTCGGTCCGCCCGAGGTGGCCGTCCGATTGCCGCAATCAGATGGCCACCCCGGGCGGGTCGGTGGGCCACTAGGGCGCCACCTCGACGGCCTACCACCCCGGGAACGGGCACTGCTGCCCACCCATCACCACCCCGGCGGCCCGCTCAAGGTGGACCCCAGGCGGGCCACCGGGGTAGCACAGGGTGGGGCATGGCCGTGCGCCCCGCACCACCCTAGTGGCCCTCTGGCGCACCCGGGTGGCCGTCCGAGGGGCCAGGGAAGGGTTACGGGCAGGGGGTGGGGGGGGTTACGGGGGGGTGGCAGGGGGCGGTTATGGGGGGGGCGATGGGGGGGCGTGAAGGGGAGAGGGTGGTGGGTAGGGGTGCGGTTACAGGGGCAGGTGGGGAGGGGTTACAGGGAGGGTTATGGGGGTGGGTAGGGGGACAGTTACCGGGGGGGGCAGGTGGGGGTTACAGGGGTGGGTAGGGGGGGTTAGGGTGGGCGGTTACTGGTTAGGGGGAGGGTTATGGGGGTGGGTAGGGGGGTGGTTACGGGCAGGGGTTACAGGGGTGCGTAGGGGGGGTTCTGGGGGGCGGTTATGTGTTAGGGGGGGTGGGGGTTAAGGCGAGGGTTATGGGGGGGGTGTTACACAAAATATTGTCACCATGACTATTTGCAGTCAGTATGGGTCTATCATCATTCATACTATCCTCCTAAGCAAGTCTCAAACCTTAGCTCTTCATGTGAAGCTTTGAAAATGAGAGAAATACCTTAAAAATCAATAAAGCTCTGGTTCTGCACTTTCTCTCACTGCTGCCTGTGGTCCCGCACCCCCTGTTCATGTTACCTGTGGACCTGCCCGCTCTGTCTCTAAAGGAGTGGGTGCGGACCCCTGTGAAAGTCAAAAAGGCGCAAGTTTATTCTTAAAAACTCACTTTGGGTTAATTCTAGATGATTCTAGAAGGAATCTTGATGTGGATGGTTCGCTCCTAGGTGGTTCATGCATCCCAAAATCGAAGGAGCTAATCCCTTGATGAGAGGAGCTTATCCCTTTGAAGGAGGGCTTTATCCCTTTGAAGGAGGACCTAGTAACTTCCCTCCATTGCACTATAAATTAAGGCATTGGGCTGGTTGCTAGGGAGGTTAGAAGTTGAACATTTTTTAAGGTAAATGCTGTTGGAATTGAGACTTCCTAGTTAAGCTTGAGAGGAGAGATTACATACCTTTTGGCTTCATTGGGAAGAGAGTGAAACTTGTCAAAGTAGAAGAGACTTTTTGCTGGACCCTGGGAGGAGCTTGTACAACATCAATGCACAGGTTGTAAAGTTCTTCTTTGATTTAAGTTAATACAATCAGATTCATTTTTCTCAACAAATTGTCTTATGTGATTTGTTTCATGAATTCCTTGATCATCATGATAAGTATGCTTTATTATATTGGCTTTTCAGGTGCTATTTAATGTGTGTGCTTGTTTGTGTTTTCTTATTCTTTACAAGGGAGCTCATTTGGATCAATGGAGCATGGCTTCCACAAACTTGCATTGGACCCAAGGTAGGCCTAAAACACTTGTTTGCCTTTATTGATAAATTGCATATTTAGAGAAGGATAGAATTTGTTTGGTTTTCTTGTCACTAGATATCATTAGATACTAGGGAGGTCGGTCTTGTCCGCAAGAACGACTTATCCGGCCGACAAAATGGCGACTCCGCTGGGGACTTGATTTTTTTTATTTTCTTTTACTTTGACTTGAGAAACTGTGTTTTTGTTTCTGTTTTTGGCTTGATGTGTGTGGGATTGGGTAGGTTTAGTAGATCTTGAATTATTTTTTGTTTTTCATACTTGTGGGAGAGGACCGCACCCTCTGCTTCTAACACAGTGCGGACCTATTCGCACTTTTGCTTTACACACAGAGCGGTCCCATACCTGTGTGAACTGTGGGCCTGCGGACCTTGTCAAAATTTTAAAAAACTTAAGATTTTCTCTTTTAGTTAGCTTAAGGTTTGTTTAGGTGTTTTTAGCCTCTGCCTAGATCTGCACGTGACTTGTCAGGAATTTTTCTTAGGTTAATTGCATTGGCATTAGGGTTTTAGGTGAAATTCCTAGAAGTTTTGGTTGCCGGGCTTGGTTTTCATTTTGGTCTTGTAGTAGCTCAGAGCTTAGAAGCCTTAGAAGCCTCAGATCACCTTGGTTTTTACTGGCCTTCTTATGAGTCTGACTGTTTGCAAAATCTGCCTTTGTTGAGGAATCCATCTTGTGTTTCTCTTTGCGAAACTTCTAAAGGGCTTGTGTTAAAAGTTTTGGATTTCATTTTTAGAAAAGAAAATAAAATTGGTTGTTTTTTGACTGATTTGTGATTCTGGACAAATTAGCCCTTAGTTTGCTTATAGCTAAGTAAAACATCCTTGAAAAGACATCTTGTAAGCTTTTACTTCAAATAGTTTTAGAATTTATAGATCTCAAGATTAGATTTTTCCATAGTTTTGAGTGTTTTATAAAAAAATAAAAAATCTCTTTTTGAAAAAGTTTGTTTTTGTAGTATTTGAGTGTTTGAAAGAAAAGGGAAATTTTCGTGAGCATAACTAGTAGTTGCGTTTTTGAGTGTATTGGAAAAGACAAAAAGCTCTTCTTTTGATTTGTTTGTTAAGAAAGATTTGTTTTTATAGGTATTTGCATTCTCAACTCTTTCCTAGCTAGAGGTTCATTGGAGGGAAAAGATTGCTTATCATCTTAAGTGCATTTTGTAGTGATTTGGAGTCGAGTCTTCACACCATAAGTTTCATCTCCGCACCTTTTGACTTAAGAAAAAACCAATAAAAATAATGCTTAAAGTAAAATCTATCTAGTAATATTTTTATTTCTAGGGCTCTATATCACCAACATAGCTTAGGCTAGTATCTTGGAGTAGGGAGTAATTAACTCTCCAAGATAGTAAAACAAACAAGTAGCTGTATCTTGCGGTAGGAGATAAAATCCAATTATTACATCTATGCTCTAGGAAAGCTCCTCTTAAAGGAGAAGCATGAGATCATATCTGAACCAGTGTGGGAATCAATCCTTCCTCATTGGGAACGATAGAAGATATTCACATATTAAAAACGATAAACCTCGGATTAACCATTGTCGAGGAGCCTGGGGTCACTTGTTGGTAAACCTTGGATTATGTCAAGGAGCCTTCAAGGGGATTAAGCTTGTTACTTGCCCTTGCGTGCGTATCGGATCGTAGACTGTTCCCCCAGGTATATTTGTTTCCGTTGGTAACCATAGTGATCATATTCTATAGGATTCTTTCCTAAGGTGACGGTGGAGGGAAGATCCCACTGTACCTGGAGCAGACGTCGGCTAGACTCACTTGGATTTTTTGGGGGGTTCTCTTCACTCGAGACGGTTTAGTGGAGAAACTTGTGCCAGTCTACTCATTAAGCAGGTTGTCGGGGTAACTGTTCGAACCGCCATTTCTGTATTGAATTCTGCGACGTTGGATTTCATCACCAACTAGTGTTTTTGGTACGGAAAGTTACTGTTTGTGTGTGGTTTGATCTCCTAGATTCTTTAGGCGTGTGATTCAAAATTGGTTGGTTCTTTAAAGGCTTTAGGTGGTTTTCATTGAGATTTTTCTTTGTTTCCGTGTGAAGTAGTTAAAATATTTAATCGTGGTTGAATTAACGAGGAAGTCCCGTAGACTTCGGGGCCAACCTCCTGAGTTTTCATCGAGCTGGCCTGAAGGGTTACGAGCCCTTGTAACTCCTAGAGACAGTAGAGTTGGGTCACCTGAAGAAGGAGAGTCTTCATTGGTTGTACATCCTGATTATCAAGCCCTATTAACAGATTATAATCTGCAATCTATTTCATTTTCCGAAATTACTGGTAGTTTTTCATCTACTAGTGATTTAGGTGAGGAACCTGAAATATCTGAACCTGAGACTAAATTTGCTGCTACTCCAACATCAGAATTTGCCTCTCCAACTTCCAGTGGTCCTGGTTCACCCATGGTAGAAAGAGTAATTACCCAAAATCTTCCTTCTGGACTTATAGCTATTGAAGAACTTTCTACTCCAGAAGAAGGTCTCCCTATCCCTGAAAATCAACCAGCTATAGAACTTAGAGAGCCTGAATCGATCTTTTACAGTCCACCTAGGAGCAATGCTTGGTATCTTTCATTGACCAATTTTTTGGAAAACCCGGGACTAAGTTTTTCACCACCTCACATTCCTTTTCACCCAACACCTAGGGGTTATTATCCTCCATTAAATATGTCAAGACAGTCGTCCATGTTTTCTCAATCTCCAAAAACCTTTTTATACGGCGGTCCTTATGTTCCCTATGGGTATCAGTCACTTACTGGTACTTTTTCAAGAGCATCTCCTCAACCTATTGAACAAGGGTTATTAACTGGTAATAACGGAACTAAGTCGTTGAGTGTAGAAGATATTCTTATGATGTCAGGTACTATTCCTAATCTGCAACCTCAAGGTGGCCAGTTACCGCTTGGGGGGCAACCTCAAGGTACCCAATTTCTGCCTGGGGGGCAACCTCAAGGACAGTACATACCTACGAGATAGTACATTCCTCAAGGCCAACACCAGACTCAGTATGTACCTCAAGATCAACCCCAGTATCAATATGTACCTCAAGGTCAACCCCAGTATCAGTACGTGCCTCAAGGTTATCAACCTCAAGGTCAGTACCCAACCCAAGGTTTCCAACCACCTTCCGGTCAATCATTTGTCCAAGGAGCTGGAAATGTACCTTTGAATTACTAACCCTACCCTCAACCCAGTTATGGTCTTGAATATTCTCAACCTGCTATCGGTCCATACCCCGGAATGAACTTAGCGTGGGATCCATCTCAATCTCAATAGATCTTGCAACCGAATGTGTAGATGTCATCTCAATCTAGACAACCCTTGGTTTCTGGTTCACCCCAGCAACCTGTCCAGTCTACTATTCAAACTTCTGCACCTTCTGTAATTTCTCAGCCTGGGCCTAGTACGCCTCGTACTCCGCCTCAAATGACTGCTGCAACTACTGCAACATCTGTTCAATCTACCCCACCTACTTCTGGAGTATCGACAACTGCGGTTTCTACTGTCCCTGTATCAACTCCTCAGACATCTTTACCTCAGTCTAGATCCACAATTCAAACTTCGGTTGAAATGCTTGTAGGACAACCTGGTCCAAGTACGATTGTCACAAGTCAACCTCAATTTACTTATCAATCGTACCAGGGACAGTACCAACTCGGTCCTGTTGTGCAGCAGCCAGTCTATCAGTATCAACCGTACCCTGGATATACATATCAGCAACCTCAACAACCCCAGTATGGTCCGGTTAATCCTAGTTTTCCAAGAGGATATAATATCCCAATGCGAGTCCAATTCCTAGTAATCCTAGATATCCTCCTCCTGGGGCTGGTCTCATGACCCAGGGTTTCAGGGACCCTAATCATCAGTTACCATTCATTGCAACTTTGGACTTGCCTGACTTGTCACGCCTTACGAACGATCCAATTAACTATCTTCCGTTTTGGCCGCCAATGCCGAATAAGTTGCCTGGTGATATTCCTAAGTTTGAAGGCAAATCAGGAGAGGACCCGTCGAACCATGTGATGACTTATCACCTCTGGTGTGCGTCTAGCTCCATTTCAGATGATTAATCCGTTTAAGGCTTTTCCAGTGCACTCTAATTGGTCTTGCGGCCAAGTGGTACATTGAGTTACCACGAGCCACTTTTTATAACTTTAGTGAGTTAGCCACTTTGTTTTTAACTCATTTTCAGTTTCTAGTCAGATATGACAATGGCATGGAATTATTAACTTCATTAAAACAGTCAACGTCCACTTACATTTCAGATGACATTCATGAATGGAGACGTAGACGATGTTTAGTGAAAGTTTTTATCCCGAATCAGATCTTAGCTGAATGGTTTGTAAAATCTTTATTACCGAAGATCTCTGAGGATGTAGCTAATGCAGGAGTCATTACTGAGAAGCAAGTAATTTCTCAAGCTCAGTACCTTGACTTAGTTTATACGCAGCTAGGTACGTTACACGAGAAAATCCCCAACCTTCCTACACAAAATCAAATAACTGCAGCTCCTTCAGGGTCTCATGCCACTGATGGTATGATTGGTACGGTTAATACCAAAAGTAAGAAGAAGTCTTCCAAGAACTCTTCTCCTATCATAATTTTACCAGATTCCCCGACAGGAGATTCTTCCGTGGAAATTTCCGCCGATATTCATGTTGTAGAGTCATCTATAGCCAAATCAAAATCCGACGGTAAGAAGAAAGGGAAGAAGAAAAATAAAACAGATAAAAATTCGAAAGAGAAACCAGAAAAAACGGAATCAACTGATGAGAAACGCAAACCTCATTATCCTTGTCTCATTTGTGATGAAGAGCATTTTACAAGAGACTGCCCTCATCGTGCAGAGGTTGCAAGAATCGTCAAAGGTTCCCAAACGCCTGCTGTTTTGAAGGATCCTTTTCCTAGTCAAGACAGTAAGATGATAGGTTCTTCCTCAAATGCCTCTAAAGAACCCATAATGATGATGTCCCATGTTAGCATTGCGACTCGATCGCAAGATTATGGAAGTAAAAGTCCTGTTGATGGTAAGGAAGTAGAATCTTCTCATTCGAATCCATCAACTTCAACTACCGGTTCTGATCCACTACAGATCGAGAAACCTAACCCAGACTTAGTAATAAAACCGCCCACCAAGGGTATACTTCGAAAGTAAGCTTTCAATCCACATGTGAGAGCGGCTCAGAACTATAACATTGTTGAATATTTGGCTATTTCACCTTCGGCAATGTCGACTTTGGAAGTGCTGCAATCATGTCCAGCACAGCGTAAGTTGCTATTGTCAGCTATAGGAGCTATTGACGTTCAGGACTCGAACCTCATAATTTTTTATCTAGAAAATAGTACACCTCGCTTACCTCATCAAAAGGCTTTCCATATTCCAGTGTTAGTCAAAACAGACCTTGTTATAGGACCGTGATTGATGAGGGCGCCTCAACGTGTATTATGTCAATCCAATGTTGGAGATCGCTTGGTTCTCCTACGCTTAATCAATCCCCGATGATTCTAAAGGCCTTTGATTGCCGTGGGTTCCATCCTTTTGGCATTCTATAGGATTTACCTATAGGGGTTGAAGGCAAAACTGTTAATCTATATGTGGAGGTGGTTGATTCCCCTCTAGATTACAACCTTCTCTTGGGTCGTAGTTGGTCTTACGCTATGATAGCCATTGTTTCATCGGTCTTTCACCTTATAAAGTTCCCTCATAATGGAAAGATTGTAACTATAGACCAGCTGACTTACTTTTCATCTGACCCAGCCTCTTCTGAAAGTATTCAGCATGTCGGCGAAACCACTATCCCATATAAGGATGTTGGAGTAGGACTAGTTAAAGATTCTGGTTTTCAAGGAACTTTTCCTTTTCCTCCTATCAACGCATCGTCTTCTACTACAACCATTCATATGATTTCATCAGACACTATTATTTATGATGATCCTTGGATCGTACCTTTTGAATCTGAGATAGATTCATTTGGTGATGTTATGCCTTTGAGTCCATATGAAATTGCGTATCAGGCCGTGCAGTTGTTTTCTGACCCTTCTTCAACCGAAATTGACTTAATTAATGTGGTCCATGAAGAATCACTTTCAACATCGAACTCAGATTCAAAACTTTTTCCGAACTTGTTAACACTGATGAGCAAATTCGTGAAATCCTATGTGTCGATGATTTACCATGGGAAGATCTTCATCATAGATCTTCGTTTTTACCTGAGATTGATCGCTTTGAAAATGATTTTTCATCTATTTTTACGACTAAATATGTCAAGGAACCTCAGAATCCAATGAAAAATCCTGATTCTGAGTTAAATTTGGGAAACATTTCTCAAACTATTCCTATTGATATTTTGGTTAAGCCTGGAATTGTTGAAAACATTCATATAGGCGCCTCTTGTACGGAAAATGAAATTCAAACATATAAGGCCCTATTTCAAGAATTCCACGACGTGTTTTCCTGGTCATATGAGGAAATGCTAGGAATTGACCCAGCAATTGTTGTTCATGAAATCAAAACTTACCTGGATGCTAAACCCGTCCGGCAACGTTTGCGTCAGATTCACCCGCGAAAAGCTACTGCTATTAAAGCAGAAGTTGAAAAATTACTTAAAGCAGGTTTCATTTATCCAATTCCGTTAACGGATTGGGTATCGAATATTGTTCCTGTTAACAAAAAGCAAGGAACAATAAGAATATGTATCGATTATAGGGATATTAATCGAGCCTATCCAAAACAAAATTACCCAACTCCCTATATCGATCAAATAATTGATGATTGTGCCAGCAGTGAAATATTCTCCTTCATGGATGGTTTTTCCGGATACAATCAAATAAATATTCTACCCGCTGATCAACCAAAAACGGCTTTCATTTGTCCATGGGGGACATTTTCTTACTGCAAATTACATTTTGGGCTCAAGAACGCCAGGGCAACTTTTCAAAGAGCCATGTCTTACGCGTTTCATGATATCAAGCACATTGTGCAACCCTATCTCGATGATTTACTTGCTCATTCATTACATCGAGCTAATCATCTCATCCATTTACGAGCAATCTTTATGAGGTGTGGGCATTATCAAATTAGGTTGAATCCACACAAGTGTGTTTTCTGTATAGAAACGGGTCGGTTACTAGGGTTTGTTGTTTCGAAAGCCATCATTTGCATCGACCCCTCGAAGGTTGAAGCTATTGTCAAATTGCCTCCTCCTGCGAGTCTTCACCAACTCCAAAGTTTGCAGGGGAAAGAAAACTTTTTACAACGATTCATTCCTAACTACGCTGAGAGCACAAAGGGTTTTACCCGGTTGTTGAAATAGAATACTCCATTCTTTTGGGATGAGATAGCTGACAAATCTTTTGATACACTAAAACACGCGTTGACCCATGCACCGTTACTGCATCCTCCCAACTACAACTAGGACTACTTCTTATATCTCGCCGCCTCGCAGTCCACCATTTAAATGGTGTTAGTTCAGGAAGATGAATTCGGTAGTGAACATGTGATATATTACCTTAGTCGAACTTTAAATCCAACTGAGCTAAAATATTCACATGTGGAGAAATCGGCATTGGCAGCTATTCAAGTTGTCCAACGTTTTCGTCATTACATTCTACTACGCAAAACTACAGTAATTTCCGATTGCAACCCTATGATCTATATTTTGACCAAACAAGTCAAAAGTCTAAGTCGAAGAAATATTTAGTTTTTGCGGAGTTGATGTGTGACTTCCCGCGTGCTGACACGGAAACTGTGGCGAAGGAGCCCATTGTGGACGAATCCTTATTTCTAATCAGCACTTTAGATCCATGGTATGGGGATATCATAGTTTATCTCCAAACCCAATCCTTTCGGCCTGAAATTTCAAGGTCAGAACGTCGAAAAATACGATTCCAGTCCCAACAATTCAAAATTATTGGAGATACACTTTATTGTCGTGGGGTGGACTCTGTTTTCCGATGTTGTTTAACTCATGAGGAAGCTGAAAGGGTTCTAAATGACTGTCACTCTGGAGCGTGTGGCAGTCATATGTCTGGGTTTGCCACAACCCAAAAGATATTGCATGCTAGCTATTTCTGGCCGTCTTTGTTTAAAGATTGTATTAACGCGGTCCGAAAATGCCACAACTGCCAAATTTTTGATCGAAAGATGCGTGCTCCACCTGCTCCCCTCCACCCTATAATTGCTATCGGTCCTTTTGCGAAATGGGGTATCAATTTTATTACATGTAACCCTCACTCGACCAGGGGGCATGCGTATATCATCCTTGCAGTAGATTATTTTACCAAGTGGGCCGAGGCGATGCCTACATTTGAGGTAGATGGCAGAACTGCTGCGATTTTCGTGTTCAATCATATAATTGCTAGGTTTGGTGTTCCATAAGTGATTATCACTGATCATGGGCATCATTTTCGAAACATTATGATGACTGAACTTACAGACCAACTTGGCCTGCGTCACGATAGTTCAACTCCATATTATCCATAGACTAATGGTCTGGTTGAAGCCATCAACAAAGTTCTAGTCATCATGATCTGACGAATCATTGGGATTCATAGGTCGAATTGGCATAACATGGTATTTTCAGCACTTTGGGCGTATCGAACTTGAGTAAAAACGTCAACCGGTTTCACTCCTTTCCAACTAGTTTATGGTCTGGAAGCTGTGTTACCCATTGAATGCGAAATCCCGTCATTGCAAATAGCCATCGAATTACTTCCAGCCACTTCCGAAGAGAAAAACCGTTTGTTATACTTGGCTCAGCTAGATGAGAATCGACGTGATGCTGCATTAGAAATTGAAGCTCATGCCAAACGTATTAAAGCCCAGTATGATCGAAATGTTACCCCTCGTAATTTTTCAGAAGGAGACCTAGTCTTATTGTACAATCAAGCAAATGATAAATTAGGCGCTGGAAAATTCGTACCCATGTGGCATGGTCCTTATGTTGTTAAGTGAAAGCTGGCAAAAGGGGCCTATGAATTGGTAGACTTTGACAGGGTCTCTTTAGGTAAACCCAGAAATGGTCTTTACCTGAAGAGGTATTATGCTTAAATCTGAGTGTGGAGATTTTTAGTTAGGTTTAGTTTTCTTTCTAGTTGGTGTGTTTTAGATTAAAAAGTGTGCTTAGCTTAGAGAGTGTTTTTTGTCATTATTCCTGCTTATCTTGAATTTACTCTTGATGTTGCAGACATTGACGCCTCTCCAAACATACATTGGTTTTGCTGATGGTGCTTGTCGTAATACACGGAACATTTCTTCTGTAGCTTAGGTTATCTATTCGCCCTCTGACGAGTTGGTATCTATGCATGGGGTAAGCCTCGGTCAAACAACGAACAACATTTCCAAGTATAGTGCAATGATTGAGTTATTATCTGAATCTATTTCATTTGGGATTCAGAGTTTGATAGTGAGGTTAGATTCTGAACTTGTTGTATTACAGCTTAATAGAGTATATGCCATTAGAAATCCAATGTTATTGAGATTATTTTTGAGAGTTCGTCTCTTGGAACGTGAATTTGACTATATTGAATATCAGCATATTCCAAGATATTTAAATACATTAGCAGATACAATTGCTTCTCAAATGTTAAGTAGACATTTGCAATAATCATACAAGTAAATTTAAAAACATTCCATAACATGTTTTACAAGATAAGCCGGTAATAGTGATATAGTATAACATAGAAGCGTGTCAAATATACATCGTCTTCGATCATAGGTTGAAAAACACCTTATCATCGGCAAAAATGATAGTACAAAAAGCAAAAAATGTCATATGTGTCTACAACAGGCGATCATCCTATCACTGGTGATGATCACGATAAGAAACCACTGTACGAGCCACCCTACAAAGGAACCTCCTGAAAGGTCTTGGGACCCCAATCACATAGCGCTATAGCCTAAGAGGAATGTCATCTATGCTGGTCTTCGGAATGTCTACTGTCAAATGCTCTAGATGACTCTCCAATTCGGCCAAGGTCTCTGTGGATTCGTCCTGTGGGACTGGTGCTGCTGCAGCTGGTTGTTTCCTCTCATAGGGCCGGAGAGTGGCTGGTCACCGTGGGCCTACATCTGCATTTGAAACTTTTACTATCAATTTTGGGACGAAATAAATAAATAAAAAAAAAAAAAAAAAAAAATTAATTAGAAAATGTTGAAAATGATTTTACCTGAGTCATCCCATTGCTCTCCTGGTGGAAGAGCCATGTCTGGGTCACCACAATAATCTACCCCAGCATAAGGAAAGTCATAAATAGAAAAAACTTGGTTCTCCAACAAATGAAAATACTCAGGAGTGAATCGAACGACTTCTGTCCCCTCCTTAGGATGACGGGTCGTAACTGCAACCCAACACATCAATTTGGGCTCTTGGGGAATTCCAGCTCCAACAGTGAGATGATGTGGGACCAAAATTGGAACCCTCTCCAGACCAAAGCTCACGACTAAAGCACCATATCCAAAGGTCTTCAATTGTCCGTTCTTTGCTCTAGTCAGTTGGCCTTTTATATTAGCCAACACAGCATCGCACCAGTTGAAGATGGTGCCTCGAAAGCAATCTACTTCCATCTGCATTTGGGATCCAGTGGCTATATGTAGTGCTGCGCTTCCGCAGAGCCTGGTAACAGTAAACGCAATCACTTTTAGTTCAAGAAGGGATATGGTTTTGATATCTATCCCTTTGTCTCTAGTTTGGTCGTTGCAAAACTCTAGCCGGAGGCTATCGACAGAATGGCCACCTGGCCTAGTCCCGAATAGAGTCAAGTGTTCACCTCTCTTAGGCAAACTAGTCAAAAAGTAAATTTCTTTCGTCTCCATTTCGAGCTGGTGACCACCAATAAAGAAGCGCTGGTCCTGTATATTCCATCTGTCTACCATCCACTGCAAAAAGTCCACCTGGGCCCTCATGCCAGGTATAGCCCAGAATTTGTATAAGTCGCATGCCTTCAATGCATCAATCAAAGGTTGATGATTTATCGCGGCAAGATCTACATCCTCGTGCTCCCATTCTCACCAATCAAGCATGATGTATACCCTACATTCAATAAAAAGGCGAATTAGAATATCTAAAATCAAAATTTTTGGGTGAAATTTGAGAAATTTAGGTTTAAAAACCTTTGCTGCGGGGACCGCATCCTCTCTGTTAGAGACAATGCATGGGTCCACACTTTTCCTTCACAGTAGGTGTGGACCCCTGACTTTTTTCCTTTTACAAAAAAGTCGGGGTCCGCAGGTTACCTATGCTATGCCTGCGGACCCCCGCGCGCGGGTTTTTTACCTAAAAATTCCTTAAAAAACGAAATCAAAGCCCAAAAACAAATTTGAAACGGATGAAATGAAACAGTAAGATAATGTGGATTACCTAGAGGAGACGGCATTCGATTCCAACAGAAGGATTTTCCGCAATCTTCACGGGAAGTTTCTGACGAAAAGCTCTCTTTTCTCACTCTGAAGTCAAACGGTAAAAATGAATTTACAAAAGCCCTTTTTATAAGCTTTTTTGAATAAATGAGTTTTTAATTTGTTTATTTTTCACTTTAAAGAGGTAACTTTTGAATCATTTTTATCTATTTTAAACAAGTATGAGTAATGTTTGAGTTTTTTGTGCAGGATAATGGATTTTTCAGGCAAAATTGGTCATTTTCGACAAAAACATTAGAGTCACCTTTAAGCTCTTTTCTGACTCCTAAAACATGAAAAGATTACTGAGTTTTTCTTTTTAAGCTCGTTAAAACAGAACTAAAAAGACAGTCCACTTACAGCCCTTTTCTGACTGTAAAAACATGAAAAGATTGCCGGATTTTTGTCATTTCAAATTCGATATTGGTTATAAAACGACGTGCCATTGATCGCTTTTTTACTTTTTCGGATCAAAGGCACTAATTATGAAAAGTACTCCTTGGTCGTAATGATCAAGTGGTTCTCTCAAGTATTATTTTATACTTTTTCAGGCTTGGGAGACACAAATTTATGAAAAAGGACAACCATGGAGTCTTCTTAAGTTTTTTTAGACTCCCTAAAATTGAAAAACGCTGTGTTTCTCCTATACCGGACTCGTTAAAATTTAACAGTAAAGGACCTGTTCAATTACAAACAGGAATGGACCACTCCTTCTTAGGGTTTGAATTTAAACTAAGTTGGACTCATCCGAAGGATGAGCTTATAATCAAGAAAATGTTATCCTCCTCAAGCTTGTCAAAAATAAAGAGGTACTTGCCAGAAATGGCGGGGGAAAAGAGAGAAAAATGAGCTTGTTTGTCATACTTTGTAACCACTCTTGAACATGACACTTTTTTCACCTGGGTTGGGAAATCCTTTGCCTAACAGTTCATCAAACCATATTGAAAGTCTTCAGCCAATTTCTGGGTATTAACTTTGGGTCAATTGTCACGAAACCATCTGCTGTGTCGTTATGTGTTCAAGAGGTCAGTGCAAATAAACCATTCATCTGCAAAATATCTATCATCCATCTTGACCATCCCTGAGTCAGTCCTTGCAACTAAATTTCTTCAAGCTTGATCTATGATTTCGTGTTGTGGGCTTGCCTACGACGGATCGCTTTCTATCGACTTCAGCTCATTATCTAGAAAGATGATCTAGGAATCGTCAGTACCTTTGGATCTACATGCCTCAATGGCAGGTTTCTCGCCTTCGACGATAGGTTGCATCATTGACCTTCAATCAAAGGATTCCGTGACATGTTCGACATCAACACATCTATTCAAATCTCATGGATTGTACTGAGTACTTTGAGATCCATTGACATTACTAGTGGTTTCTATCACAGTTGTTAACAGTTTACATCATTGACTGGTAATCAAGTGGTTTCTACCATGTTCGACTTCGACACATTCATTCACATGGTTAGAATCGTCCTATTTCGGGAAGTAGAAATCAAGACCCTGGATCTAGTTTCCACCATCCAGGCTGCGAGGAATTTTGTATTCATTATACAGTGGACTATTCATAAATAGATGGCTACGTCCATACTGTGTCTACATGTGTCTATACTTGTGATGTATTACAAGATCATTCGTATATCAGAGCAGTAGTTAGTTTTCTAGTCAGTTTTGATCTGAGTATGGGAATGCCTACCTCAGCGATGATATGATCTCATATATATATTTTGCATTGAATGTTTTTACAGGTTCCAACCGGGCTCTCCACAATATGATCCTATAAATGATAAAGTACTTCACTCTTCTTAGATGATAAATGAAATCCTCATCTACTACAGACTTCGCACTTTAGGGGGAAATCTGTTACACAAAATATTGTCACCATGACTATTTGCAGTCAGTATGGGTCTATCATGATTCATATTGTCCTCCTAAGCAAGTCTCAAACCTTAGCTTTTCATGTCAAGCTTTGAAAATGAGAGAAAGACCTTAAAAATCAATAAAGCTCTGGTTCCGCACTTTCTCTCACTGTTGCCATCGGTCCCGCACCCCCTGTTCATGTTACCTATGGACCTGCCCGCTCTGTCTCTAAAGGAGTGGGTGCGGACCCCTGTGAAAGTCAAAAAGGCGCAAGTTTATTCTTAAAAACTCAAATTGGGTTAATTCTAGATGATTCTAAAAGGAATCTTGACATGGATGGTTCACTCCTAGATGGTTCATGCATCCCAAAAGTGAAGGAGCTAATCCCTTGATGAGAGGAGCTTATCCCTTTGAAGGAGGGCTTTATCCCTTTGAAGGAGGACCTAGTAACTTCCCTCCATTACACTATAAATTAAGGCATTGGGTTGGTTGCTAGGGAGGTTAGAAGCTGAATTTTTTTTAGGGTAAATGCTGTTGGAATTGAGACTTCCTAGTTAAGCTTGAGAGGAGAGATTACATACCTTTTGGATTCATTGGGAAGAGAGTGAAACTTGTCAATGTAGAGGAGACTTCTTGCTGGACCCTGGGAGGAGCTTGTAGAACATCAAGGCACAGGTTGTAAAGTTCTTCTTTTATTTAAGTTAATACAATCAGATTCATTTTTCTCAACAAATTGTCTTATGTGATTTGTTTCATGAATTCCTTGATCATCATGATAAGTATGCTTTATTATATTGGCTTTTCAGGTGCTATTTAATGTGTGTGTTTGTTTATGTTTGCAGATTCTTTACAAGGGAGCTCATTTGGATCAACGGAGCGTGGCTTCCACAAACTTGCATTGGACCCAAGGTAGCCCTAAAATACTTGTTTTCCTTTATTGATAAATTGCATATTTAGAGAAGGATAGAATTTGTTTGGTTTGCTTGTCACTAGATATCATTAGATACTAGGGAGGTCGGTCTTGTCCGCAAGAACGACTTATCCGACCGACAGGAGGGTAGGGTGGAGTGTCGAGGGGTGAGGGGGGAGTAGGGGTAGGTTTGGGGGGGGCGCTCGAGGGGTGAGGGGGGCTTAGGGGTGGGAGGAACCAATGGGTGTAGGGGGAGGGCCGAGGGGTTGGGGGGGTTATGGAGGTGGCCGGGGGGTGAGGTGGAGGGGGAGGGGTTTTTTGGGGAGCGGGGTGAGATAGGGACGAGGGGTGATGGGGGTTAAATGGGTAGGGTGAGGGGGTAGGCGGGGTGACCGAGGGGTGCGGAGGGGCGGGTGTAGAGAGACGGGTGAGGGTAGGTTGCATGGTGGGGGGAGCAAAAGGAGGGGGACGAGGGAAGGTGGGGTGTGGAGGAGGGGAAGGGTGAGGGGTAGGCATAGGGGTAGGAGTGGCACAAGGGTTGAGGGGGAGAGGTAAGGGTAGGGACGGGGGGAAACGAGGGGTGAGGTGGGGGAGTAGGGAACGGGAGTTGGGGAAACGACGGGTGAGGTCAGGGGGAGGGGAAGGGGAGTCCGGTAGAGGGGCAGGTCGGTGGCTCCAGGGGAGTGAGGTAGAGGGGCCGGGTAGGGGTGACGGGGTCGTGTGGGCTAGGGAAGTGGGGCAGAAGGGGGGTTGAGGGGTGAGGGGGAAAGGGGTTGTTGAGTTTGGGGAGGGGCCCCAAAGGGAGTGCGGAGAGAGTGGGTGGCCAGCCGATTGCAGGATGGGGTTACCCTGGGCCCACCATGATCACGTCAGAAATATTTATTAATTTGGTTGACAAAAAATTTTAAGTTTATAAAAAAAAATCTAGTGGTCGGTTGATTGCAGGATGGGGTTGCCCTGGGCCCACCATGCTCATGGCAGAAATATTTTTGAATTTGGTTGACAAAAAATTTTAAGTTTAGAAAAAAAATCTACTTCGTTAAATTAATTTAATATGAGAAATTTCAAGGAAAAAAATTTAACTGACCTTTCAATTGCGGGAATTCTTCGGTGAATATGTTGTTGATCCCAATGTAGCTACTCCACAAATTCGCTCCAAGTCTTTTAACGAACCTCAACAAACCTTGATGTAACGTGAGTAAGAGTGATAATGGAATATATAGGTGAAACTATGGAGATGTTTTACCGTATGGTGACTGTGGGATTAATTAGTTTTAATAAATTTTAACATGTTAATTTTTTTATGGCGATGAATGAAAATATGATAAAACGAACAGTATGGAATTGGTTTATAGCAGGGTGAATGTGGGATTAACTTGTTTCAAAATGTATTATAAAAATTAAAAAAAACATTCAATTGTTTAGTAGATATTATATACTTTGACTATTAAAATAATTTAGGTAGAAGTTGTAGTTTATAATTTCAACTTTAATGATTTATTTCATAAAAAAGATTAAGTATACATTTTTCATTAAATTTCATAATAAAATAATGAAGTGAAATAAATCTCACAAAATTTTAGGACGGAAATATTTTCGTGAAATGTTTTGGTTGGAAAATTTTTGCAGGGAAATATTTTCTCGAAATTTTTTGGGAGGGAAATTTTTGGAGGGAAAATTTCATTCTCTAAGCTATATAATATCTTTAGGAGACTCTCCATTTGTATCATTCAACATCTTCTATTTGAAAGGGATGGATTGTCCTAATAGTGAAGTTTCGATTTATACAACATCAACATCTTCATCGCGTAACAACTCTATTCATATGGGTGAACATAGCGAGAATTCTTCCACTATGAATAGAAAGTCAATCCTTCCACTTAGTCCTCATCCTAAGGACTATGAGAGCTTGAAAGAGGGGATGGAGAATTTCAAATAAATAAAGAGTCACAGATTCCACTTAGTCCGAATTCGAAGGACAATGAAAGCAGTAGTGATGATGAGCTTGATGACAAATTTCAAAAGAATGGAGTCTCACAGTGTCCACTTAGTCCTAATTCTATGGACTATGAGAGCATCAGTGATGAAGAGCAAGATGGTGAAGTTCAAAAGAATGGACTGTCACGGTGTCCACTTAGTAATAATTCTAAGGACTATGAGAGTAGCAGTGATGAAGAGCGTGATAACGAATTTGAAAAGAATGGAGTGTCAAAGTGTCCACTTAGTACTAATTCTAAGGACTATGAGAGTAGCAGCGATGAAGTGCATGATGATGAATTTCAAAAGTATGGAGTGTCATGGTGTCTAGTTAGTCCTAATTCTAAGGACTATGAGAGCAGCTTTGATGAGGAGCGGGATGAGGAATTTCAAAAGTATGGAATGCCACAGTGTGTAGTTAGTCCTAATTTTGAGGACTATGAAAGCAGCTTTGATAAAGAGCGGGGTGATGAATTTCAAAAGTATGGAGTGTCACGGTGTCCAGTTAGTCCTAATTCTAAGGACTATGACAGCAATAGTGATGAAGAGCAGGATGATGAATTTCAAAATAATGGAGTGTCACAGTGTCCACTCAGTCCTAATTCTAAGGACTATGAGAGCAACAATGATTAAGAGCGCAATGATGAATTTCAAAAGAATGGAGTATCACAATGTCCTCTTAGTCCTGATTCTAAGGACTATGAGAGTAGCAGTGATGAAGGACATGATGATGCACATAGTCCTAATTCTAATGAGTATAAAGGCAGCAGTGATGAAGGACAAGATGATACAATTATTCCTAATTCTATGGACTGTGAGAGCAGCACTGAAAATGCACATGAGTAAGAATATCCAATAAACATCGAGTCAAAATTTCCATTGAGTCTGAATTCTATGGACCATGACAGTAGCACTGAAGAAGGGGAAGATGAAGAATATCCTCCAAATCAGTATTTGAAAAGCGCAGTTGATCATAGTGTGGATAGCATTCCTCTTAATGATGATAAAAATCCTTATACAAATGATGATCTAATGATGGAGATGTTGCCAAGAAATATTGTATCGAGCAGTAGGAGCAGACCTTTTCGTATCAATGCAAGATGTTATAGTTATACAAGGGGTAGAGAAGAATATCTGATGAGAAGAAGTTCTATCAGCGCACTCCTTTCAAGTGAATGTTGCCAAAAAGATTGCTTGAAACATATGGATTTCAAATTTGCATTAGAGAGCAAGAAGAGATATTTGTCAATGAATAAAAGCATGAAAAATTCATATTTAGTTGGGTGCATGCAATCTACATTGCCAGGTTATGATTATCATATTAAGAATATATTTATCTGTAGAAAAGCTTTCAAAATGTTTGATTCGATTGGGAATTTTCGTCTCTCGAGAATTCAAGAAAATTTGGAAAATGATCCCACATTTTATTCTGAAGTACATCACAAAAGACAGTTTGGGCCATTATCAAACACTGCAATGTGATGGATGAAAGATTTCTTTTCAAAGCATGGAGAGTATATGCCAAATAGAGAGACAATACATATTCCAGATAATTTTTTGAGACGTGAAATCTACAACTTATATAAAGAATATGCAGAAGGTGCTGAAGGACATGGCCGGTTTATTACATATCAATATTTTGTGAAGATATGGAAGAAAGAATTCAACAATGTCCGTATTCCTAAGAAGACAAGGATGGGGATTTGCAGTACATGTGTTTCTCTTAAAAAAAAAGGGACAAATTTGAAGGGTCAAAAAGAGGTAGGCATTCATAAATTTAACTTTTAAGATTGTATATTCATCAAGTATGAAAACATATTTCTTAATGGCTTTCTTTTATGTTGTGCAGATTCAATTGTCAAAGAACTTCAGGAGCATCGCGAACAACAAACAAATGAATGGAAAAAGTTGTAAAAGCATCGAAAGAAGTGTTATGATAATCCGAATAAATATTTGGGTTTGATAATTGATGGTATGGACCAGAAGAAAACACTTTTACCACATTTTGTTCGCACACCCAAAAATTTACAAGAGGAAAATTTTATTTAGTATCACTTGGTCAGTTGTATGGTTTTCAATGGAAAAATGTTGCCAAAGGTGTACTTCATAGCTCCAAATATTCATAATGATGCAAATCTAACCATAACCATAATTCATGATGTGCTTTCTCTTTGGTCTGGTAATCTTCCTAAAGTTTTGTATCTACAATTGGACAACACTTGCCGTGAAATCAAAAAACAGGTTGTTTTTGGATATCTAAACATTCTTGTTGAATTGAGAATTTTTCAGAAGGTAAAGGTTGGTTTCCTTCTTGTTGGGCACACTCATGACCATATTGATTAGATGTTGAGTCATTTTTCAGTCACATTGAGGAGGAAGGAAGCTGGGAGCTTGCCATCATTAATTGAATGTATTAAGAAATCATACATGCCAGAGCCTACTTTTGATGTGTTGGAAGAAACTGGTGACATGCAAAGGTTTATTATGGGATCATATGGTGAGGGAAAATGCATTGAACAACTTAATGACATTAGCTTCCAACATCAATTTCGTATGAAACAAATTGATGGGAAAACACTAATATGGAGGGTTGCATGATTGCAGTGCTAGCAGATGGAGGTCTCAATGGCTATCCATTTTGGGTTGCTAAAGTTATAAAGGTCTTTATAGAAAATGAGTATGTTACAAGTGTTGAAGTACATTGATATGCCACAAATACACACCCATTCAATGGTGTGTATAAGCCAGAGATGGTAGTTGACAAAAAAAATGGCGGAAAGAGAAAAAGAAAGGGTACGAATATAAATCGTCGCCACACAGACATATTGAAATTGGAGGATGATGACATACTTGTTTATGACTTCAATTTAACAAAGAGGGAATTCTTCACTTCAAGACGATAGAGATTCTTAAAAGGTTGTTACCAGAAGGAACAATATTGAGATGGGAGTCTGCTGAAACCAGTCGTAGATCTATAAGAATTTTGAAACCTGAAATGATGGGCATGCATGTGGACTCAGATGGGGCACTAGTTGATGAAAGAGAAGAATATGGAACATCTTCATCAACATCCAGTCACTCATCTAAAGATGTGAATTCTGATGGAGTGCAAGAAAATATGAGTGATTTTGAATAATTGTTTAAGACAGTTTATCTAACTGATGTATGCATCGTATCTTGAAATAAAATTTTTGATTTCCATATGGTGTTAAATGAGAAGTTATCAATCATTTTTATGTTGTTAGATCATTTTACTAGCATTTTTTTTTAAATTTTGAAGATTGATCCTAAAAAAAAAATCATCATTCCAGTATAATCACTTTTTCATTTTCAAGCCATATTTTGCACGAAAATTTTGTTTTCACTGCCATTTTTAAAACATGTTCAAAATTGTCCCTAAAAAAAAAACCATCGTTCCAGTATACACACTTTTCGTTTTTAGCACTATTTTTGATGTTTTTTTGGCGTTTTTTGGCCAGAGTTCCTGTTTTAAGTTTATAGTTCCCGTTTCAAAGTTTACATTGTTGCTGGAAAACTAAGTTTTGGTCCATGGTATTTGGTTTGTGGTATTTTGGTATTGGTCCGTGGTATTTGGTCCGAAATGTTGACCCCGGGTATTAGGTCCAAGGTATTGGTTCTACATGGTTTTGGACCATGGTATTGAGAGAAGCCTAAACCGATGTAAGGAGAAGATCATTAGGCCAAGGGGGCAAGTGTGTGTGATGAATATCTGATGAAGTGTGTGATCTACTATACTGGTTATGGGTTTGACATGCTTGGCTTGATCTGAATCAAGGAGGCTCTTATGCGGTTGATAGAGATTGATGGACCGAAATCTTGAAGACTAAATGTATTATCATTATATGGTATGATCATGAATAGATTTATATACTGACGCATGTTTTATCCTTTATATCTTATGGTCTGGGTATATCTGAAGCTGGTAATTGCAGGGAAGGAAAAATTAATTATCTTCAGATTTGTACGCGGGTTCTCTTTGGTGAAAGTGCGTGTACACATTAGTTTGACACAGTCAAGTAGCGTATACATTATGAGAGTAGATATTTCAGGTTGTTGTTGGTTCTAGTGGTTGTTGCAGAGTTATGGGCTCTAGTCTGTGTTTTGGTAACTGTATTTTAATCACAGGGTTTCAGTGATTCAGTATTGGGTGATTCAGAGATTGATGATGCAGGTATAGTTGACGATTGTATTGTAGTGGTGACTGTTTTGTATTTATGGATCTAGTCTGAAAATTTATGAAACGTGGTCCCTAAAAGAAAAGAGAAGGTTGTAGCCTTCTATAGGTCAACACCTACGTACTAGTACCTCAGCTAGTACAAGAGCTAAGGGGGTTGTAGCTCCCTTCTAGGAGAGTCTGGAGAACGAGAGAAGGTTGTAGCCTTCTGTAGGTAGAAGCCTGCGTACTGGTATAAGACTACACCAATACAGAACCATTGTAAAATGAAGTTTCTTATTAAAGGAAGATAGAGACGAATTGCAACAGGTGGTTTTCACCCACATTGGGTTTCCACCTTAGATCTTGGTGTTCATGTGTGTTGCTTATGTGTGATGATCTGTTCTGTTTTATTGCTCCTGTTTACTGTTCATATGGTTAATAATGTTCTGATGCACTCATATCCTTGTTGCATTACACACAGTTGCGTATACATGCGGTTTCCTTTCATTGAAGTAGCGTATATGAATCTGAGTATGGAAATGAAAAAGTGTTTGATTTGATAATATTGATTCACCCCACCCCCCCTCTCAGTATTATTTCCAACAAGTTGAGTAGGTCATGAGTTTTACATTCTTAATCCCTCGACATTAGGATCCATAATCAAAGCTGATGGTCTACCTCATTTACCATCTATAGCTCATAAGGAAGTACTCATAAGCACTTCTCGTGAAGTGTTTTCCTTGGGGAAAAGGAAGCAAAACCTTATTCAAAGATGACATTTGAACAAGAATGTGATTGTCGAATCTTTAGAACATAGTTGGGAAGACAACCAATGGTGTCAATATCTAGCAGCAAAGAGCATGTGACGGTTGTGGTTCCAGCAACCAAGAAGAAATTTTCAAAAATTTAGAATTAATGATTAGGACATCTACAAACATCAACTACCTAATACATCACAAGCTACTAAGCTAGAAGTAGGAGACATAAAAGCTGAGTTTGTCCATCACAAAAGAGCTCATCAATTGTCAACAATAACGATGCCTTTTGTCTTTATGAACTATACACTCAACTCAAAATATTTCCATGAGCATTCACAATATTTATCTCCCTGCCACCAAATTTTTACATTGATTACACATACCATCCAAAGTAAATTGCACCAAATAATTCAATTGTATGATTTTTTTCCAAATTTTAAATTATTTGGCCCAATTCGGCCAAACTTCGTAATTATGGAAAATACTCACATTAATATAGAAGAATGAAAGTTGTATCAAAAGAATATTTTCAAATTGTGCATGATGTTATGTACACTCTACATTCCATTAGCTATATATAAGAGTCTAGAGCTACAATAGGTGGAGGTAAGTGAAGAGCTCAATGGAGCAGGTGGATTGTTAGATTTGTGATCTTTGACCAAGCCACCTTTACATTGATGTACATAAAACATTGAGTACAAGATTACAAACAATACATTTTTTGGAATTATTCTTTGTTCAGTTGGGGAAGATACTGCAAAGGACTCCATGGCAGGTCATGTGTTTATAACTGCTGCATGTGGACGTTTTGTGTAGCATAATTTTGTACCTTTGGTGGAGATATTTCTTTTGCAATTTGTACGAGATATTGTACGAGTTGCTTTTGCAATTTGTAAAAGTGATGGCATTAGTCAGGAGCTCCATGGAGAGTGTTTTTATTGGTGTCATTTCAAGCCATACCTTTTCACAATTTGATTGAGGATGATTGAAGGGTTTCAAATTTTTTTTGGAAACATGTATGTAGAAGGGGAGTTTAGGTTGGTTTCATAGCCTACTTGATATTGGAAACATTTTTGTGGAAGGCCTAGTTGCTACTATGCATCTACTACGTTGTGGTTGTTTACTTTTTCTTGTTCTATCAAAGGTTGGTTGTTCTTGTACACAAAAGCTATTCTAGGATTATGATGCCATTTTCAATCGGCTAAAGAGGATAACGCCCGACCATTAGGTTTACAGATATCTATTGCAATGGACCACTGGTACGCAATTAGCTTAAATATGGCCTCAAGGTGTATTTTTCCCCACACATTTCATTGGCATTTTATGGTAGGTAAATTTATGTTTCTTCAAACAAGTACATATTGCTTCCTCACAAGCTTCCTGAGAGACTACAAAGATTTGTACCTATATATTTATTCTCTCTTTCTCATCATTTCTTCAGAAAGGGGGTTTGACAGTGTTTTCATGATTCTGATCAATTGTGTTCTTCAAAGGGATCTGTTTCAGATAAGATCATGTTTAAAGTTAGGGGCCCCATGGTACCTTGCTTAAAGTTGTTTAAGATACAAAGAGCATATTACAGAAATGGATGTCAATATATTTCAAAAAAAATATGAACCAGAAATTAGACAAAACTATTATCACTGTAGTTGTTACGTGTTTTTGAGAAGCAAGAGAGCCCCATAGGTTGGATTTGGTAACTGAGTGATCATAATAATGTCTCATTTCCAGAATGAAAATAATTAGGAATAATTTCCAACAGAAAATTGATAGGAAACTTGATATAGATAGGAAATATTTCTTTTCTGATTGGCATCATCTTAAGTCCAGACACACTTCTACTCTAATACCTTGTGGTGCCACTTTTTTGTTCTATTTCAAATATGAGTGTTAGTAAGAAGTTAGAACCTTTGTGGACATGATTATTTTTTTTGTTAGCATTGATAACACTAACCTGCCAAGGATGAAACTACAACTAAAGAAAAATGACTAGCAACATGTTGTAACTATAACAACAACAATATTTAAAAGGTTTACATTTTCGAACAAAAGTATGTACTACTTAACATTTACATTGTTAGCATGAGGTTAGGATTAAATATATAGATGGTAATTTTTCCATTAGTGACTTATTAGCGTGAGTAGTTATTGTCCATTAATTGCATGCTTGGTAGGAGAAATTAACACTATAAGGCTTTTAATTTTGGAAGGGATTGTGTTTTTTTATCTGTGTTTTTTTCCACTACGGCAAGAAGGATACATGTGGATAGCATGAAGATAACCATAAAATAGGCCCTAAAGATAAAAGAAATTAGGCATGATGGTTAATTGCAAAGGTATTTATCTTTAGAAAGGCAAAGGAAAGGAACCTAAAGGCTAAAAGTAAGCACATGTTTCTTACAAAATCAACCACTGTAAACTAAGAGGGACATAGTTGATGGTAGTGTAATATTACAGAACCAAGGGGCACTGATGTGGGTATTTAACTGCTGAAGAGAAAGAATGGTAGTTTCATTGCTTTAAGAGTCATTTTATCAAAGAAGGATGGCCTCATTAACTGCAATATTTGCACACTATATTATTGCAAATTTACAGACTAGAATTGATATTTGAAGGTTAGTGTCAAACATTTACAGGTTGGAATAGCATGTATAGCCTGTCTTGGGCAGACAGAAATAGCAAGTGCAAGACAACCTTAGGATTTGTTAGCATAGAAGTGCAGGTGCAGTCTACCCTCGGCATAACTAATGGCACATGATACATTTTGCGTTTTAGCAGTCCAGCATCATAATTACATTCTGGTTTCACATTCTTAAAGACCAACCTCCATATTTTAAGTTCCAGATTTACAGTTGCAAGTTGTTATCCCATTCTTAGAGGCTAACCTGTAGATTCTAAAAACCAAATATGCATTTGGATGTTCAATTGATATTTTTAAGGACCAGAGTTGGGAAATTCAGGCCATGCATATATACTGCAAGATGTACATATGTTTTGTGGGCTTCTTTGAGTTGATTCCAGTGCTCTATGACTCAAAAGTGAATTTTCAATATTGAAGGGTATACCTAGGCCTCTTGATCCCCATGCCAATGTAGAAGCTAAGATGTTTTTCTGGGTCGTCTGGGGCTACTTCAAATACCTGTGGACCATTTCCGAGAAAATTGAGAAATGTCCTGTCTATCCAAGCTAGTGTCATGATGTTGCTAGAAAATATATGGGCTTCTAGGCCAATCTTAAAGTTAGTAGGCTGATTTCATTTTATGCAGTGGATTATTTTTATTGAATCCATTTTTTATGAAATTGCAAGTAAAAAATTCATTTGTGGAAACCATGGTAGCAGGGCTTGTTGAGTGTGACTTAAACACATGAGCCATACCCAACCCAAAACCTAAAATGAGACAAATAAACACAACATTCAAAAATTCATCATCATCAAGTCAAGCTCCTACATAACGAGTACCAGTGTAACATTTGTTTTTGAACCCAGAGTGTTTGACTTAATGAACACAGTGAGCTAGAGATAAAAAACCAAGACGCGAGCCTTTGGAAGGGATGCATTTTTTAGATATACTTGGTTAATCCTGCCAGTAGTCATATGTTTTTCTTAAATATTAAGACATGCATGTTTATGTATGAATTGAAACTTAGAAAATTTAAATAAAATGAGCATCCTTCCCCAACACCATCCACATCCTAGCTTGAGGTAATGACATACCCATTGCCAGGGATGACTTGATAAATAAGCAGCAATGGATTTGAATTTTTTATTCGCATTGTCATCATATAAACAAATGACAAACTTTGGAGATATGATCCTGCACCAGATGTTGTGACATGTTGAATGATGAAGGACTAAGAATTTTGAAGTATATACGATGTTGTCACCACCAACATAGGATAAAAATACCGTAGTTTATGCATTACAATTTTAATGTATCTAAACAAGAATATCACTTGGTATACTTCTTTTAAAGTATAAGGGCCTTTCCTAAAGATTGAAAAGACAAAAATATATCCCCTTTAAAAGGAAATTTGTACAAAGTCCTTTTATCTTTATAAAAAAGCAGAACTTATTTTAGAAAAATATCGTTCTTTCTCCCTAAATTCGTTCTTGTTTATGTAAATATTATAAAAGTTGTTTGAATATTTCAGGAAATCCATTAGGATTTATTATGCTTGGTTTTACTAGGTCATTTTAGTCATAAAGGACTTCTTGAAAGGCCCATCGTTTTGTATCCTACCTTTGAAAATTAAGTCCTTATTTTTAAAAGGGTGTATCGTTGTAAAGCCCAAAGCAGCAGGCACACCCCTTAACAATCATCACACCAGAGTGACAGTTCATTTTGGGATTAATCACCACCTTCGTTTTAGGTACTCCTTGAATTACCTAGTCACCTCCAGCCCTCCATACAAGATTTGAATAGGGTAATTAGAGAGAATATACACCAACAGTACATCAGGTCACTTGGACCACTTCCCCTAATGGCCTTGGGCCTGAGATGGAATTCCATTCCAAGCACTTCATGCCACTGAGGGATAGCCTTATTGTTAGACCTACATATACATATAGACATTGAATGCATAGCCTGAGGATTCCTCTTCGTCAATTCAAGATTTTCTTGCACAAGCTCCAGATTGAGACAGATCATCACATTCTGCAGTCTAACAGGATTTGTCAATTGTGTCATTTGTAGGAGATTGAGTCAAAGGAGAACCTCATCTTTAGGTGACCCATTTATTATGAGATCAAATGAAGGTTCCAATGGAGGTGCAATGACATTGGCAATCAAACAGAGTCTTTTAAATCAGTTCATAAAATAAATTGAAACTGAAGAAAAAATATTACCTTTTAAAATCCTCAATGTCGCTAATATAAAGTTAGAAATTATAGAAGTATTCTAAGAAACTTTAATTCAATTAGTCCTGCCATTCTCCTATTTTGGTTCCTTCCAAAATCATAATTCTACGTAGTCTTTAACCTCCATTAATGACCATATTTGTTAGGAGGTCAACAATTTATTTGTTTTCCATATGTGTATGGAGTCTAAATTTTGTATGGCTTCTCTAATCCAGATGATCTAGCCTGAAAATTGTTATGAATGGTCTTCCAAATAATTTTTCAAAAATCTTATAACTATATTTAAATCTCTCCTTCCAAAATTTATGTTTTTTATCTTAATATTGAGGCAAAGTTTACCTCCCTCGAAGCTCTTTCTAAATAAACATCAATATCAAGAACAAGTAAATAGACCCTTTCGTAGTCACTGTACACCATCGAACCAGACACTAAACACTGTTTGCAGAAAAAAATGAATGAGACTATAATCATTCTGAGGTGGACAATTCCAACACGTGTAATGCTTTCCACATTCAAATTTTAGATTGAGAATAGATTCCAAGCAAGGTAATGAATTAATTAATTATGAATTGAGTTAACAACGAAGTGTTTATACCTTGACAACCATGGTTCCTGCGTGTCATATTAACCGATCTATCTAGGATTGCTCGCCCTACCTAACATTGAAGGTTACCTTGTTGATGGGCATAATAACCTAGGGCTCACCATTAATGGCATAATGTGCACTCCTCCCTTACAGATGCTCTAACTACGTGGGTTTTGTGGGCCAACTGGGATAACCATCAAGGGTTGGGAAGAGTTATGGAAGCACTATCATCTGTTGCAACATTTGTTCAGGAACCATCCAACAAAATCTACTCCGTTCAAAATATAATTCGGCGATATTCACACAACAAGAAATTGATAGACATGTGCTATAATTATCGTTGGAATTTCTCAGATCTATGATTCTATCATTGGAATTTCTCGGATCTATGGTCATGGGCACTACCACTATTTTGTGCATCTATCCTTTCCAATTACTAAAATTAATAGAAACCCTCATGATGGATCGAAATGGTAATAGCCCTAAGGACGGGCTCCACATTTTCTTAAAAATATTGTTTTTATATCTAACATTTGACCCAGAAGGAAAGGCAATTAGCATTCAAAGTTCACGGTTTCGAATGCATCAAGAGAGGGGAAATAAAATATTACTTCCTAGACATTGTTGTGATAGAGGTGATGCATGAGAATGTCACCTCGAAGATTCAAGAAGTAAATTGTAGAGGCTGCCACTGACATTGTGATCCGCCTAATTCCACAACCTGAAATCTTCAAAATTCAGCAATGGCTCTTCATCTTCTCTCTTTAGAGTAAACCAATCATTTATCTTTGTAGCTACAACCAAATCAACAATCTTCTTCTTCTCGGTTGCTCCTTTCGTTCATTCGTATGACCTCTCCAGTATGTCCCCCTCCTTCTCGACTCCTTTCTTTACATTAGCAATGCAGCCGTTGATGGTTCAAAACTTAGGCCCACCACCTTTTGTGTTTGTTTGGGTGTTCATTATCAGTTATCGTAGGTGCATAAATCATTTATAAATACATAGCAAGAGGGAGTTATGTTGGGTCCCTATAATACTAGTGATTACCCCATTACTATTGTAGTTATACCCCTTATTTATATTGGTGTGCCCATGTTGGGTCCCTATAATACTAGTGATTACCCCATTACTATTGTAGTTATACCCCTTATTTATATTGTTGTGCCCCCATTGCCCCCATATTGTTATTAATGTGCCCATAGAATCCCTCTATTGTTATTTTTGTGGCTTTATATTATTATTGTTAGGTCGGCTGGATTATATTGTGACTCCTTAGACTCCTATATATAGAAAGGAGGTTTTGTCATTTGAATCATCCAAGAATTGTTCATTTATGTAATGTAAAGGAGGTTGCCCCCTCGAAGAGGCTGAATTCTAAGGCGTTGATCTATCTTTTCTATCTTTTCTTGAGCTGGTTTCATAACATCTGGTATCAGAGCTTTGGATTCTAGGGTTTCGCTGCTCCAAACAGGTCATCGTGGCATTTTCGCTATAACTTTTTTTCTGTGATGTTTCAGAAGTCGCAAAAAAAACCCATTTGAGAAAAAATCGGGCTGAACCTTGGGTTCGAATTCCAAAGCTTTTCGCGTGATATTTTCGGAGATATGATCTGAGGAAGTTGATCTTTTTGCAGACTCCTGAATTACACTCAAAACAGGTGACCTGGGAAAAATTGTCATAACTTTCTTTCTGAGCATCGGATTGAAATTTCGTCAGAAGGTGCAGAAAGAGGACGGACTGCAGTTTTCTTTTATATATTTTTCAGATTCTAAGGTTGAAACAGTGACACGTGGTGCTTCATACAAGTTCGCTCTACTGAACTAGTCTTTAAGCAGGTCACTGCGGGAGATTGTGCATAACTCTTTCTTGGAGAATCCAATTTGGATTAGACTAGTGGCATTGGAAAGAGAACATAGAAGGCTACTATAGGTCACAAGTTCAGAATTGGATGATTCGAAATTACAGAGATACATCAGATTCAATATCAGGCTTCTACAAAGTAAAAAAAGGTGTGTAGTTTTTTTTTTAATTTTTGCATAAGCTTGGTTTGAAGGAATTCAAAGGGCATAGTAAAGCATTATTATCGGTAACTGATGCCCTGAGGAAAGAAAATGCAAACACCTAGTAAGGAACCTGAAAGCTCTAGCATGACTCATGAAGAAGAGGAAGAAATGCTACATGATATATCAAAATTACAAGAACAAGTGCAACAAATGTCACGCTCACAAAAGCTAACAGATGCTAAGATAAATGGCGTGGAATCTAAGATAAAGGGCATGGAAGCTAAGATGGATGATCTGAAGACAGATTTGAGGATAGATTTGAATACATACATGGCAGATTTGAAGACAAATTTGACAAATTTTCTACAAGAAATACTTACTAATGGTGAAAAGGTTGTAAAGGAAACTCATGATGTGAACAAAAGAAATGTTAATCATGATTCCATAGACTCTGATGTTGGATCGAAGACCCACCATATTCCAAAAATCGATATGAGGAAGTTTGATGGCAAGGATCCCGCCACATGGATATTACAGATGGAGCAGTTCTTCGATCTCAATAATGTGCAAAACACACAAAAGGTACGTATGGCAACTTTATATTTGGAACCAAATCAGTTTGTATGGTATCAATGGCTTTGCTCTCGTAAACAATTTATCACTTGGGCAATTTTTACGGAAGAATTGATAGCACATTATGAGGATACAAAAAGCAACACCTTTTTTAGCCAATTGATAAGTCTCAAACAAAAGGGTTCAATAATGGAGCACATTGAGGAGTTCCAAAAATTGAACATAAGGGTAAAAGATATTCCAGAGCAGCATAGGATTGATGTGTTCATAGGGTCTTTAAAGGATAATATCCAACATGATGTTCGACTTTGGGAACCTGATTCATTAGAGAAGGCATTCATGTTAGCAAGAAAAATGGAAAGCAAAATTATGGCAACCAGGAAGCATACCACTCACAACTATAAAGACGGAAGTGTAGTTGCCCCTAGTCTTCCACAATCTATAAGGTTGACACCACAACAATTGGAAGAAAAAAGAGCAAAAGGGCTTTGTTATAGTTGTGATAGCAAATACACTAAAGGTCATAAGTGTGCTGAGAAGAAATTATTCTACATAGATTGTGAAGAGGAAGAAGAAAAGGAGCAAGAAAGGTCAAAAGAACAGGATATGATCCAGGAACAAAGCCTAGATGAAGAACAAATAAATCCGACCATATCTTGTAATGCATTGGCGGGAATTACCACTCCTCAAACCATCAAGATAGAAGGACAAATCAAGAAGAAAAAGGTAATAGTGTTGATTGATTCAGGAAGCACCCACAATTTTATTCATTGTAGGGTAGCAAAAGAATTGAATTGCTTCCTATATCCAGCACCAGAGTGTCAAGTGATGATTGCAAATGGAGGAACAATAAATTGCTCTGGAAAGTGCCATAATATCAAGCTATCCATGGGAGAATATGTATTGACTAGCCCAATGCTTTCCATTCCAATGGGAGGTGCTGATGTTGTACTAGGAGTCCAATGGCTACAATCCTTGGGTACAATAGCTTTTAATTTTCAAGAACTTTTCATCAAATTTTCTACGGAAGGAAAGGAAGTTGAATTAAGGGGTATTACAGGGAAACCAGGAAAAATAATCAGCTCTAATGGTATGACAAAGCTTCTAAAAAAGGAGCAAAGGGGTGTAATTGCACAATTATGTTCGCTAGATGTTTCCACATTAGAATCATCTATTTCTCCAGATCTCCAAAAAGTCCTGGACAATCATTCCAAGGTATTTGAGACTCCCAAAGGTCTCCCACCTATGCGTGATCATGATCATGCTATTCATCTGATTCCAAGAAGTGTTCCTCCAAACATCAGGCCGTACAGATATCCCTATGTCCAAAAAAGTGAAATTGAACGTATGGTTGCAGAAATGCTAGAGGCTGGTATAATTCAACCGAGTCAAAGTTCTTTCTCTGCTCCAGTAGTATTGGTGCACAAGAAGGATGGATCATGGCGCATGTGTCCAGATTATAGGGAGCTCAACAAGCTCACTATTAAAGATAAGTTCCCCATTCCTGTCATTGATGAATTACTGGATGAATTGCATGGATCAATTTACTTCACCAAGTTGGATCTTCGTTCAGGATATCATCAAATCAGAATGAAGATTGAAGACATTCCGAAAACGGCATTTAGAACTCATGAGGGTCATTATGAATTTTTGGTCATGCCTTTTTGCCTTACCAATGCACCTTCAACATTTCAAGGTTTGATGAATTCAATTTTCAAACCATTCCTTAGAAAATTTGTGTTAGTATTTTTTGATGATATACTTATCTACAGCAAGTCTTGGAAGGATCATGTTGAACATGTTGACAGGGTGCAACAACTATTGGAGGAGAAACAATTATATACCAAAAGATCCAAATGTTTCTTTGGAGTTCAGGAGGTGGAATATTTGGGTCATATTGTATCTCATGAAGGAGTTAAGGTAGACCCTACCAAAATTAAAGCCATTAAGGAATGGAAAATCCCCACATCCATAAAGCATTTGCGCGGATTTCTTGGGTTGACAGGGTATTATCGCAAGTTTGTTAAGAATTATGGGAGAATAGCAGCACCTCTAAAGACATTATTGAAGAAATATGCATTTTCATGGACTCCGGAAGCAACAAAGGCCTTTGAACATCTTAAAGAGGCAATGTGCCAAGCACCGGTCTTAGCTACACCAGACTTCACAAAAACCTTTATTGTGGAATGTGATGCTTCAGGAAATGGAATTGGTGCTGTTCTAATGCAAGATGAAAGACCCATTGCTTTTGAAAGTCGTCCAATCAAGGGAAAGTTTCTAAGCAAAGCTATTTATGAGAAGGAAATGTTGGCAATACTCCATGCACTTAAGAAATGGCGACCCTACCTAATGGGAAGACACTTCAAGGTAAAAACGGATCATGATAGCCTTAAATACTTTTTAGAACAAAGATTATCCTCTGAAGAGCAACAAAAGTGGGTCACAAAGATGTTGGGTTATGACTTTGAAATCATCTACAAAAAAGGGAAGCAAAATGTGGTGGCAGATGCACTCTCAAGGAAGGATGAGGATGTGGAAGCATTGTTGTGTGCTATTTCTATCATCCAACCAGATTGGATAAATGAAGCAAGGGAGGAATGGAAGAATGACGAAGAAGTGTGGGCACTTATTCGAAAGCTAAACCAAGATTCCAGTACGTCTGATACATTTAGCTGGAAAAATGATTCGTTATGGTACAAATATCGCTTATACCTCTGTAAGAATTCCCAGCTAAAACAAAAGATTCTTAGGGAATTGCACACTTCTCCCTTAGGAGGGCACTCAGGATTTTTAAAAACTTACCATAGGGTTAAGAAGGAATTTTTTTGGGATGGCCTTAAATCAGATATTCAAAAGTTTGTGGCAGAATGTTTGGTTTGCCAACAAAATAAAGTTGAAACAATTAAGACACCGGATCTATTACAACCTTTATCCATTCCAAGCCAACGTTGGGAGGAGGTATCAATGGATTTTATCATAGGTTTACCCAAGTCTGAGGGAAAGAGTGTCATCATGGTGGTAGTTGACAGACTTACCAAGTATGCACACTTTTTTGCATTATCACATCCACTTAAAGCCAGTACAGTTTCTACTACATTTATGGAAACAATTCAAAAGCTACATGGAAACCCAAATATTATTGTAAGTGACAGAGATCCCTTCTACTACATTTATGGAAACAATTCAAAAGCTACATGGAAACCCAAATATTATTGTAAGTGACAGAGATCCCATTTTCACTGGAAATTTTTGGACATAATTATTTTCTTGTCTTGGTACTCAGTTAGCTCATAGCTCATCTTATTATCCTCAATCTGATGGGCAAACTGAGATAGTAAACAAATGTTTGGAAGGATATCTTCGTTGCTTTGTATCTGATAAATAGACACAATGGGTCAAATGGTTGCCTCTGGCTGAATGGTGGTATAACACTTCCTTTCATACAGCAACAAAAATGACCCCATTTATGGCACTTTATGGGTATCAACCACCATCCATCACATCATATTTAAGAGAAAATTCTAAGGTTCAGGCAGTGGAACATCACATCAAACATCAACAACAAGTCCTCCAACTCTTAAAGGATAACCTTGTGTTGGCACAGAATAGAATGAAAAAACAGGCAGATCAACATCGCAGTGAAAGAAGTTTTGATGTAGGTGATTGGGTATTCCTACGGCTACAACCATATAGGCGAATGTCCCTCAAGCAAGCTAAGAACGATAATAAATTATCACCAAAGTATTATGGTCCGTACAAGGTGTTGCAAAAGATTGGTACTATGGCATACAAATTGGAGCTTCCTGCAGCTTCTCGATTGCACCTAGTTTTCCATGTTTCATGCTTAAAGAAGGTTATAGGCGACAAGCTCCCAGTTCAAACAATATTGCCAGAACTTGACGAGGAAGGAAAAATTATATTGGAACCGGAAGCAGTTATAGAAACAAGAACTCGACAGCTACGAAATCGATCAATTTCAGAGTACCTTATCAAGTGGAAGAACTTATCTGCTGAAGATTCCACATGGGAGGATGAGAATTTTATGCAGAAGTATCAGAAGTACTCAAGCGTTGAGGACAACACTTTTTTGAAGGAGAGGGGCATGTTGGGTCCCTATAATACTAGTGATTACCCCATTATTATTGTAGTTATACCCCTTATTTATATTGTTGTGCCCCCATTGCCCCCATATTGTTATTAATGTGCCCATAGAATCCCTCTATTGTTATTTTTGTGGCTTTATATTATTATTGTTAGGTCGGCTGGATTATATTGTGACTCCTTAGACTCCTATATATAGAAAGGAGGTTTTGTCATTTGAATCATCCAAGAATTGTTCATTTATGTAATGTAAAGGAGGTTGCCCCCTCGAAGAGGCTGAATTCTAAGGCGTTGATCTATCTTTTCTATCTTTTCTTGAGCTGGTTTCATAACAAGTTATCTATGGTTCCTAATGAAATTTATACCCCACCTTTTTTTTTTCGGGATGTTTATTTTCACTCGAATTATGTACATGAAATGGCTTATAAGGGGTTTTGGTGATGTTGTTTCTATGGGAATTTGCAAAAAGCATCAAATAATTAAGTAGAAATTTATGGCTTGTATCAAGGCTTTTTTTAATGTTTTAGAAAAAAAATTAATAATAATAATGAAAGTGAAAGATATCATATATTTATTTATTATTTATATGTCTTTCAATCTAAATATGTCTTTATGAGCTTAAAGTTGTAGGATGCTTCTTAATGACATTAAGTAGCCAGTTGTTATCGATAGTTGAGTGTTACTTTCCCTACCCCAAGACATAGATTGAAGCCTAAATAATATTTTTAGATGCCTTTACATAGTTCCTAGGAAGTCAGGGACATCTCAAGGAAAAAAAGATCTACAATAATGAATATGTGGTAGTAAGAACTCATGTATATAAAGCATACAACATGTAGCAACCATAGTTCATAGATCAATAGCATATGGAGGTGTGGTAGTTGGAACTTGTGGATCCATAGCTATGATGATGTGGTAGTTGGAACTTGTGGATCAATAACATATGAGGATGTGGTCACCGGAATTGTGGGAATATGAACTTGCATCTCGAGGCGTAGATCTGTAACATTATTCAATTTATAATTTAGACGTAGAATACACAAAATCCTCCTAATGCATTTACATAATTAAATAAAGTGCCAAGTAATGAGGAAAATAGTACCTTTATAAAAATATACTAACTCAAGTGAAGAACTGATTACTAAAGTGGTTAAACAAAGGCATAAAGGATGTAGGAAAAAGGAAAAGGATGGAAAAATAGGGATTGATCATTACTTTCATGGCACCTAGCTTCAATTATTTTTCCTTTATTGTGATTCTCTATAGATTTTGATGTGTTTTTTCATTCTTCTATGCATCTATAGCAAATAATTATAGACTTACTTCCTTTCCATATTTTGAATTCTCTACCTCTACCAACATTGTAACTTCCTACAATATTATGTATATTGGTCACTTTGTCCTCTTTAATATTGTTGGGATATCCTCTTGAATAACTTGGCATTCCTGATATGCATAGAACCTCTTCCTATGAAGTTTTGTTGTTGTCTCCTCTACAGCCTCTCCTTCGCCTTCAAGGAAATCTAATAAGCTCCATATACTATATGAGAATGATGGTTACTTATCTCATATTTAATCTATAACTTAAACCTATTGGCATACCTTACCACCCTTTGGTATTATATCTATTTAAGTCTTAATTGAGTGATAACTTGGATAATTGTTTTTGTATGCTCTTAAGTGGATGTTTCAAATTTTGTTCTTGTCTACATAAACTCTATTGATAAGCAATTGGTAGGAAGTTCTCCATGAACTAGCTCATTGTTTTCTTCCAATCCTTGATGTTTTCTTGCTATCTCTCTACTTTATCATTTTTCACAACATCCCACTAGAGTATAGCATGACATTTGAACTTAATTTCATAGAAAGTAATCCTATAATGTTCTTGAACATTTTCATTTTTCAAAATACCTATTTGGTTATCTTAAGTAGCTAATAAGAGTCTCAACTTATAAACTACCATCACAAACAAAATTCACAATCTAGAATTGTATATTTCCATCAAAAACTTGATCAATTGCATTTCTAAGTCTCTTCCATTAGTTGTAAACCAACCTAGCATAAACCAACTGAGAGGATTATTACTTGATGAAAATATTCCTCTCATACCAAAAAAACAAAAAAAAACAAATGCATTATTCTCATCTAATCAGTCTTTACAATAAGGATGTATTTACTCATAATTAATCTTCTCATCATCATATACTAACACCTTGATGAACCCTAGAAAATAGGCATAAAATAGTCCTTCCATCTACATAAACAATTGTGGGGGAAATCACACAAAAGGTTTTATTTTCATCCCTATAATGGACATCTTGAAATATGCATTTCCCTCCAAGAAATGAATTTTTTCAATTAGTACATAGGGTTTTAACTCCCTAAAGATTCACTCAAGCAACATACTCTACACTACAATGTCATCAATTATTCTAATATCAAACTAAGGCTAATACTTTTGTAATTATAAGGTATTCGGCTTACAACACCACCTTCATCTCAAAATAAAATTCTTAGTGCCCCAGTATGACTAAGTACACCATATGTTCCTATATCCACTTAGACTACACTTCAAAGGGCTTTAAGTACTCCAATTACCATCATGGCTTAGTGAAAAAATCATCTTTCCTGAGGTAAAAATTGTGCACTAACATAGGAAAAAAAATTCCTAGAAGTCATATTTCTTTTCCATTTTTGCCCAAAGCCATTAAAATATATTTTTTCCTCAAGCACCTCTTCCTAATGTCATTGTCTACCTCTTCCAACCCATTTCCAAGTAATTTGGCATCCCTAAATAAGATTAGGGAAAATTTAGGGCCATGGTTAAAATCATTTAAATCACTTGAAGCCATTTTGTAGGTTAATCCTACCCCCTCAATCACTAAACCCTAATTTAACTTATCTACCATATTTCAAAGATTTTAGACAATTATTTCCAATTATTTTATGTTGGCTCTATGATACACTCAAGGTTAATGGAATGTTTCGAAATATGTCCTATTATTGTCTAATTTCCTAACATATTCCATCTTCTAGGGGCAACAAGGTCTCACTTGAGGCACATATAATAATTCCCATTAAGTAATGCACAAAATGTCAAATATTTTAGTGGGGATCACATTCATTATGATATTATTGGTGCCAATTTAAACCATTATAACTAACATCATTCAAATCAATAAAAATGTGCATATATCACCCAAATATAGTACAAATACAAACACATAGGTAGAATAGTAATTCATTATACTAATAACATGCATGGTATTACATAACTCTAATGTAGAGTGAACACCAAAAATTTATAACAAATTCAACCCCTCTTACAAATTCTCCCTAATATTGAATCTATTTAAGTACCTTACAAACCTCACATATATATGAAACTAGAGTAGCTGCAAAAGATTCAAAATTATAGTAGAGAATCAGCCAAACATAAGCCACTTAACAAAAAAAATAGTACAAAAGAGTCTATTGCTTTGGAGATATACACAAATTATCCATAAAATTAGGTGCAAAGAATATATGAGATGACTCATTAGCCTTGTGTACTTAGCCTTCTATAAATCCACATATTCAACCTTCTACATGTTTACTTCTACAAATTCATACTTTTTCAACTTTTGTTGAGATTCCCTCTGTGTTAAAACTTAGTGAAAGATGATACACAAAAATGCCTCAGTCATGCCTTCCAACTCATCCCTAAGTTGGGTTCTATGCTTCATATATGTCCTGCTCTTATGACCAATATTTGAATCATGTGGCACATATCAAACTTGCACCTACTAAGTATGGCTTGTACCTATCCCATATCTTTATTGGATTATGATGATCACAAGTAGATAAATTTCCTTATGAAGCCTTTATATGTGTAACTTTATTATGGTAGGACTAGCATATATAGGTAGAAATCTAATATTCCCGTCAAATTTTTATTACAATTGTGCATGATGATAACTAAAATAACCATGGGGAAATATGTACACGAGCAACATACCTACTTTGGGCAATCATAACCCTCATCTTAGCCACATTACTGGATACTCTTCCCAAGATAGGTTTGATATCTCCTCCCAATAGTAGTTCTCAACTAAAAGGATCCATCAAATCTTACCTCAGTTTCATGTTGGCCTTCTCAATTCTAAATGTACAACTACCTTAAAAATGGAGATGCTGAAAAATTGGACCAAATTATAGGAAAGACTAGCAGCCAAATCCTTCACATAATTTATGTTCATTGCCCATACCTAACTAATGAGAGGACAAGAACACATACTTCTCTACAAGCACCTATAATAATTTTGTGGGTTTATATAATCACCATTTGGTTAATGTTTACACATCAGTCTAGATACTAAAGTGATGTGCCTACAATCATAACCCACTAGGTGTATTCTTAAAAAACTATGCAAATATAGATGTCCCTTTTATGGCCAAGTTCCACCAAAATGGTTCCTCCTCCCTACCTTGTACCTCAACTTATTTTTTCACAAGACTATCCTACAATCTACCAATTGTTCATCATATCCATGGGTTCAACAACAATTTGTGATTCAAGATATAACTAAGTTGGAACAAACTTAACTCTACAGCCGAGGTTATTTTTCCACCTCTAATATGTATGGATAAAGAGATATCAATTTTTCAAAGAATGTGGGAGTTGAACTATCACCTTTCCCACGTTGATTCCCTCTATTAAACATCATGGAAAATCTCCATATATTAGTTTTTTTCCCAAGAAAAAAATCATAATTTTCATTAGTAAAATAAGAAAAATACATGTTGTATCATCTGCATGTGATTATGCATAATCACAGGTAATGGACCACGCCATCCTATCCAGATCAATGTTCATATAGATCATCCAATATATACAATAAAAGACATAAATATATACAAACAAAAACATAGCTGTCCATATAGATCAAAATAGATAAAATAAAAAATGCCTCTAGCTGCCGAATGATCCTGGAAAATCATTCAAATGTAAACCCATCCTGTTCAATGAATGGCTGGTGGAAGAACTAATAGAACTCTCGGTCTCAGAATTCTTGAATCAACCACTGCCCCCTGTGTTGCTGTGCGACCTCCTTGGAAAGAAAGTCAGTGACCAAATTCCTTTCCCTGTATATATGTGAGCATACAATAAAATCAAAATGTGATTTTAAAGTGATGACTTCATCCAGTAAACCCCTCAGTGTGTGCACATGACAATGATATGTAGAGTTGATCCAATTTATAACAAGCTTAGAGTCCCCAAAGATCTGAATCCTATGGCAGTTTTGTTCCAGAGAAAAAATGAGAAGGTATCTGAGACAATTTAGTTCAACAAAGTTGTTGGTGCCTCTCCCCAATCCCATTTTGAGCTTGAAATAATGTGATTCAGTAATGTGTAGTACAACACCACCCCCACATCCAGTGCCCTGTGTCGACCCATCAAAATATTCCCAAGGGATATTCTTATCAATAACTTCAGGATTGATGATGTGGGCAGGTTTTGTTGCCAATTCCTTAGGGATCAAATGATATATAGCAGCAATATGGTTACAAGTGGCTGGCCATAGTATGGGGGCATCCTAAAAAATAGTATGATTCCTAGTCAACCAGATACCCCAGCATACTAGCAGAGGGAGGTTCCTAATTTTTTGTGTTGTTGCAAAGTTCCACTAGGTTTTCCAGGCATCCGATAGATGAGACCCATCCCATCTAAGCACTATGTTGAGGGAGCGAGTAATTTGTAGCCACACCTGACTAGTCACAGGGCAATGAAGGAATAGGTGATCAATATCTTCGACTCGGTCTTTGCAAACACAACATCTAGATGGACCATGATAGGAACGACACTTTAGATTATCATCTGTGGGCACTTTATTTGATAGTATACACCACATGAATAGGTGGGATTTGTGAGGTGCTTTAAGCTTCCAAAGCGGTCTCCACCACCAAATGACCTCCACTAGATCCTGTGCAGATAATAGAGATGAGTATCCTTCCCTGGGGGTGTATCGACCATGTGATGAAAAGGTGTGCTAACACATGGAAGACAGTGTCAATGGATGGTGAGGAGTGTTAGGGAGAGTCAGGGGAACACAAGGGAGAACTAGGTCAAAATGCTTGTAAATGAAAAAATAAGAGTGTGTGTCAAGGAGTGTCAGTGAATTCCAGGTGTCCCAAGGATGAGGTGTTTTAGGAGAAGTTTATAATAGGACTTGTAGGAGGCAAGCCTATTGTTGTGATAAGGCATGGACAAAGCAATTTCAGAGAAAGGAAGACTTTGGGTTGGGCACAATATTGTTTTTCTAATGAATTCGTTGGGTTCCCAAGTCACAAAAAAGTAAGGTTATATGTGAGGGTGTTAGTGTTAGTCAGTTCAGCCTATCACCAGTGATCAAATATGCTCTTACAAAGTGTTGTTAGGGTGTCAAGTCAAATTTTTGTCATTTCAATGAGTCTTCAAATAAAAATTTGGTCACTGCCTAGTGTGTCTAATGCTATTTCCACTCTCTCAACAATTTCATATGTAATTCACTTTCATCACTCAGTTGAGTCTACCATCATGAAAACATCATTAATATCACTGCAGTCACATCATCATGGTCTCCTTTCAGCTCAGTGTCACCATTAGGTCATTAGGGTTAAGGTCACGAAGTCAGTCATTTCATGTATAAATCCGGCAAATGAATAGCAATAAGTAAATTTGTTCAATAACACTTGATTTCAAATGTAATTTATGTTTTTAGATGTAATAATGTTCCTAATGTTCTAAAGTTACAAGAGGAGGTCCTAAGGGTATAAAACTAAAAAATAAAGTGAATTGGTGAGGTGGGCCATCCTACCTAATTAATCACTTAGACACCAAAATAAAATTATAAAAGCACATGGAGAAGCTCATTCACACTCATTTGAACTTGTCTACCATCCTAGCATCGAGCTCCCCCCTCTCCTTTGTAAAAAAATGTGATTCCATAGTCCTCACTGGCAAAAATTGACTCTCGCTATGCACAGAGAGCCTTCGTTGCACACCTGGACAGCATGCTACGCATAGGAAGCTTTCGCTGCGCATGGGGAAGAGTTATCCAAAATTTCTGTTTAGCCACCAAAATTCTTTTTTTAAAGCTCCTCTTCAGTCATTTCATCCTTTAGGCTCTATAGCAAGTAAGTCTAATAATTTTCATGCCCTCCTTTGCTTCATATGTCAAGAAAATGATCAAATACTTCTTCTTCTAGGGTTTACATGATTTTCATGGTTTTGATCCTTAAATGACGATTTTCTTCCCTAAACCGTAGATTCCTTCTCCCTACACCTTTGTTTATAGTTAATAAACCATTTCCATCCATCACAAAGCCTTATCCCCTCATTTTCTATCATTTTCCTCTAAACCCTAATCTACCATATCTCTTTCTATGATAGGCTTCTGTTTTGGCCTTTCCCACTGCCTCCCCTCACTCATTTCCCAAAATTCATTTTTCCCTTACTCTTTGACATCATCCCCTACCCTCATAAATTTCCTTACAAATTTAGGCAACTCCTAAGTCCATCATACCACCTCATTCCCTCACAATAGAAAATTTCACTATTTTTTCTTGCTTTTGACCTAGGGTTTGGAGTATGGAGCCTGACTCATCACCATCATAGAAGAGGAAGTACAACAAGGGAGGAAATATAATGATGTTTTAGCCCTCTAATTGCAATAAAAGAACCTCCTCCCCATTTGTCATGAAATGCTTTGAAGATGTCAATTGTTTAGGGTTTTGTCAAAGAGTGCAGTTAGTAGGTTACCATGAGCATCTCATAGGTATATTTTCCCTCACCTTGAAGGGAGACAAAATCACCATTGTAGGGACTGATTTCATGTTTTCATTGGATTCCATATCTGAAGCTACATGCATACCAAACAATGGTGAAAATTGGTTCAAAGGCATGAACCTAGACCAAGAAGAGTTCAAACCCTACTTGAAGTCACAATACAAAGAAGCTTACTCACATATTTTCCCATTCAGATACTTGTTGGAGAGATATTCTCCATTGATGAAGGCTTTCATGAAGTTCCTCACATGTGAGGGCAGATTTTCTAGGCTATATCAATACAACATAAGACTACTCATGCACTTTACAGCTGCCAAGTCTCTAAATTTGTCCAGCTACTTGTATAGGAGCCTAACCAAGATGTCTAAAAACGGTGAAATTGGAAGGTAAGGTGCATTATCCTAGCCTCTTTCACCATAGCTTGGTAAATATTATAGTACTCCATCAGTTGATAGAAAAGAACATGACATGGGACACCTTCATTGAGGCAGCCTTGAAAACGCATATAACCACTTCACAAAGCCAACACCAAACCATGTAAGTACAACCCATGGAGGTAGGGTCATCAAGAAAACATGATGAGGTTTCCAAGGTACCTTGGCCTGATGTGACCAAGACATATCAGAGAGGTAGAAGGCTTGTGTTTTCTCCTCAAATTGAGGAAGGGGCCAAGCCTACTACATCAATAGAACATGGATCACCACCACATCATGAGGCTTCTTTGAATGATAAGGATCCCATTGAGCATGACATTGACCTAGCTGACTTGGAGGCACATGATGAGCATCAAACTATGCAACAAGTTATCAAATAGAAGGATTCTCACATCATGGATCTCAAGGAAAATCTGGAAAGGGCCAAATTCATCATTTCATTCCTTGAGCAAGAAAACAATCAACTTAAGGAAAAACATCCAGTCATGGAGAAAGAGAAATTCAAAGCCAAGAAAAAAGAGATGAAAGGAAAGGAAATGGTGTACCATGAGGACAATTAGAAGCATGAAGGATATATGGCAAGGAATATACCAAGGACAATGGGACCTAGGAAGGCACCTCACAGGGAAAGACAACAAAAGCCACCAATGGAAGAATTGACCTTTGAAGAGAGGATTGCCATGGAAACAAATGAGGACATGGAGTTTTGGCTTGACAAAGTCAATTGCTACCTTGAGAAGCTCTTTGAAAAGGCCAAAAGGGATAACAAGTTTCAAAATAAAATGGGCATCCATTATTACACAAGGAATCAGGTTGCCAAGGTCAAAATCAAGTAGTCAAAGGAAAAATGCAAGGAAACCCTAATCAGCGAAGATGAGAAGGGTAAGTTAGATTTGATTTTTGATTGATCCATGATTACATAACATACCTCATCAGGAATCTCTAGACAAATATTTGGAGGATTTTGAGAAAATAATGTGTTTTGGTGTAGACTAGTGCAAACTTGCAATTTTTTAGCAATTTTCTATCTAGGAGCGCAGCAAGCTCATGCTACAATTCTTCCTCAGGGATCCAAATGATGGAAACTAAAAAAATTTGGAAATATTATGATGCTCTCTAAAATGCCATTTTCCCACTTTCCTGGTATGGGCTTAATTTTTGAGAAATTTGCAAAAAAGAGGCAAAAAATCACCTTTCTACCCCTGTTTTTCCATTTCATTGCGCACCTAGAGACACCTTGGGAGAATGGCCATATCTCAGCCAAAAATGGGTTATTGTGCATGAAAAAATAATCTAAAGACATAAAAACACTCCCATATTTCTAGAACAAGCTTCAAATATAGATTTGGACTTCAGAAAGGCACTCAATAATGGCTTCCAACAACTTGCTGCACACCTAGAAATTTCTGGGATTTTTATAAACTTTTCACTGTGAAATTTTTTGTAATTCCTAGTTTGACTGTGGTAAAATTAAAAAGGGTGAAGTGGATGAATGTGAGGGGTATAAGTAAATGTAAATAATTGGTGGTTAGTCTTTTTAAGATTTTTTGTTGTAAATTTGACCTCATTTATGAGAGAGGTTGGTGTCAAATTTAATTGTAGAAGTTGTTTTTAACTTCCGTAGCCATTAGGGTTTTGGTTAGAACACTTACAATTCCTAGAGTCATGGATTCGACCCGTGAGAGTGGGGAGACATTGTTTTGGTCTTTATGTATCGGTTTCTTAGTGATATAATGGGTTGGATTTCAGAGGAGAGAACTATTGTTGCTTGTACTTGGACATTTTCTGGAAATCAAAGGACACAGATTGCAGCTATTATCTAGGAATTCATGTGAATTAAGTTTTTTTTGTTGTTTTTTCTCTATTATATCTTTATATGAAAGATATTCATCTTCTCTTTCCATTCATCAATTCTTTAATGGTTTTCCTTACATTTTATAAACATAATTCTTTCCATAAATCTTTGTTTTTATGGAAAAATCATTATGTGTTACTTTCTTTCTTGCTTAATGAATTCATGTTTCATGCTAATTAATACCTTTTGCTTCTTCTAAACACTACACTACACTGAAAAACCCTAAGATCTATCACGAAAGTAATGCTACCTTGCTCCTTTATATCTTTGCTACCGTAACCCTTTGATCCTTTGACCTAGCTACTTGGTTTTTCTCCCTTATCTAGAAACAAAACCTTAAATTTTCCAAACCCACCTAAGCCTAGCTATCTAGCCTAAAATCATTTACATTCCAGTTATCTCTTGGTTGTGATTTCATAGAGAGAGCCCTCTCTGGTTTGGTAGGGCTAGCTACCAAACTAAAAGCTTGGCCTGTGGTTACCTCTGTCGATCTCCTCATTAGCCTGGGACATTATGGAGAATAACAAAGGGCATGATAACTAGGGAGTGCCAAGGTGTTCTAGTGAATGTAAGGTTCCCAAGTCATGGAAAAATATAATGCTATTTGTGAGGTCATGACTGCCAAGGTGTGTCATGGAATGATAGGGCATGCTAACATGTGCCAGATAGTACGAAGACATGTCAAACAAAATAACATATCCCAAGTGCTAAGGCATGATAAGATGTACAAGCGTGTGACAATGCATGACAGGGACTCTCAAGGCAACAAAAGGGAGGAACAAGTTAAAATACAAGGAAATGAGCACATAATAGGGTTAATAAGTCATCAATTTACCTTTTCCATGAGGGGCATGCTAGGCACACCAACACTAGGTGCCAAAAGGTGCCAAGTGGCAAGTGTCAATGCATTCTAAGTGCCAAATATTCCTCATTTTCTTCTCATCTAGTTTCCAATAATTGATCTCAAATAACTTTATCTCAATTCATGCCAAACATGCTAAGACTTTCCAAGTCCCAATGTGTGTTAGGGAGTGTGATGCATGCTATGAAGTGGCAGAGCATATCGAAGAGTGTTAAGGTGTGATAGAGAGTGCAAATGCATGCTTAGGAGGGTTAGGGAGTATTAGGACAACACAAGGGATCACTAGGTTAAAATGCATGGAAGTGAATGAATATGAGCATGTGTTAGGGAGTGTCAATGAGTGCTAGCTGTCATGCCAAGGAGGGAATGACAAGGTATGCTAAGAATGGGTAAGGCATGCCAGGGAATATCAAGGCATGTCAAGAAGTGATACAGTGTGCTAGGTAGTTACGGGGTGTGCTAACATGTGCCAAATAGTGCCAAGGCATGCCAGGTGCTAAGACATGCTAGGATGTGTAGGGTGCTAGAGTATGCCAATATGCATCAAGGAGTTTCAAGGAAAAAAAAGGAATAACCATGCTAAAATGAAAGGAAATGAACACATAAGCGTGTTAATAAGTTGAGACATTATCTTTTTCAAAAGGGGCATTCTAGGCACACTAATAATATGTTCCAATACATGCCAAGTGCCAATGTGTGCCAAGTGCTAATGTTTGTCAATGTAATATTATGCCAAGGTGTTCCAGGTCATGCTAGGGACTACATGGCATGTCAACACATGATATGGGAGTGCTATGCTATGCTAAGGCATACCAACATGTGCTTGGGTGTCCTATTCATGGCAAGATGTTCTAGGTACAAATATGTTCCAAGACATGCGAGCTGCCAAGGAATGTCAGTGTACTCTTCCAAATCATGTTAAGTTGTGCCATGATTGTTGAGGACTGCTAGGTTTCTCTCTTTAATATAATTGATAGAGATTGATTATGTATTAAATACCATAGTCCCTACACACACTATTGGAACTTTATTTAAAAGAAAAATGTTAGTTAATAAACCCAATAGAGATGAATCATGTGTTGACTCATAGGAAAACTATATTCTTATGACTTGAGGGAAATGCTATACACTAATTACTTCTTAAGAAATTGATTGACTATTATAATAACTATGACCTTGGACACATAACGAAAAAGTCTCCACAACAATGGTAATAAATCGTTAGCTTTTGACAAAAAATATAGTAATAGGTACATAGCATCATTAAAAACTCATTGGAATGATCAATGATGACAAAGATTTTTTTACTGTCAGCAAAATTAATCAAAAGAGCATTGGTGAGGGTCAATAAAAGATCATCACTAGAAGTGTCACCAAAGAGAGAATTAGTGATGGGCCTTTAATGACCCTCACCAAATGTATCACCAAGGAGAGTATTAGTGATGGACCTTTAACAACCCTCACCAAAAGTGTCATTGAAAATGGCATTGGTGACAAACCTTAAAGGACCATCACTATATATGTACTTACAACAATGATTTTTTAAAGACCGTCACCATATGCAACATTGGTGACGGGCCTTAAAGGTTCATCACATGCATGAAGCGTCATCAAAAACTCATTGGAATGAGAAATAATGATGAACATTTATTGACCGTCACCAAAAGTAACCAAAAAGAGAATTGGTGATAGTTAATAAAAGATCATTACTAGAAGTGTCACCAAAGACAAAATTATTGATGGGCCTTTAATGACCCTCAACAAATGTGTCAGCAAAGAGAACATTAGTGAAGGTCCTTTAAGGTTTGTCACCAAAGCCATTTTCAATGACACTTTTGGTGATACAACAACTCTTTTTTAAATACCATCACCACATGTGACATTGGTGATGGAGCTTAAAGGTCCATCATGGGCATGACCCTCACCAATGACCTTTTTTCTTGTAGTGATTGACAACTAGACCCTACCTAGAAGGATGTTTATGTGTTGATGCATTTATTCGATAGATGTCTATATGCTATTATGATTATGTTATATATGTATCACGCTAACTTGATGATATTGCAGACAAGGTATCCTCCCATAATTATGCTAAGGTACATCGGTTTACTATAATTGGTTTAGCTGACATAGTATGCCTTGCAAGAAAGACATCAAATGGCTAGCAAGTTGGTAGACTACATAGAATATACCTATGCATCATATGAGCAACGTGGTGTGGGGCATTCTTCTAATTTGGAAGACATTTGAGAGGCTTTAGGGAAGAAGTAAGGTGTTGAAAAGAAGACAATGATAAAATCATGCAAGCACAAGATAAACAAGAGGACATGAATGAAATACTACTTCAGAGTTTATCAAAATTGCAGTGATATGGGCCACTTCGAATCAGCCATGGGCAAGAAGACAAAACTAATGGGGCATGTGGAAGTAGTTATCCTAGAAGACACAAGTCTTATGCTGGGCACAGTCAGATCTATTTCAAATGATTAGAGATGGCAGGTCGTTGGAAACTCCAGATAGGAGAGGTATTGGACACAAATATTATTCTAGTTCTTGTTCTGACAGCATCATGATCCTCATCATTATCATCCTTATAGAAGGAGTGATAAGGGATACTTTCTGGATGAGTTCAAGAAAGGGAAGACACCTAAATTTTATGGGGAGATGAATAAATCATAGGATGTAAAGGCATGGTTGCCTGGTATGAGGAAATTCTTTAGACTGCATGATTATTCAGAAATCATGAAAGCAAGGATAACCCTTTTTAGTCTCAAAGGTAAAGCAAATATTTGGTTGGAAGATGCGAAGAATGTTAAAGGTATTCATGAATATGATTTGACTTCACATGCATTTGAAAGGCTCTTCAAGAAGAAGTACTTGTCTGAGAGGTACTATGATCATAGAGCTAAGGAGTTTTATGAGTTGCGGATGGGTTCTATGACAGATGAGGAGCATACTAGCAGGTTTTTGGAGATGTTGAGCTATGTTCCTTACCTCAAGGAGGATAAGGCTAAATTTCATAGATTCATCAGTGGACTTTCAATATCATATAGAGACCAAATTAAGTTCGATGAGGCTAGATCATTTGAGGAGACCATCCGAAAGTTCAAGCATTCTTATGAGTAGTCTAAGCAAAAAATTGAGCAAAAGCGTGACTTGAAAGGAAATGATAAAGATAAAGGAAAATGGCCACCAAAGAGAGGAAGACCTCAAAATGTAGGGGAGAAATAAAATGCAACCACTTAGAAAAAATTCAATACAGTCGAGAAAGGACATAGAGAGCAACAGGCTAGAGGTGGTGGTATAGAACCATTGCAGTGTTGGACATGTGGTAAGGATCATCATAAGAAGGATTGTTCACAATATCAGAGTGGTGGTAGACCCCATATCTACAGTGCCCAAGAGGAACATACAGTGGACGATGTTAATCATAGCATTCCTCAGATCTATGCAGGTATGGACAATAGGCAAGCAGATCAACATTCACCAATCATTGATATGGACAATAAGATTTATGATCAATTTGTATATATTTTGATTGATCCTGGATCTAACTATAGTTATATTAATCCTGACTTGGTGGATAAGTGTGGGTTGAGAAAAGAAGTGCTTGCAAATTCTTGGTTGGTACAGTTGGCTACAGGTACAAAGAAGCGAGCTCACCATTGGGTAAGATCTTGTGCATTTGAGTTAAATGGTATGCCTATAGAATCACACTTGAATGTGTTGACATTAGGATCATATAGCATGCTTTTTGGTATGGATTGGCTATACCTTCACAAAACCAAAGTGGATTGCTTCGACAAGGCCATTGAATGTGTGGATGATAGTGGGGAAAAGAGGACTTTGCATAGAAATAAGAAGCCTACATCAGTGAGGATGGTTACCTCTATGTAGGTTAAGCATAGCCTTGGAAAAGGTTGGGTGATGTTTGCAGTGCACATTTCTAGTGACAAGGGTAAGGAGGTTGAGGATGCAAATGTATTGAGAAGTTACCCAATTTTGTAGTAGTTTTAGGATGTATTCCTTGAGGAAATTAGAGAGTTACCACCTCACATGGAGGTAGATCTATTTATTGAGTTAGTGGTAGGGGTGGCTCCAGCATCAAAATCACCTTATACGATGAGCACACCTAAGTTGGTAGAGATGAAGTTGTAGTTAAAGGATATGATTAACAAGGGATGCATTAGGCCAAATATATCACCTTGGGGCACACCAATGTTGTTTGTAATGTAGAAATATGGTACTCTTAGATTGTTCATTGATTACAGGAAATTGAACAAAGAAACTATCAAGAACATATACCCCTTGCCAAGGATTCATGATTTGTTTGATCAGGTAAAGGGAGCAACAATATTCTCTATGATCGACCTGAGATAGGGATACTATCAGGTATGCATCAAGGAAGAGGATATCTTCAAGTCTGTATTCAGGACTAGGTATGGGCATTATGAGTTTTTTGTTATTCCATTCATATTGAATAATGCTCCAGCTACATTTATGTGTTTGATGAATAGTGTGCTACATCCTTATCTAGAAATGTGTGTTATTGTATTCATTGATGACATACTAGTACATTCTAAAAATGAGAAAGGGCATGCCAAAAATTTAGCAGCAGTGTTGAGGTTGCTAAGAGAGAATTAGTTGTATTCTATTCTTAACAAGTGAAACTTCTTTCAGACTGAGGTACACTACTTAGGAGATTTTGTCTCCAAGGAAGGTATTACAGTAGATCCATAAAAGATAAGGGCCATCATGGAGTGGGAAAATCTTAAGAATGTAGATGAGGTGAGATCATTTATGGGATTTGCATGTTACTATAGGAGGTTCATCAACAAATTCTCACACATTGTATATCATATTGCATCATTACAAAGGAAATGTAAGAAGTTTGAATGGCAGAGGAATGTGAGGCTAGCTTTGAGCAGCTTGAGCAGTTGCTGACACATGCACGAGTGTTGAAGATTGCGGATCCAGACAAGGATTTTGTAGTGTGTACAGATGTTTGCAAGAGAGGACTTGGGGGATTTCTCATGCAAGGATATGTAGTGTGCTATGAGTCACGAAAACTGAATGAGCATAAGTAGAACTAGCCAACACATGATCTTGAGTTGGCAGTGATCATACATGCATTGAATATGTGGAGACACTATCTTCTAGGAAGATGGTTTTTGATGATGTGCGATCATAGTTGGTTGAGGTATTTTCTTGAATAGCCAAATATAAATGTCGGGAAAGATATATGGTTTGCTACCCTTAGTGAGTTCAACTTCAAGATTAGATACATCAAGGGGAAGGAGAACTGGGTGGTAGATGCTCTTAGCAGGAATGTACTAGTAAATCATATAGAAACTATGAGCTCTTATGGGATAGAGTTACAGGATAGGATCTTGCAGGAAGGATAGTGGGATGACAAATACAATGAGATCATGCATAGGTTACAAAAGAGTACAGAGACATGTGATCAGGATGTAGATTATCGTCTGATGACAAATGGTGTGGTGAGATTTAGGGATAGCATCTATGTGCTGAATTGCAGTGAGCTAAAGAAGCTTACCTCGCCGGAGTTTCATGTCAATCCATACTCGGGTCATCTAGGATATTAGAAGACCTTAACGACAATGAAGAAGTTCTAGTATTAGCCGACTCTGAAGAAGGAAGTGGTAGAGATTAAGGCTAGATGTTTATATTGTCATTAGGTAGCTGCGGAATGAAAGCCCTGAGGTGGTTTTCTACAAACTATTTCGATTACAGAATGAAATGGGAGGTTATTTCCATGAATTTCATTATAGGTCTTTTGAGGACTCTAAAGCAACATTATTCTATTATGGTTTTCATCGACAGGTTGAGAAAGGTATCTCACTTCAATGCAGTCAAGACTACATATCTAGTCAGTGAGATAGTACAGGTGTTCATCAGAGATATAGTGAGACTCCATGTTGTTCCAAAGAAGATTTTGTAAGAGAGGGATGCAAAGTTCACTTCCAATTTTTGGAAGTAGCTATTTCCTGGCTTGGGCATATAGTTGGCTTTGAGCAGAACTTATCATCCGTATACATATGGACAGATAGAGAGGGTCAATAGGATTTTGGAGGTTATGTTGAGGATGTATGTGATGGAACAATAGATGAAATGGGAGGGGTGTCTTCCTTTTGTTGACTTCACATACAAAAATGGTTATCAAGAGTCATTGAGGATGAGTCCTTTCGAGGCATTGTATGGGTGGCATTGTAATACTCCTATAAACTAGAGTGATCCAGTGAACAAGGTACTTATTGGACAAGACATATTGGAAAACATGGAGCAAGAAATGCAGGTTATAGAGAAGAATCTAAAGATAGCACAAGATAGGAAGAAGAACTATGCAGATAGGAATATGTTGTTCAAGGTGTTTAAGGATGGGGAGCATGCGTATTTATGCATCAAGCCCAAAAGTTCTCTTTGAGGATTGGTTCATGTGCTATGTTGGCACCACCATATTGAGGACCTTTTGAGATTCTTAAGAGGATTGGATCTGTGGAATATCGACTTGCACTGCCTCCAACAGTGAAGCTCGATGATATTTTCCATATTTCATTGCTTAAGAAGTATATAAAGGATGCTAATCATGTTATTGATCGGTCTGTATTGCAGGTGGAGCAAGAAGGAGAGTTCCAACCGGAGCCTCAGTGTTTATTGCAACGAAAAAACTCATGCTCAGGAACAAAGCCAAAGAGCAAGTTAAAGTGAAGTCGAAGAAATTTGGCCCTGAAGAAGCTACATGGGAGATAGTCGATCAGATGCAAGCACGATATCTTTCATTGTTTTCTCGTTGAAGAAAAGCAGTTTTGGTTGATGTTGGTATATGTTTGGCATATGTCTTTCTGATGTTTTGGTATATGGATATAAATACCACCATGAGCTAAGTTATAAAGCTCTAATAAGCGGTATGAGTGTCATATTATTACGGTTGTTATATTTTCATGTTTTCATGATGTTTTTCTTTTGAGAAGGTCTTTCATTGTAAATACTACAAATAGCTAAGTTATAAAGCTCCATAGGCAGTATGTTTGCTTTACATTGGTTTTGCTGAGGTCATGTGTGCTTTAACACTGAGGATGGTGTTCCCCTAATGGGGAGGGTTTTTTAACAACCTTGGTGAAAAGTTTATGTAATAAAGGTTAATAAAGGAAAAATAAGACCACGATTAAGGGACACTTATTCAAAGATGAGTGTTGGAAAAAAATATTCTAGTGGGCATCACTGGATGTGTGTTCTTTCAAAGGAAAATTGGTAAAGGCTAAGGCAAAGCCATTAGAACGAAAAAAGGTGTTTTGGTACATTTATTTATGAAAATAAAGGAAATTATAAGAAAAGTAAAGTAAAAGGTTAGAGGTTTCATGTAACGATGAAGTGGAAGGAAAATAATGTAAAATGAAGAAATTAGAGGCCTCGTGCATAAAACGGGTTATGAGGATCAGTTCATGGATTTTGTCAAGTTAAATCTTGGAGCTCCCTCATTATTATCTCTCTCTCTCTCTCTCACTCTCTTGGTCACTAAGAGGTTTCCTTGAGCACTCAAACTTTGGACAAAGGAAGGAAAAGAAAGAAAAGGAAAAGGAATTCAAGAAAGGATCAAGGGAGGAAAGCATGATCAAGTAGCTCCAGCAAGAATACTTGCAGGTAACCTTTTGCCTGTGTGACTTCCTAGATGGTTTGGACATGCATGGATTTTCATGTTGATGTATGGTTCTCTTGGTGTCAGTGGCATGGTTTTTTCAGTTTATGATAGTGGTCTTTAGCCTAGCCTTGCCTTTTTCTGAATGCTATTGTGGTGGGATGTTTATTTTGGTTTTTAAGCTTTCGTTTGTCAGATGGATTTTAGAATCAGGGGTAGAGGTGGTGCCAAGTTCCATTCCCAAAGGCCTTGGAATCCCTTGACAGATTTTTGCGGGATACACGGTAAAGCCTCAAGGAGAGGTCTTGGTTTAGGGCCTAGTGATCTAGGTTTAGATTGCGGCAAATCTTGAGAGACAAGGATATGGAAAATTCCTTAAGGATAGAGATGGATTTCAGATGGAATTTCAAGTTCAGTTTGGTTGTGATCAGAACATCGGTTTTGGTGTGATCACGGCTTGGTGAGGGTGGAGGTGGCTTAACCACTGGATTCCCTTGTTTTTTCTTTGATTGGTTGTTCTATGAGATCCCAAATTCATGCTCGGAATATGGCACATGGGTGACTAGCTGAGAGAGAGATTTGGTTCAACCGTGTCTATGGTTAGGTGGTATGTGGAAGTCTCGGACTTGGTTGGATCTTCCTATGATTAATAAAAGCTAAGTTATCTTACTTTTGCATTGATTTATATGTGGATTTAAAGTTTGTCTTACCTATGATATTTACATGGTTTTATGATGATTATAAGAATGTTTAAATGACTATTTTATGTCATGGCTATTTCATGTATTTAGTTGTAATTGTTAAATGGATGGATGCAAGACCTAATTGATGACATAGTAGTTCAATGGAGAAGAAGGTGATCCTTTTGGTTATGTTTCATAATTTGTTTCAACCATTCATGCTCTGTCTTGTATCCTAGACCTGTAGGTTGCATTGATGCCAAATGTTTGACAAAATTTCAATCCCGGTTAGGGATGCTTGGGCCTAGTCCCAAGGTTGATTTTTATTGATCAATATATTTATCATGTCCTTAATGAATTTTCAAGGTAGTAGCAAGTTCTGGGTAAATGTTGGGATTCTGGGCTAGAAAGGTGGCTTAAATCCTGGGGTCCCTTGCACAGAACTGGAAATTTTGGTCCACAGACGCTGGCAGGCAGGCCTGTGAGAGTGACTTTAGGTTGTTGGTCACTCCCTTGCCAATAACATGAGAGTGACTATCACCTAAGAGATCCAAAATCATAGTGGGACCCCAGGGCAAGCTGTCTGAGTGGTTGACTTGTCTCCTCGGGGTTCTATTGATGATGTTGGATATATGTGTGTGATGCTTCATCGGTTCCACTTCATTAAGGTCACATAGGAGGTCGAATATGATCATAGTATCCTCTCGTCTCATGTTTACTGTTATGAAACCAGCTCACAAAAAGATAGAAAAGATAGTTGAATGCCTTAGAATTCAGCCTCTTCGAGGGGGCAACCTCCTTTACATTACACAAATGAATAATTCTTGGATGATTCAAATGAAAAAGCCTCCTTTCTATATATAGGAGTCTAAGGAGTCACAATATAACCGAGCTGACCTAACAATAATAATATAAAGCTACAAAAATAACAATAGAGGGATTCTATGGGGCACAGCAATAAAAATATGGGGACAATAGGGGCGCAACAATATTAATAAGGGATATAAATACAACAGTAATGGTGTAATTACTAGTATTATAGGGACCTAACATGCCCCTCTCCTTCAAAAAAAGTGTTGTCCTCAACGCTTGAGTAGTTCTGGATGCTTCTGTACAAAATTCTCATCCTCCCATGTGGAATCTTTAGCGGATTAGTTCTTCCACTTGATGAGATACTCCGAAATTGATCGATATCGTAGCTGTCGAGTTCTTGTTTCTGTGACTGCTTTCGGTTCCAATATAATTTTTCCTTCCTCATCAAGTTCTAGCAATATTTTTTGAACTGGGAGCTTGTTGCCTATAACCTTCTTCAAACATGAAATATGGAAAACTGGGTGCACTCGAGACGCTACAGGAAGCTCCAATTTGTATGCCATAGTACGAGTCTTTTGCAACACCTTGTACGGACCATAATACTTTGGTGATAATTTATTATCCTTCTTAGCTTGCTTGAGGGACATTTGTTTATATGGTTGTAGCCGTAGGAATACCCAATCACCTACATCAAAACTTCTTTCGTTGTGATGTTGATTTGCCTGTTGTTTCATTCTATTATGTGCCAACACGAGGTTATCCTTTAAGAGTTGGAGGACTTGTTGTTGATGTTCGATGTATTGTTCCACTACTTTAACCTTAGAATTTTCTCTTAAACATGATGTGATGGATGGTGGCTAATATCCATAAAGTGCCATAAATGGGGTCATTTTTGTTGTTGTATGGAAGGAAGTGTTATACCACCATTCAGCCAGAGGCAACCATTTGACCCATTGTGTCTGTTTATCAGATACAAAGCAACGAAGATATCCTTCGAAAAGTTTGTTTACTATCTCAGTTTGCCCATCAGATTGAGGATGATAAGATGAGCTATGAGCTATAATTCTGTCCAAAAATTTCCAGTGAAAATGGGATCTTTGTCACTTGCAATAATCTTTGGGTTTCCATGTAGCTTTTGAATTGTTTCCATAAATGCAGTAGAAACTGTACTGGCTCCAAATGGATGTGATAATGCACAAAAGTGTGCATAATTGGTAAGTCTTTCAACTACCACCATGATGACACTCTTTCCCTCAGACTTGGGTAAACCTGTGATAAATTCCATTGAAACCTCCTCCCAACATTGGCTTGGAATGGATAAAGGTTGTAATATACCCGAGGTCTTAATTGTTCCAACTTTATTTTGTTGGAAAACCAAACATTCCACCACAAACTTTTGAATATCTGAGGCCATCCCAAAAAAATTCCTTCTTAAACCCATTGTAAGTTTTTAAAAATCCTGAGTGCCCTCCTAAGGGAGAAGTCCGCAATTCCATAAGAATATTTTGTTTGAGTTGCAAATTCTTACAAAGGTATAAGTGATCTTTGTACCATAACAAATCATTTTTCCAGCTAAATGTATTAGATGTACTGGAATCTTGTTGTAACTTTCAAATAAGTTCCCACACTTCTTCATCATTCTTCCATTCCTCCCTTGCTTCGTTTATCCAATCTGGTTGGATAACAGAAATGGTGCACAACAATGCTTCCACATCCTCATCCTTTCTTGAGAGTGCATCTGCCACCACATTTTGCTTCCCTTTTTTGTAGATGATTTCAAAGTCATAACCCAACATCTTTGTGACCCACTTTTGTTGCTCTTCAGAGGATAATCTTTGTTCTAAAAAGTATTTAAGGCTATCATGATCCGTTTTTACCTTGAAGTGTCTTCCCATTAGGTAGGGTCGCCATTTCTTAAGTGCATGTAGTATTGCCAACATTTCCTTATCATAAATAGCTTTGTGTAAAAACTTTCCCTTGATTGGACGACTTTCAAAAGCAATGGGTCTTTCATCTTGCATTAAAACAGCACCAATTCCATTTCCTGAAGCATCACATTCCACAATAAAGGTTTTTGTGAAGTCTAGTGTAGCTAAGACTGGTGCGTGGCACATTGCCTCTTTAAGATGTTCGAAGGCCTTTGTTTCTTCTGGAGTCCATGAAAATGCATCTTTCTTCAATAATGTTGTTGGAGGTGCTACTATTCTCCCATAATTATTAACAAACTTGTGATAATACCCTGTCAACCCAAGAAATCCTCGCAGATGCTTTATGGATGTGGGGATTTTCCATTCCTTAATGGCTTTAATTTTGTTAGGGTCTACCTTAACTCCTTCATGAGATACAATATGACCCAGATATTCCACCTCTTGTACACCAAAGAAACAATTGGATCTTTTTGCATATAATTGTTTCTCCTCCAATAGTCGTAGCACCCTGTCAACATGTTCAACATGATCCTTCCAAGACTTGTTGTAGATTAGTATATCAACAAAAAATACTAACACAAATTTTCTAAGGAAGGGTTTGAAAATGGAATTCATCAAATCTTGAAATGTAGAAGGTGCATTGGTAAGGCCCAAAGGCATGACCAAAAATTCATAATGACCCTCATGAGTTCTAAATGTTGTTTTCAGAATGTCTTCAGTCTCCATTCTGATTTGATGATATCCTGAATGAAGATCCAACTTGGTGAAGTAAATTCATCCATGCAATTCATCCAGTAATTCATCAATGATAGGAATGGGAAACTTATCTTTAATAGTGAGGTTGTTGATCTCCCTATAATCCGGACACATGCGCCATGATCCATCCTTCTTGTGCACCAAAACCACTGGAGTAGAGAAAGAACTTTGACTAGGTTGAATTATACCAGCCTCTAGCATTTCTGCAACCATATGTTCAATTACACTCTTTTGGGCATAGGGATATCTGTATGACCTGATGTTTGGAGGAACACTTCCTGGAATCAGATGAATAGCATGATCATAATCACGAACAGGTGGGATACCTTTGGGAGTCTCAAATACCTTGGAATGATTGTCAAAGACTTTTTGGAGATCTGGAGAAATAGGTGATTCCACTATGGAAACATCTAGTGAACATAATTGTGCAATTACACCTCTTTGTTCCTTTTCTAGAAGCTTTGTCATACTGTTAGAGCTGATTATCTTTCCCGGTTTCCCTGCAATATCCCTGAATTCAACTTCCTTTCCTCCTGCAGAAAATTTCATGAAAAGTTCTTGAAAATTAAAATTTATTGTACCCAAGGACTGTAGCCATTGGACTCCTAGTACAACATCAACACCTCCCATTGGAATGGAAAGCATTGGTCTCGTCAATACATATTCTCCCATGGATAGCTTGATATTATGGCACTTTCTAGAGCAATTTATCATTCCTCCATTTGCAGCCATCACTTGACACTCTGGTGCTGGATATAGGAAGCAATTCAATTCTTTTGCTACCTTACAATGAATGAAATTGTGGGTACTTCCTGAATCAATCAACACTATTACCTTTTTCTTCTCGATTTGTCCTTCTATCTTGATGGTTTGAGGAGTGGTAATTCTAGCCAATGCATTACAAGATATGGTTGGATTCATTTCTTCTTTATCTAGGCTTTGTTCTTGGACTATATCCTCTTCTTTTGACCTTTCTTGCTCCTTTTCTTCTTCCTCTTCACAATCTATGTAGAATAATTTCTTCTCAGCACACTTATGACCTTTAGTGTATTTTCTATCACAACTGTAACAAAGCCCTTTTGCTCTTTTTTCTTCCAATTGTTGTGGTGTCAACCTTATAGATTGTGGAAGGCTAGGGGTAACAACATTTCCAGCTTTATAGTTGTGAATGGTATGCTTCCTGGTTGCGATAATTTTGCTTTCCACTTTTCTTGCTAACCTGAATGCCTTCTCTAATGAATCAGGTTTCAAAGGAAAACATCATGTTGGATATTATCCTTTAAAGTCCCTATGAACACATCAATCCCATGCTCCTCTGGAATATTTTTTACCCTTATGTTCAATTTTTGGAACTCCTCAATGCACTCCATTATTGAACCCTTTTGTTTGAGACTTATCAATTGGCTAAAAAAAGTGTTGCTTTTTGAGTCCTCATAATGTGTTGTCAATTCTTCCATAAAAATTGCCCAAGTGATAATTTGTTTATGAGAGCAAAGCCATTGATACCATACAAACTGATTTGGTTCCAAATATAAAGTTGCAATACGTACCTTTTGTGTGTTTTTCACATTATTGAGATCAAAAAATTGCTCCATCTGTAATATCCATGTTGCGGGGTCCTTTCCATCAAACTTCCTCATATCAATTTTTGGAATATGGTGGGTCTTTGATCCAACATTAGAGTCTATGGAATCATGATTAACATTTCTTTTGTTCTCATCATGAGTTTCCTTTACTACCCTTTCACCATTAGTGACCATTTCTTGTAGCAACTTAATCATAATTATCTTCAATTCTTCCATGTCTGTCTTCAAATCTGTCTTCAAATCATCCATATTAGCTTCCATGCCATTCATCTTAGCTTCCACGCCCTTTATCTTAGATTCCACGCCATTTATCTTAGCTTCTGTTAGCTTTTGTGAGAGTGACATTTGTTGCACTTGGTCTTGTAATTTTGATATATCATGTAGCATTTTTTCCTCTTCTTCATGAGTCATGCTAGCACTTTCAAGTTTCTTATTTGGTGTTTGCATTTTCTTTCCTCGGGGCATCAATTACTGATAACAATGCTCTACTATGCCTTTTGAATTCTTTGAAATAATTTTTCAAACCAAGCTTAAGAAAAAATTTAAAAAATCTACACACCTTTTTTCACTTTGAAGGAGCTTGATATTGCCTCTGATGTATCTCTGTAATTTTGGATCATCTAGTTCTAAAATTGTGACTGGCAGTAGGCCTCTGTGTCCTCTTTCCAAAGCCACCAGTCTGATCCAAATTGGATTCTCCAAGGAAGAGTTATGCCAAATCTCCCACAGTGACCTGATTATAGACTACTTCAGTAGAGCGAACTTGTACGACATGCCACATGTCCCTCTTTCGACCTTTGGCTCTGAAAAATATATACAGGAAACTATAGTCTGATATCTTTCTATAGCTTCTTACGAAACTTCAATCCGATGCTCAGAGAGAAAGTTATGGTGATTTTCGCTAGGTCACCTGTTTGGAATGTAATTCAAGAGTCTGCGAAAAGACCAACTTCCTCAGATCATATCTCAGCAAATATAGCGCAAAAAGCTTTAAAATTCAGACCTGAGGTTCAATGTGATTTCTTCTCAAATGGGGCTTTTTTCTCTTCTGAAACGTCACAGAAAAAAAGTTATAGTGAAAATGCCACGATGACCTATTTGGAGTAGCGAAACCCTAGAATCCAAAGCTCTGATACCAAATGTCATGAAACCATCTCACAAAAAGATAGAAAAGATAGTTGAACGCCTTAGAATTCAGCCTCTTCGAGGGGACAACCACCTTTACATTAAACAAATGAATAATTCTTGGATGATTCAAATGACAAAACCTCCTTCCTATATATAGGAGTCTAAGGAGTCACAATATAACCCAGCCAACCTAACAATAATAATATAAAGCCACAAAAATAACAATAGAGGGATTCTATGGGGCATAGTAATAAAAATATGGGGACAATAGGGGTGCAACAATATTAATAAGGGATACAACTACAATAGTAATGGGGTAATTACTAGTATTATAGGGACCTAACATTTACCCTAGTTGGCATGGTTGCTTTGGGTATACCTGGGAGGTGGTGTTACATTTATCCCAACTAGAATACCAACTACAGAGGACTAAAGTTATGTCAACAACATTTCAGATAAACATTGTATCTACACCTACCTTCACGTATTACAAAATAAATCAAATAGTGAATAATCTAACGAGAGTTTCTTTATAGAAATGGAACTGGGATTCAAACACTTTCGCCACCCAACCATAGAAATAAGTTCCTCAAGTTCACCCCCAAGCTGATATTTCCTACCAGGGTAACAACAACCTAATTGATCCCCTCCATGCTTATTTTATACCCTTCTGTCATGATAATTTTTTCCTTTTCGCAGTGTCCCACTTTAGTGGGGTTTCTTGCCCACTTGCCTAGGATTTTGCATTAGCAACCCACCTTTTCCTCCCGTGATGCTTTAATTGAAACCAACTTAACATCTTTCCTCAGGTAAGTCCTTGTAAGAGATTTTCCTCTTTCATCACTTATTCTTATCTAGAATATTTCTAGAACTCGTTATATTGAAGGATTTATCCAATCTCATTAGCAACGAGATCTTCTGAACTTTCCTCTTTTTGGAAACCAATCTCATTCTTGAGTGTCTCCTTCCAGTGCCTAAGCTTCATCCATTTTATTAGTAAAGAAAATACTTATTTACAACAATTGTTTTTTTCCAAAGTATCTTCATGCCTTTTCTGCCATTCCTGTAGACATATATATTTAAAAAAAGGGAAACAACACTACATAGTAGAGGGATATTACATCCTTCCCCCCTTTTATGCACATTGTCCTTGGTGTTTAGTTCATAGGTGTTTTTTGCTGAAATAGTGCTAAATTTGTTTCCTTCATTTCATTTTCTCAGTCCCAAGTAGCCTCCAAGGGAGTATAGTGTTTACATTGCACTTTAACCCAAGTGATGACTTAATTTCGAAGCCATGTCTCTTTTTGATTGAGAATGCAGGGTGGTTCTCCCATGAAATCTCCTTCAGGTTCCACCTATAACATTTTCCAGTCAATAATATGAGAGTTATCATGTACATACTTATTAAGTAAGTAAACATGAAAAACATTATGACCTTTAATGTGACTAGGTAGCACTAGTTGATAAGCTACAATTCCTAATCTATCTAATATCTCAAATCGCCCACAAAACTGGGGCACCAATTTTGAACAAGAGCCCATTCTTAATGTACTTTTTCTGGGTTTTACTCTGAAATAGACATGGTCCCTGAGTTTAAATTCTTTGTGTCATTTCTTTTTGTTTGGATAACATTTTTGTCAATCCTATGTTGCTTTAATATTTTGTTGAATCCTTCGAACTATCTATTCCATTTCCTACAATTCATCTTGCCCAAGAATTCTCATGTCCTCTAGTTGACTCCAACTGAGTGGTGTATGGAATTTTCTACCCTACAAAGCTTTAAAAGGGCTCATTTTTATGGATACCCGCTAGCCATTATTGTGGGAAAATTTGACAAAATGAAAAAAAAATTCCCCATTTTGTAGGCCTATCCATAAGGTACATTCTAAGCATATCTTCGAAAATCTAGTTAGTTCTCTAAATTTGGTCATCTGTTTGAGGATGGTATGTGATGTTAAAATTAAATTTGGTGCCCATGCACCCAAATAATGCCTTCCAGAAAATCAAGGTAAATTTTCCATCCCAGTATGAGACTATCATCTTGGGTATTCCATGAAGTCAACTAATTTCCTTCATGAAGATCTGATTAGTTTGTGTTGTATCGAATGTAGGTTGCATAGGCAGAAAGTGAGCTACTTTACTTAAACTATCCACCACCACCATGATGGAGTCATGATGTCTTTTTGTTCTATGTAGCCCTATAATAAAGTCTAAGGAAATTATTTCCCACTTCCATTCCGAAATAGGTAGGATATTCAACAACGTGGTCAGGTGTTGATGCTCAACCTTTATGTGTTGACATTCCAAACACTTTGTTAAATATTCCACCACTTCTTTCTTTATTCTAGGCCAAAAGAATTTTTTTTCTTAATAATGTGACAATTGTTTGGTATCCAGGGTGCCCTATATAAGGTTTCTTATGATGTTAGTCAAATATCAATTGCCTCAAAGCATGAACATCACGGACATACAATCTGTTTTTGTAAATCTGGATTTTTTCAACATTTTTTGCATAACCAGGAACATCAATCTGTTGTAATTTTTGATGGATTTCCAAATAATTTGGATTGCTAGCCATGAAGTTTTTGACCTACTCTAGAAAGTATGTGATAATAATACTAACAACCACTTCCATCTTGTTTTCTTTACCCATTTTGTGTTTTATTTCAAACTCAAACTTACTATGAAAGGCGATCCACTGTCTTGCCCGAAATTTAAGCCTAGTTCGCTAAAATGGTATTTTAGGCTGATATGATCTGTTGTCAAAATAAATTTTGTTCATAGTAAATAATGTCTCCACATTTTTAAGGCATGTATGATAAATTCTAGCTCCAGATCATATACGACATAATTTTTTTCATGGGTCTTCAATTTCCTAGATTCATATGCTATTACAGAATTATCGTGCAGCGAAACCCCCCCTAGTCCTTCGATACAAGCATCAGTGAAAACTGTGAATTATTTATTTATATTTGTCAATTCCAAGTTGGGAGTTGTTGTAAGTATTTTTTTAAGCATATCAAATCTTTTTTGACATTCTACAGTCTATTCAAACTTTACCCCTTTTCTCTGTAAAGATGTAATGGGACAAGTTATTTTAGAGAACCTTTCTATAAATTGGCAGTAATACCCTACAAGTGCCACAAAGGATTGGATAGTAGACACATTTTGTGTAGGCATGTTAATCATGGCTTTCACCTTCTCCCGATCAACTGCCAATCGCTCCACAGAAATAATGTGAGTGAAGTATTATATTATGGGATTGTAGAACTCACACTTGCTCAATATGGCATACAAGTGATTTTCTCTTAATTTTTGCAGAACTAATCTCAGGTATTCCTTATGTTCTATGTCAAATTTTGAATATATTAAGATATGATCAATAAATACTAGCACAAATTTATCCAAATACTTGTTGGGTATGTTCTTCATTAAGCACATAAAAATTGTGCGGAAATTAGTAAGGCCAAATGGTAGGACTACACATTAATAGTGTCAATATCTGGTCCTAAACATTGTCTTATTAACATCCCCATTATTTATTCTTAGTTGATGATATCCTGTCTTCAAATCAATCTTTGAGAAAATGGCTTCCCCCCTCTCTTGGTAAAACAAATCATCATTACAGGGCAAAGGGTACCTTTTTTATGGTAAAAATTTTTAATTGTCAGTAATCGATGTAGATTTTGAATATGACTTCTTTTTTTTAACAAATATCATAGCTAACCCCCATGGTGACACACTAGGCCTGATGTAGCCTTTATATACCAACTCTTCTAGTTGCATTTTCATTTCTGGAAACACAAGTGGACTCATCCGGTAAGGTTCTCTAGACACTAGGGCTACACCGAGCACCAGATCGATGGTAATTTCTATATCCCTTTATAGTGGTAGATGTGGAATCTCCTCTAGAAAAAAAATCTTGAAAATCCTTAATAATGGTAGAGTATCTAAGGTTTCCTCCTCACTCTGTGGTTTACCCTCTTCTACATGAATCATGAATAATTGACACCCCTTACGTGCACTCTTTTTCATTCTCAAAACAGAAATTTTCCATATAGGTGTGGGCTTTGGCACCCCCTAAATTATTTGTGTTTGTCCTTGTGGATTCACACAAACCACTATTTTTTCTAGGCAGTTTATTATGGCTACATGTTTCTCAAGGCAATCCATACCTATTAGTATTTCATATGATCCTAAGGGAAGGACATTTCGATTTAGTGTTGTTAAATAGCCATTTAGATTAAGAGGAAAATGTCACACTTAGATGGTTATCCTTCTTTTGGTGCCAGTTGCCAACTCTACCAGCCAAGTAGTTTTATATTTTTCAATATTCAGTTCACATTTTTCCATCATTTGAGGTCCAATATAACTTAAACTAGACCATAGATCAATTAAAATGGAAATAAGTTGGTTGGAGAGGGTACCTTCAATCTCAATCATTGTTGATTGATGTTGAACTTTTATGTCCTCCAAGGAAACACCTATTCTAGGAAACGTCCTCACAATATCATTCACAATGGTGGCTTCCTGCACAGCTTAAATATTGTGAACAAATCTAGGATTATGTGGACAATCTCTCAATAGACAAGGTTCGCCACATCCCCAACATTTCAATGCTTCTATTTATTTTATCCCATTGTTCCTCTTCCCATCCAGATTCATGATTTTCGATCCAGCCTAAGACTGTGCTAACTGGTTGGTATTACCATTGCTAAAAAAATTCTATTGAGGATCCTTCCCAAAAAACTTCAGATAACCTGGTTTCTACGATTTTGCACCAATTACAAAATTGTTTTTGTCTTTATTTTTCCAAGACTTAAAATTTTCTCCCTTGCTTCTCAACTTTTGGTAAGACAGCCTGGCTTTTTTACAATCTCCTCCATTGTGTTTGAATTTCGAAATTCAATCCGCTCTATGTAGACTGTAGGTAGACAGTTCGGAAACAATTGTACCTTATATTTTTCTTCTTTAATGTAGGGTGCATATCACAACAAATTGATAAATTTTTCCATGAACTCATCCATTGTCAGTTTCCCCAACCTTATTTCATCGAACTCCTTGGCATGAACATCATAATATTTTTCACTCAAATATCAACTTTTAAACCATTCCTGAAACTCCTCCCATGACACAGTCCTTTCCTCAAGTAAATTCAAAACTTTAGCCTCTTCCCATGAGAGAGCAACCTTGCCTTGAGGCTAGTAAATGGCCCATCTAGCCTACAAGTTGCTCTCATACTTGTAAAATTGGAAATATTTGGTCATATTAAGTAACCATGCCTCAGCTTCCTCCTCCTTTTCCCTATCAAGCATAGGGAGTTTAATATTTTGAAATTCACCTTGTAATTTAGTTTGCTTTTTTTTCTTCTGAATCCAATGATATTCCCAATCAGACTCCTCCCCTGCCACATTCATATGGTTCAGAATATGTGCCCCTTTTCACTATGTTTTCCACTTCATGTTCTAGTGTCTTATGGCTAGACTTTTCAATCATCCCTATGATCATTCTTTCTTGTTCCTAGTTGGCTTTTAGCAATCATTCATTGCTCCTCCTTAAGTATGTCAGTTCTTCCTGAAAATTCCTGATGACCACCATAAATTAGGCAGTTGTTGGGGTGACCCCCTCTCCCAATCAAATATATAGATTTTCACATTCAGTATTGGTTGCAGCCTCCTCAATTATTATTTTATTGGATCTAATCGACCTCGTACCTTGCAATTACACAAAATTCAAGTTCAATTCATCCTATATAATTTTGTTATATATTTTTAACTTACTATTTTTCTTTTTATTCCGATGACAGTCCTCGAGCCCAATGGTATTTATGGGCTCTCATACCATCCTTCAGGCCCCTATCATCACACTGCATTTTTTTTTTCTTTTTCCTATGTGCATATCCACCTATTTTCACCCACTAGTACATTTACACATTCATTGATATACATACGTTTCTTTAGCTTTGGAACTCCTTACTGATCTCTAATCTACATTAGTGGCATTGAATTATAATGTCTATTCGCCCCATCATATATATATATATATAGATATATCTATATACTTTATTACGATGGTCATATCTATAGATGTGGTACTACACTCTACATAGCTTTATCTTTCCTAGTGCATCTCAAGTTTATATTATGGTTGTTTATTTTGGGGTTATACTCCTAACATTACCTAACTATAGTTCTACATTTGTACCCCCTCTCAGTTATAATAAAGTTTAAACCTTATGAATTTGACCTTGTAAGAAGTTTCGCATTATGTGCCCTTGCATTTGCGTATCCATATGAATTCCTTATTTATTTTATTTTTGTTTGAATATTTCCTGGGCTATTTCCCCTTGGGAATAGAGTAAGCTTATGCCCTAATCTAATGACCATCCTATAGACATGGGCGCAGGTGGTTCTTGGGTTATGTTCGATGGTGGAGATAATTTTTGGGTCGATCAACGACATGGATCACCCTACCCCAACCTAACCCTCTTTTCCAGTGGATGGTGGAACCCTATGCCACATTTTCCACTATTCTCTATGTCGGATGGCCTCTCTGTGTTGTCGCATATGGTTTTGGCAGGGTTTGGCATTTTTGTGGCTTGCACAAGATGGATGGGAGAAAATCGACCTGTATTCAGCCCATTTGGATTTTCCCTTTACGTCCAGGTATTATACTGTGATTCTGTGGCTACCTTCTATGCATTTACTAGATTCCAGTGAGGTTTTATACATTTAAACTAATGTTTTCTTCTTTCTCAGGACCCACTCATGGTTATATTCACAAGCACATGCTAATATTCTATGACAAATTCTTCATAATATTGACCTTGTTCCATGATGTCCTCACCCTTTTTATTTATCATTTTCACCTAGTTTGCGTCCTCAATTCATTATTCGAGAAGAGTATGATATATTGTGCCAATAATTTCTCTCTTTCAGTTTGCAAGATTTTCAAATGAATAACAAGGGATTGGTCTCCTTCATTGGTTGATTCGACAATTTCTACACATTCTTCCTCAACTTTGGCATAAAAGTGTGTTACTTCCTTCTACTCTTCTTACCCATTTTAGATTTAGGTCATTTCCCTTGTTCCGAAGTTTAAATAAACTTTTGCAATGGTATTTTCATTTCGTTCGGGTTGGTGGGAGAGTTCCAGGTCATATACGCTTGGTTTATTTCATTAGGGTCTACACAGGTATAACTTAAATTAATTATGGCGTCTTATTTTTCTCGAATTTATACTTCCTCTCAAAACCCGATTAGGTTTAGGAAGGTTAATTTTTCTAATGTGCATGCATTTCTTCCCTTAATTTTGTAGGTAGTAACTATTCTCCTAAGCTATACATCAACCTTTGGGACTCAGAAACGTCCTCGTTCTCTAATGTCCATATCCCTGCTTTTGGTTTCAGGTTGATAAAACTGCCTATAGTGAACTGTTACGCCTGGATATCTCTGGGGAGTTATGATTTCATGATCGTTGCATTTTGTTTTTTTTCTGGTTCCAACGAGTCCAGTTTGCAATGCCTTTTGATGAGATGGAAACTTAGCCTCACTTTGTAATGAATCTCAATTTCATTATGTATTCAAAATACCAATTATTTATTTTCTATTCCAAGAAATCCAATTCATTAATATGTTAGGATTATGTTTTAAATGACAAATTGAATATGCATGGTTGTTTACTTCTTCGTGTAATCTTGTTAAACGTCTTTATACATAATTGTATATATGCTTAATCTTACTGCTATTGTCCTTCGATTTCTGGGCACGTGCTTGGTTTACATCTTTTATGTAGTTCCATGTAATAATACATATGCATACTATGTTTATATCAACGATTGTACTCAATCTTGGCTTTGGTTCTGGTTTTGTTTGTTTTTCAAATGTAATTTGGTATTCTAGGACGTGTATATAATTTTGTGGTAGTTCATTTTAATTAATTATTTTCGTCACCGCCTGTGGAAAATCAATTTGTCAATCCAGCTACAACTTGAAGCACTATCTTTGGATGTTCTTGCTTAGAAATTACCCCTGGTTGAATTTCATGGATCACGATTGTGTGTGTTCGTTCAGATGTTTTTATTATATGTTTGTTTACTACACTCAAGTTCGATACATACAATACCTTGCTGACATAGAGATAAATGGATATAATGTGTGAGGAATATTAGACATCTGAAACTCCTTCCAATGGTTTGATAACTAATGTTGGAAATTTTCTCTCCATCATAAAATTGTTTTCGTGTTTTTCTGGAAATTTTCATTCCCCATTCGTTTTCCTTTAACTTAGTTTAATTAAAAACATGTGCATGGCTAAGTAGTGCACTTAGCATGCCAACTTTTCTTTAGCTCTTACCCCCGATTATAAAAACCCCAATTAGTTTTTTTTAATTAAATAAACAGATCTACAAATTCCAATATACATTAGCTATGGCTGTAATACTATAGCACACACACTTAAACATGTTTCTATCTCAGTTTTCTAGGATAACTTCAAGCTTCAACTACTTATCAACCGCATCTTCCCAGGGAGTACAAGTGCATGAAAATTTATCCTATTTATTCTATACACTTACCTGCTGCAATAGACTCCATGTGATATTAATTAGACTGTGATCCTACTTTCCTATGCAACAACATTGGTCATGAAATCTACCCTTACATAATTTTGTAATCTTAAGTACATCAATGAAAGATTTTAACAGTTCTGAATACAAGTATCACATAGTTATAAATCAATTGATATTTTAAGAGGTTCATATGCATGGAATTGCATTTCCCATTTGCAACCATAACAGAGCATCAAATTATACTTCATCGACATTCATTTTCACCATAGAACTTTATCCTAACTAGAATACCAACTCCATGGGTAGTTTATAGCCTTCCTTCATGGTAACTATTTCCTTCTTGTGGTGTCGCACTTTTGTGGCCTTTATTACACACTTGCCTAGGCTTTTTCCTTAACAACCCACCTTTTTCTCCCACGATGATTTAAGTGTAACCAACTTAGCATCTTTCCTCATCTAAGTCCTTCTAAGGGATTTTTCTCTTCCATCCCTCAGTCTTATCTACATTTTTTCTAGAATCATTATTCGAAGGATTTTTCCAATCTCATTAGCAACGAGATCTTTAGAATTTTCCACTTTTTGGCAACCAATCTCATTCTCAAGTGTCTTCTCCCAATGCCTAAGTTCCATCCATTTTAACAATAAAGAAAATACTTATTTACAATAGTTTTTTTTCCAAAGTATCTTCATGGATTTTCTGCCATTCCTATACACATAGATATTTAACAAAAAGGAAACAACACTAAATAGTAGAGGGATATTACGAATACCAATCATTATCGAGCTAGCTATTTCATTTTACTAAACTCCAAAGAGATGGTACATTAATACAGGTTAAGTCTAACACTTGTTTCTAGAGTAATACCGACCAGTGACTTCATTATATGCAAAGTTTAATAAGATATGAGTATTTATGAGATCAATCATGAATCATTTGTTTGATATTGTCATATGCCTCTTTACGAAAATAAATTTGCAATTTTTTTTAATACTTAAAGCTATGTTTTCAACAATCAATACAATCAATTTATATTTGTGAATATTTACTGTTTTTTACCCGTTAATTTATAAGACGATAGCCACTATCTACTTGTTACATTGAAAATTAACTCACCAACCTTTCCCCTTACATTAAGATAGATTTATAACATGTTTTCCATTCCTATATATTGTAGGCATGATTACAATTATAATTATTTTTCCACTATAGCACCACAAATAGTTCCATTGAGTATTGTCTTATGCACATCTAGGTTTATAAAGCTGGCACTAAAGGTCAAAGGTGTAATTATTTATTTACCACATCCGTCGCGCCTTCCATTGATTTAAACCTTCACTATTCTACTTTGTTAACCTACCTAAGGTATTGTCGTTGCTAGATTATAATTTGGTTGGGCGCATGGCCATCATATTTCTCATTAATTATTTAACAAGTCATACCATTACGCGTATCCTTTAACCCTTGTCCCCAAGGCTTCATTACCATGCTTCATAAATTTAACACACCCTTGTTGGTTAATTTAATTGATGTTTAGTAGGTACAATTGGGGAATCGCGTGACTAATCCCCGTGTTCCACTGCAACGAACTCCATGTGCTCATCACATGGGGGAGGTCATATTCTAACTTTCTACGAACAATGGGGATGAGTGGAGAAGATCCAATGGCTCGATGGATTTCTCTCAAACCCTAAACCATATTTACCTACTTTACTTTTCCATTTGCAAGGGATTCGCTGTCTGAGTGATTCTTTGAGGAAAAATAATATGTTGTGTATATGGAATGTGCAAAATTTCTTTACTAAAATGCAAATGCTTCGGATTGTTGCTCCTGGCATGGTTCTAGAATCATGTGTGTCAACCCTCCATTGCACCACCATGAAAAAGAAAGAGCCAGTATCAGCTGAGTTTCCACTCCTGGTCTTTGTGGCTCCTTCTCTGACACACCCTCATTTTCAGCTATCGCCGGTAAGAGTGTTTAAATAATAACCCCTTTGCTATTCTTTATTCTTCTAATGGAACCTATATGGCTCAGAGGAATTTATAATGTTTACCATTTCTTTTTTTTCTTGGTTCCAGGTGTCCGGGAATCACACCTATTCTATTCCTATGAACCGGTCGGATTTGTTGGCCGAGATTATTTAGCATGTTTTCTACTCGAGCCCTCATAGGTAACTTTGTTCTCATTATAATGTCCTTAATAGGGTTATTCCTTTTCCTTTTATCAGGGCTAATGTGTGAATATTTTTTTTTAACTTAATTTCTTTTCCCCTTTTCTTATTTGGATAGTTTGAACCTGGTTCATATACAAATTGATAAATTATCTTGGAGAGACGGTCTCCACCTATTGTGTGTATAGGTATTGGGTTTAGGTATTCATAAATTATGCTTTCCCCATTCAATTTTACAGGCCCACTGCCATAACCAGTGATTTTTTGTTGCAAATAATCAGAAGGAAATCGAGTATTTGACACATAACTAATATTTTCTAGATAACTCGTGTGAATTTATTTGTATTTTGTTTGGTTTATATATTTTTTTGGGTAGTAAATATTCCTCATTCTCTCATGCATGGTGTATAACTACTGAAAATTGATATTACAACTAATTTCAAGATTGCACGCAGAGGCTTTTCCGTTCAGAGTCCAATCTATTTCGGGCCTGCTAATAGGTCCGATGTATGCTGAAGTCGGTTATGCATATTTTGTTTCCTGAAGAATTCTTGCGAGAAATAATTATTTTTTATTTTGTTCGCATTCCAATTCCAATTCCCTATTGGCACCCCTAGCTACAACAATAAAGATTATACTTGGTGTTACTGTTGAAATTTGCATTGGTTAAGATATTGAACAAGTTCAAGCTAGGGATAACAGTTGTTCCCTACTATTAAATGAAAATCTTGATCTAAATGTTTCTGGGTCATTTTCTAGGTTGATAAATGCAACAGGATTTCTATTTTTTTTTCTAATTCCTTCTCAGAAAAATGTAATTTTGTTTGTGAGTATTATACAAGCCATATTGGTGATGGATTTTTTTTATTTAACAGATGGTTCCCTTCTTTCATTTCACTCTGCAATTTCTCATGCTTTCATATACTATTATCGTATTTATGAATACGCTCTATCGCGATTGGCTAGGATATTGTTGAGGATGTGTCGAGCATCCTTTTCATATTGCATTTTATCTAAGCACCTACTTGTAAAACTTCCCTTGCAATTTCATGTAACAATCGAACGCAAGGGTTACACCGCTACTCTCACTGAAATATCATTTATTTTATTATTTTATTTCTTTCGTTACGGTCCATTGTGTAACCAGGATTTCCCTTCATTGTGGTACCAGTATTACTGTTGTACCTAAATTAGGGGTTGAATAATCCTCCGCTCTTCTCGGCTTCTCCCGTAGCTTGTAGAAAACCTTGAGGATTTTCAATGTCACAAAATATAACAAGGTTAACACTACTTTGGCTTTCTTAAACATTCACTAAATCTCTGTCTTACTATATGTAATTATCTCAGTGCATGAGTTCTGAATGTTTGATTTTATTCAACTCTATTTTTCATTGTTCGATGAATTCGCGATATATATATATTTATTTTTAAGTTCACCGACACGTATATAATTCACCCAGTTCCTCCACCAGTAAAGGTTATTAAATTCCATACTCGTGCAAGAAGTTCTACATTCAATGAAGCCTCATATAATAATATGAGAACCATTTTTCTATTAGTGGCTAATTTTTTATTTTTTTCTAACAGTGCACATAACTCAAGTAATATCAGGAATTATAGTATACTTGATTTTCTCTCTTCCATAATTATGTTTGGTCTAGTGAAAATAGTTTGTTTGAATATTTCAATTATTTAAAAACATATGTATTCTTTCCTCTTTTGGTTTTTCAATTTTCGTTCCTCCAATCATAAAATAATAGGAAAACCTTGCAGTCTAGATTGGTTATTTAATCCGTAACAACAATAAGAATCCTTGTAAAATAAAAAGTCTAAGTACATACTTAACAACTAATACTGTAATGTAAGTTTTTAACTAACTATTGAACTAGGTACACCGTTTTCTTTGATAATAATAATATTATTAAATATTTTTTATAATAATAGTATAATGTCTTGCATATATGAGAGTCTATTATTGACAATCTTGAATTGTGTTGTTAGCTATAAATCAAGTTAAACAACTACCCTAGATAGTATTTTGACATAAGATGGTTCCTCTATACTTAATTTTACTCATCGTGAGTCTTCTTTCTAGTAGGATCCAAATACTTCACATAGAGTTTCCATGCATATACTATCTAAGTCTCTTTTCTAACATTACAAATAATCAACATAACTTCTCCCACACTCACAACAAAATATTTGTTGTAAATTAATAGATTGGATCTCTTATTTAATAATAAATTAATAACTAAACATCCACTAATTCTGCCACCATAATTGCGCGTATATAAAATTTGCAATAGTAAACAATAGAATAATAATTCTATAACAATTAGACATACATTAAGTCATCCACTAGAATTCTGAGTATATAAAATGTGCAATAGTAAACAACAAAATAAGAACTCTGTAATAGTTGGGAATTAATGAACGCAATCTCTAACCGTAAGCCAACTTGCTCAACTTGAGCTAAACAACTTTGCACCCAACCATGAACCTATTTCCTCTGGTCCCCCCCCGAACTGAGATCTTCAATACCTTTAAATGAAAAACCTCTTGTGATTCTATGATGGGACCAACCCTGTCCTATGGTCCGGATATGAATACGAATTGATTAAAATTATTAAATGTGTGATTTGAGGGAATATCCATCGACGGTTAGATATTATGTTGATTTTATTTGATTGCTAAATGTTCGCTGTGAGGGAGACACCTGTCTCTACCTCGGACTCTGTCCTCCTGCCTTGTGTTATGCTATGGAAACCTAATTGCTCTGTTCACTCCATCATTTTCGCCTTTGCTTGTCCACGCTATGCTCTGGAGTTCACTTGGGTCTCTGCAAGGGCTTTTGTGGCCTTCTATTTGTGCTTTTGACCTTAACTCGGCTTTGTTAACTAGGCTCTGTTTACACTATTCAATCATGGTTCTATTCTGCTAGCTAGGTTCTGTTGGTCTAATGGTGTTGTCTGTACACTTTTATTTGTCAGTTAGCTCGAGGATTTTGAGACTCGGTTCTTTGTCATCTGCAAATGGGTTCCTCTACCCTAAAGGTTTTGTGGGTGCTATCTACGGTTACTTTCTTCTGAGTGCATTTGCTTTTGTATTGTTTTCTTTGCTCGTTGTATTTGCTCTGTGGTGTAATTTGTTATTTGGTTTGGTGTTTTAGGTTGCAGCCACCATGTGACTCGACATTCGATCTCAACTCGTCGGCTACAAAATAGTAAGTCCTCGTTCTCTATTTTAGTTCTTCAGTTGGCTTTTCTGTTGTGGTAAGGGTCTTTCTCCTTTGTGAGCAGGGTTCCCTTGTTGGTTGGCAACCTATCGAATCCTTCCTCCGGCTCGACACTGCTCCTCAGGTAAGCGTAGGCTTACAAACCCTCGCTCTTCCTTTTTCCAAACGGTTGGACTTGTATGAGGTCGCGACTCTTAACTTGCTAGTTAGCGTTCTTAAGTCACAGTTCCATTTTGGTATTTATTGTTTGTATGTAGGGTTTCTATGATGGGGTTTTCGAATCCGGTCCCTCTGTTGTACATACAATGTATTTGTTCTATCTTTGGGTTGTAAAAAATTTTTACATTCTATGTATGGACTTGAATATGATTGAAAAGGGAAAAAAAATGATGTATTCAGTTTTATATAGTACCTGTAAGTTTGCGTAGCCTCTTGGCTATGATTGTATTCAAGGGTGTTCTAAAACCCTCCTTCGTTAAATTTAGTTTCCTTTTCCAATGCTTTATGTAATTTTTAGGAACTGTATTTATTTGTTGTAAGTTGTATTTGATTCTCCAACTGGTTTGTTCGTCCTTCTGTTCGGTGCCGATGCTTTCACGAGACCTCGTTTGCTTTTTGGTTCTGATATTTCCATTGTCTGTTAAGAAAAAAACTCACTCGGCTATTTCGTTGTTACTGTTCGAAACACACTCAGACTAGTCTTTAAATAAAAATATATATGTAATTCAATTGCTGCGATGGATTCAGATGTTCACAAAAGTTTTTGATAATGCTATTCTTCTTTGATTATGATGGATAACAACCCTACAATATTTCATGTTTTTTCTTCTTGTAAGATCTGTTGAACTGTTTCAAGAACTGTCAATCAGTTACATGTAGTTACATTGAATAATTGTTCTTTAATCTAAATTCTGTAATTAATTTTAAAAAATAACTAAAAAGAAATTAAAAACGAAAATAGAACATATCCTGTTGTTAGGTCCTAAATGCTAGAAACTAAAGAAAATTAAAAGACTCAGGTACAATGACCTATCAACCTATCAATCCTATGAGATAAAGACTTTTGTTTTGTTCATGCTGAGCTAGATGCTCCTGCATCAAGCTCCCAGGGTAACAAAAATTCATGGCTTCGTTCCATGAGCTCCTCCACAGAATATCCTACACGTTGTAATTGTGCCGCATCAAGCCAAGAACTGTCCTCAATTGGACGATTCTTCCACTTGACAAGGTACTAAAGGTACTCTTTCCTGCAAGTCCACTTGGCCACCTGTGTGTCAAGAATTCTCTCGATCTCAAGGGGCTGAGCCGAAGGAATTTGCCTCATCCAAGAACCACTTCTCGTCTAGGTGTCCCGTTTTGGCCGTGTCGAACTGTCGTCTTCAGGACTGGCAGTGTATGGAAAAAAATCTGCCATGTTGAAGATGGGCAATATGCCTATCCCTAGAGGCAGTTATAATTCATAGGTATTTGTGGAGAATTTATGAAAAATTTTGCAATGGCCAATCTTCTTATATTTCAGTTTGTTGTATTCAACCTTAGGGAGTCGTTCTCTGCATAAATATGCGAGGAATTCATCTCCCACATTAAATTGTACCTCTCACTATATTAGATCTACTCATTGTTTATACTTTTGACTGGTGTCCTGCAACTTCGTCTTTACCTACTTGTGTAGGTCATTCATCACTTTGGCGAAATCCTCCCCATTAGCACTCCATCTTTCCAGCTGTCCCATATCCCGTAACTTATGCACTCTGTGAGGATGGATGCCATACAAGATCTAAAAAGGATTGTACCCCGTGCTGCGATTCGGTGAATCATTGTAAGCGAATTTTGCCTGGGCAATTACACGATCCCACATCCGTGAATTTTCTCCAATCAAGCTCTTTAGCTGGTTTCCCAAGCTCTTGTTCACCACCTCCGTTTGCCCGTCTGTCTGTGGCTGATAAGTAGAGCTGAAGTTCAACTGTGTGTCCAACTTCTTCCACAATGTGCACCAAAAATGTCCCGTAAATTTCACATCCTTGGCAGAAACAATGGACTTAGGCAAGCCATGCAATTTGACATTCTCTGTGAAAAATAAGTGTGCTACGTGAGTGGCATCACTGGCTTTCTACAAGGAATGAATTGAGCCATTTTTGAGAACCGATCCACTACCACCATCACAGAGTCATAACCACATTGTGTTCTTGGCAGACCCAAGACAAAGTCCAAGCTGACTGAGTCCCATGGTCTACTCGGAATAGGCAGTGGTGTGTAGAGTCTCGTATTCTGACTATGTCCTTTCACCAACTAACACACTTTACACCTGGTTACAAATCGCTGCACATCCCCTCGCATCTTTGGCCAGTAATAAAAATGACTGACTTGATCTAAGGTCTTATCAATGCAGAAATGTCCAGCTAGACCTCCGCTGTGCTTCTCCCGGATGATGTTCTCCCTCATTGAACAGGCGAGAATACATAGTTGTCCTCCTTTAAACAGAGGTTTCTCCTGTAAGTTATAGTCCAGCCATGGACTGTTATTCCTCAACAAAGGGTTTTGGCAGGCTTCATAAGCCTCCTTGAAATCTGCATCTATCTAATTCAAATCCGTCAGGTGTTCAAAACTCAGCACTTAGATCATGTTCTCCTGTAGGAGCAAAGCTCTCCTGCTCAACACATTTGCTACCTTATTGACCTATCCACTAATATGCTTCAATACAAATGTGAAGCTCTGCAAGTACTCAACCCACTTTGCATGCTTGTGGTTCATCTTATGTTGTTGCTTAACGCACTACAATGCAGAATTATCAGAAAACAAAACAAGTTCATTACCTAGAAAATAGTGTCTCCAATGCTTCAATGCTTGGACGGCAGCATAGAACTCCTTATCATAAGATGAGTACTTCTGCTTGCTTTCGTTCAATTTTTCACTGAAATAAGCAACAGGTTTGTCTTCCTGGCTGAGTACGGCCCCAATGGCTATACCACTAGCATCACAGCGAACTTGGAATAGTTTGTTAAAATCAGGCAACCTCAAAATTGGCCTTTCAGTGATCTTCTTCTTCAAGGTCTGGAAGCTTTTCTCTGCCACTTGAGTCCAACAGAAAGGTTGACTTGCCTTTTTTATTGTGACCATCATAGGTGTGCAGATCTCACTAAAATTCCTTATGAACTTACGATAGAAACTTGCCAACCCATGAAAACTATGAACTTCAAACAGAATTTTTGGGGATTTCCAGCTAATGATAGTTGCAATTTTCTCTGGGTCCATTTTCAGCTCATTTTTTGCAATCACAAAACCCAAATAAACTATTTCCCTCTGAAAGAAAGAACATTTTTACAAGTTTATCAACAACTTTTTTTGTCGCAATTTCTCCAGCACACTTCGAACATGTCGAAAATGTTCTTCTTTGGTCTTACTGAAAATCAGTATATCATCAAGATATACAATCACGAACTTCCCAATGAATTCTTTCAACATTTTGTTCATCAGGTGCATAAAGGTACTAGGGGTGTTACTCAACCTGAATGGCATCACCATCCACTCATACAGTCCTTCATTAGTATTGAAAGTTGTTTTCCATTTGTCCCCTTCTCTGATTCTGAGTGGTATCCACTCTTCAGATCCATTTTCAAGAAATACGCTGCTCCACTTAAGCAGTCCATCATGTCATCTATTCATGGCAATGGGAGCTTGTAGCTGATGGTTATCTTATTGATGGCTCTCGAATCTATGCACATTCGCCACTCTCCACCTTTCTTGGGAGCTAAAACTGTCGGAACTGCACAGGGGTTTAAACTCTCCCTTATCAACCCCTTGTCTAGCAATTCCTGTACTTGTTTTCTAATCTCCTCGTTGTCCTTAGGACTCATTCAGTACGCTGCCTTGTATGGTAAACTAGCTTCAGGTATAAAGTCTATGTGATGACTGATACTTCTCTTAGGAGGTAATTTATCTGGCAAATCGTCCACCACAATGTCATTGAACTCTTGCAACATGTCCTAAATTTCTTCAAGAAAATCTGCAATTTCAGTGTGTAACAAAACTTCTCTCGGCCTCCTTACAACAACATATTTTATCTCACTGTCTTCAATCTCTTTCAAAAATTCCTTTCCTCCCACCAAAAACGCTTTGGCTCCACTAGTTTCTCTTGTTTCTTCCTCATTGATGGGTACAAGCATGTGTTTAATTCCATCCTTGAAAACTTGTAATAGTTTGTATTTCCATCATGAACTACCTTCCTGTCATATTGCCATGGTCTTCCTAGTAGTATGTGACAAACGTCCATAGGCATAATATCACAAATAACCTTGTCCCTATATTTGCCAATATGGAACTCAACCTCACACTATTCATCAACCAACAATTGATGTCCTTTCTATAACCACGACACCTTATAAGGGGTGGGGTGCTTCAATCGTTTCAAACCCAACTTTTCCACCATCTTTATGGCAACTAGATTATCCATATTCCCACTGTCCATAATCATCTTGCAACATTTTCTCTGTGACTTACAAAGAGTCCAGAATAATGCCTTTCTTTGGGTTTGGTTAGTTGTCTCCTTTGCTGGTTTCAGTAGTACGTTATTCAAAATTAAGGCCTCCCATATCTCTGGCACATTCTCTACCTCTTGGGGTAGTGTCTCTACTTCCTCCGTCATTCCTCTCTGCTTCAAATTTTGTACCTGTCGATGCAGAGAAATCTGGTAATCTTTGGGGAAAACTTGCCCTTCATCTTGGCGACCATTCTGGTCCACTTCTTGATTGGTAACTTATTCAATCTTCTCCTCTTTTCTAGGACATTGTCCCACCATAAGGCCGCGTATCCTCTCAACGTGGTAGCAGCGAATCTAACTCCCATATCTTTGTTGACCACCTCACATTCAAAATATTTGTCCAGCTCACTAATCCAATCCAACGGCACTTGTGTGGACAAACTGCCATCATAATTTAGAATTTCAGGCTTTGGCTTACTGCTAGCGAACAAGACTGACCTTAACAACCTAATCTCAAGTCCTTCTTCATCTGATCCATTAGTTGTAACTACAGCTTCCTACTCACTATCATATCCTACTTCTGTATCCCTTCTCCTTCCTGCTTCCACTGCTTCCAGTCAGGCATTTAGGATCCTAATATCCTCTCTCAATGCTTCATCTGCTGCTCTTCGATTAGCTCTCCCACGACCTCACCTTTCAACTTCCATTTCTATGAAAAACAAAACTCAAACCTACTCTGATACCAAAATTTGATGGGACCAGCCGTGTCCTATGGTTTAGATATGAATATTGATTGATTAAAATTATTAAATGTGTGATTTGACCGAATATCCATCGGCAATTAGATATTATCTTGATTTTATTTGGTTGGTACGCATTGGCTGTGAGGGAAACACCTGTCTCTGCCCCAGATTTCGTCCTCCCATCTTGTGTTATGCTATGGATCCCTAATTGCTCTGTTCACTCCATCATTTTCACCTTTGCTTGTCCGTGCTGTGCTCTGGTGTTCACTTAGGTCTCTGCAAGGGTTTTTGTCGCTTTCTGTTTGTGCTTTAGACCTTGACTCAGTTCTGTTTACATTAATCAATCACGGTTCTGTTGTGCTAGCTGGGTTTTGTTGGTGTAATGGTGTTGTCTATACAATTCTATCCGTCGGTTAGCTAGAGGGTTTTGAGACTCGGTTCTTTGTCATCTGCAAATGGGTTCCTCTGCCCTGAAGGTTTTGTGGGTGCTATCTACGAATGCTTTTTTCTGAGTGCTTTTGCTCTTGTATTGTTTTCTTTGCTCCTTGTATTTTCTTTGCGGTGTAATTTTTTATTTGGTTTGGTGTTTTAGGTCACAGCCACTAGGTGACCTGGCATTCAACCTCAACTCGTCGGCTACAAAATGGTAAGTCCTCGTTCTTTGTTTTAGTTCTTCAGTTGGATTTTCAGTTGTGCTAAGGGTCTTGCTCCTTTGTGAGCGAGATTCCCTTGCTAGTTCGCGACCTGTCGAATCCTTCCTCAGGCTCGACACTACTCCTCGGGTAAGCATAGGCTTACAAACCCTCACTCTTCCTTTCTCCAAATGGTTGGACTTGTATGAGGTCATAGCTCTCAACTTGCTAGTTAGGGTTCTTAAGTCACGGTTCCATTTTGGTCTTTACAGTTTGCATGTAGGGTTTCTATGTTGGGGTTTTCGAATCCGGTCCCTCTATTGTACATACAATGTATTTTTTCTATCTTTGGTTTGTAAACGTTTTGGACATTCTATGTATTGACTTGAATATGATTGAAAAGGAGAGAAAATGCTGTATTCATTTTTAAATAATACCTATAAGTTTGTGTAGCCTCTTGGCTGTGATTGTATTCAAGGGTATTCTGAAACCCTGCTTTGTTAACTATAGTTTCCTTTTCCAATGTTTTATGTAATTTTTTGGAATTGTATTTATTTGTTGTAAGTTGTATTTCATTCTCCAACTGGTTTGTTTGTCCTTATGTTCGGTGTTGGTGCTTTCACGAGACCTCGTTTGCTTTCTGGTTCTGATATTTCCACTCTCTGTTAAGAAAAAAACTCACTTGGCTATTTCGTTGTTACTGTTATGAACACACTCAGGCTAGTCTTTAAACAAAAATATATATGTAATTCAATTGCTACGATGGATTCAATTGTTCACAGAAAATTTTGATAATGCTATTCTTCTTCGATTATGATGGATAACAACCCTACACCGTTTCATGTTTTTCCTTTTTGTAAGATCTGTTGAACAATTTCAAGAACTGTCAATCAGTTACATGTAGTTACATTGAATAATTGTTCTTTCATGTAAATTCTGTAATTAATTTAAAACTGTAACTAAAAAGAAATTAAAAATGAAAATAGAAAATATCCTACTGTTAACTCCTAAATGCTGGAAACTAAAGAAAATTAAAAGACTCAGGTACAATGACCTATCAACCTATCAATCCTATGAGATAAACACTTTCGTTTTGTTCACCCTGAGCTGGATGCTCCTGCATCATTCTAGAAAAAGTAGTTTTATACCTTGCTTCCCTAGAAGACTTTTCCTTAGCTAAGTCGCACTTTGTAGGGCCTGCGAACCCAATACATAGGATATTTCCTATATTTAGAAAAAGTTATTATCTCCTTTTCAATTAAAACCCTGCCTTTTTCTCTTGTGGTGCTTTACTCACCTTTCTCAGTGATCCTTCCACACTAAGTGGTTTAATAGATATTTCTCTCAAATATTATTAAATCACATTTAGCAACTCCTACATATTTTTAGTACTTTTTTTAGGGAAGTTTATCTTGATATTATTTTTTCACCTTGATTTGTAGACATGGGAATGATCTCTTTAACTCAACTGTTTCTTTCCCAAGTAATCTCCAACCTTTTTTTTAATTTCTTCATAAAATTTAATTATTGCATCATCATAGTTTATTTCAAACTGAGTTAACTATGGCTTCCTATCCATCACAACTAAACAAAGTTTAATTTAAACACAAATTATTTACATAGAAATAGAGGGGTATTATATTCCGCCCCTCTTGAAAATAACACCGTCATCGGTGTTTATTTCTCTGTTGATCCACTTATGAACAATGATGGATAGGCTTCTCTCATAGTATCCTCACGATCCCAAGTATCCTCTCGAGGTGTAAAGTGTCTCCACTGCACTTTAACCTTAGCAATGACTCGATTCTGGAGCACAGTCTCTTTCTGATCTAGGATACTGAATGGATCTGATAAAAGGTCTCCTTCAGGTTCCACCTGTATCAAATTCTAATCAATTACATGAGATTTATCAAGGAAATACATTTAGAATAAGGATGCATGAAGGATATTATGAACTTTAACATGACTGGGTAGAGTGAGTTGGTATGCCACTGGACCAACTCTGTCTAGGATTTCAAAAGGCCGAAAAAACCATGGTACCAACTTTGCACAAGTACTGGTTCTTAGGGTACTTTTCCTAGGTTTTAATCATAAATATGCATGGCCTCCAATGTCAAATTATCTATGAATTCTCTTCTTGTTTGCATAACCTTTCTGCATTTCTTGTGTTATTTTGATATTCAATCTAATACTTTGCACTACCTCTCCCATTTCCCGCAAAAACATCCAGTCTGAATATTAGTCTATCTTCTCGTTGACCCTAGTTGAGTGGTGTATGATATTTTATGCCATATAAACCTTCAAAATGACTCATTTTAATGGAATCTTAGTAGTTATTGTTATATGAAAATTCTACTAAGTGCATAAAATCTTCGCATTTAGTCGACCTATCCATAACATACATTCATAGCATATCTTCTACAATCTGATTTATCTTTTTTGTTTATCCATCTGTTTGAGGGTGGTATGCTGTAATGAAGTTTAACTGAGTTCCCATACACCCAAAAAAATATTTCCATAGCTTGGAGGTAAATTGAGCATCTCTATCCGACACTATCATTTTTGGTATACCATATAGCCAAAAAATTTCCCTGGTGAAAGTATTTGCAATCTCGGTAGTTCCAAAAGTAAACTGCACTAGTATAAAATTTGTCGCTTTAGTCAAAATGTCTACCACCACCATGATGGAATCATGTTGGTACTTTTTCCTAGGTAACCTTCCAATAAATTCCATTGAAATTACCTCCAACTTCCATTCAGGAATGGGCAATGGATTTAACAATAGAGTAGGGCGTTGATGTTCTACCTTTACCCATTGACATTCTATGCATTTTTCTATGTACTATGTCACTTATTTCTTCATCCCTGGCCAAAAAACATTTTTACATAATGCAGTTATCATATTTTGGTATCCTGGATGACCGACATATGTTTTCTTGTGGTACTCATCTAGTATCATTTGTTTTAATACGGTCGCATTGAGAATATACAATTTTTTCGGTAGGTTAGCAGTTTTTTGGAATTTTCAGCATCTCCTAGAATTTCTTGTTGCTGTAATTTTCTTTTTAATTTCTTGATACTGGGGATCTTTTTGTAGTGAATTTTAAATTTTCATTCAAAATATGTACTGACGCTACTCATAGACATATCTATCAAAGCATGAACATGTCTACTTAAAGAATTAGAGATCTTGTTCTCTTTTCGTTTTATGTGTTTTATATCAAATTCACACACATTAAGAAAAGTCAACCACCTTTCTCCTCTACCACATAAATTAGTTTAAATAAGGAAATATTTCATACTAATGTGATCAGTTATCAACATAAAATTCTTTCCCAAAAAATAGTGTCCCGACATTTTTAATGTGTGGATTACTGCTTGCAACTCCAAGTCATATACAACATAATTCCTTTCATGTTTCTTTAGATTTCTAGACTCATAAGCTATTACTGCACTTTCCTACATCAACATACCCTCAAGGGCCTCCAAACAGGCAACGGTACAAACAGTTGACTCCTTATGTGGATCTAGAATTTTTAATATAGGGGTTGTTGTTAATAATTGTTTTAACTTGTCAAAAGTTTCTTGGCATTTAGATGTCCATTCAAACTTTATTCTCTTTTTATGTAAAGAAGTAATAGGAGAATCCAATTTGGAAAAACCCTCCATAAACCTTTGATAATATTTGGTAATCTTCATAAATGAAAATATTGTTGACACATCCTTTGGTATGGGCCATAATAGCCTTAACCTTCTTAGGATCTACAGATAATACTTCCTTGGATATAATGTGCCACAAATACTATATTTTGTTTTTGTAAAAATCACATTTGATAATTTTTTTATAAACTTTATGTTCTCTTAAGGTTCGTAACAACAATCTTATATTCTCTTTGTTCTTTTCTTTGTCTTTCAAGTACACTCGAATTCCATCTATGAATACTAGCACAAACGTGTCTAGATATTTGTGAAGTATGTTATTCATTAGACACATGAATGTTTTTGGTGAGTTAGTGAGACAAAAGGGTAACACTACGAACTTTTAATGACCATAGAAGGTTGTGAAATTTGTCTTATGGATATCTTAATATTTTAGTTGTAACTGATGATAACCAATCCTCAAATCTATTTTTGAAAATACAGTTGGCCCCTTACTTGATCAAGCAAGTTGTTTATTCAGAGCAGTGGATATCTATTCTTGATGGTTAACTTATTTAGTTGTCGATAATCAATCACATTCTAAATGTGCCATCTTTTTTCCTGAAAAATAGTAAAGGATGCCCCATGGTGAAACACTAGGCCTGATGTAACCCTTGTCTAGTAGTTCTTGTAACTCTATTTTTAACTCTACTAACTTTGGTATGCTCATTTCATAAGAAGTTGTAGACACGGGGGTGGAACTTGGTACTAAATCGATAGATAAATCTATATCTCTGCGAGGAGGTAATACAGGTATTTCCTTTAGAAAAACATCTTGAAATCCACTAATGTTAGGTAGGGTTCCTAAGTTTTATTTTTTTGTTAACTGTTCATTTGTTTTGACCTGTACCAAGTGCAGTTCACATCCTTTTCTTGCAGTCCTTCTTTTACCCGAGGAAAAATCGTAATGCTATTCAGATGGAGAAAAATTGCATGTTGTTGATGCTAAAAATCATATACATAATAATAGATCCCGACTTCCCAGATCTGCAATAAATCATGAAAAATCTAGTCTATTCTTTTCTACATTTATTTTTTTCCACTTTTCACCGACCATCGATGTTGGGTGTGGATGATACAATAGTCATTCTATTTTATTTTATATTTGTTTGGATTTATTTGTCAGAATCTGACCCTTATGATGCATAAGTTGGTTTGTTTCCACTTTCCTCATTTCCAAGTGTATGTTATTCATTTGTTTCTATGATACAATTGACATTGGAACTAATGTAGAGCGATGCACGACATCGTGTTTTTGTATGTTGTTCTAAGTGTTTTGTTCATTGATATCAGTGGTATTTTTTGGAATGTCTAAGTCATCTTCAAGGTCTTCCATCACTTCATTTCCTTCCCAACCTTTTGGCTTTTTTGATTGCTTCTTGTGCCTTTTGGGCTATTTTTTATCTTGCAGACGTCCATTATGAAGGTGTCCTGTTTCTAGACATCGATGGTAGTGAGATGCGGTATTATCATAATCTAGAGGTTGTGTCCATTGTAGATTGTTGTGCACCAACATAATTCAATCAGGTAGGCCATGACTAAGATCTACTTCAACAAAGATTCTATTAAAATTGAAGATGCCTTTTGCAACTCGATCTGCATCAATCTTGACAAATTTCCCCAAGGAATTCCCAATTCCTTCTAGAACATTGTGGCGCAAAAAATGGAGTGGTAGATCATGTATTCTAACCAATACATGCATTTTGGATACCACCATAGTGTTACTATCAAATCCTGGGAACCAAGGTGTCATGAAGAGCTGCACATTGCCCCAAAACCATGCGACCTCATTTAAAACATAGTCCTTATCTTTGACTGTATGAAATATAATATTAAAAATAATTTAGAGCAGAGATGAATCCCAGAGTTTGTTGTGCAAGTGGAGAAGATCCATTGGTTTAGAGCATTATGTTTGGGCCAAAAACCATTAAATCTACATATAACTACTTTGGTGTGGAGGTTTGTGCAAAGTTCATTTAGCTCAGGCAGAGTGAATGTTAGAGCTGGTATCAGGGATTTTTGCTCCACGATATAGGGCCTAGGTAGATTTGGAATTGGTGTTCTTTTGGTTTGGGTCTCCTTTTTCCCTTTGACTGCATCCTTGAAGGATCTTGTACCCTTTGAGCTTGTTTTGGAGCAGCCTCCTAACAATCTCATGGTGAGGATGATAGTTGTATCAGTAGTGATACCATGATCCTGTAATGTGAGGTTCTCCTACAGTAATTTCCTTGCATATATCAAATTTTGCATGCTTGGTCATATATCCAACTATTTTTTAATCTCGTACTTTAGATCATGAATCCACATCCAATTCTAGCTCCTATTGCAAATCGTCTTCTCGTGGAATGTTCGAAGAAAAATTTGGATCAAACCTCCTTCTCATGGTTCACAATTAGTCTTTTGATAAAATACCTCATCTAGTGAATGCTCATTCATTTGTGACAATTATATTAGTTCAATATTTTGATATGATTGCATTGTCGATTCTCTCTGATGATGATTTCGATTCAGACGTCCCCCATTCGATATGTCTATGTATGTCTTTCAATTGATTGTTAGGTGTTCAAAATCCCCCAGTAAAGATCCAGATCTCGCTGATGGGTGTCGATTCACTGTAGATAGTGGTGTAGGAATCTCTTGATTGACTCCAACTCTTGTCAATGGGCATAGATTTGGCTTGTAACAATGATATCTTGAAAAGGATATCCATCCTTCCCACAATATCGTGTTAGATATGGCCTCAGAAATGAAGAGTTGATCATCTCTAATATTGTGGGGAAGACTCCTAGTAGGTATGATGAAATATGTGTCAATACTCCCATAAAATGTTGAAGAAGGGTTCTTGTCACAATGTTGCAAGAACAAATTTGACCTTAGATAATATATTGATGATGGGTAATTCATCTCCATCTCTTGTCCAGATAAATGGGGGTTTAGATATGATGACCAAAAGTGTTTGGATTAAGGTTCTTTCGTGCCCAAATCCTTCTGGCAGAGGGAAATGGTCCTGGATCTGTCCACCATGACCATGATCGGTAGGCGCCTCCCCATTGTTGATTATATGCTTGATTATAGTGAGCAATGAATCCTAATTACTAGCTGTCAATGTATCCCTCTTCCCGCTACTATAAGATACCTCTCTGGTCTCCTATCTTGAGAAAGACAAGAAGAACAAAACTGACACCATCACAGACTTTTCCCACACACACGCTTGGTTCACCACCATCTCGCCTTCGGTCTCACTCTTCCACCATTCAAGAGATTCCAATGTTACGTAGATGGATATTGATTTATCAATTAGTTGTTTTCTTGTAGTCATTTTTAAATTTAAAGCTGAGATTTGTTGGAGGGATATTGGTTTTGGTTTTCCTTTAATTATTCTAGGTTGTCCATTTTGACCCACACAGCTCATTGTTTTCTTCAAACAATTTATAACAACTCCCTATTTTTACAATGAATTCATGCAAATTAATATGTCATAAGATCCTAAGGGAAGAACATTTAAATCCACCTCTATGGGTTAATTATTTAATTCCATGTGAAACTGTCTTATTTGATGGGTTACCTTTCATTTGATATCACTAGATAACTATACCAACCATGCATTCTGAAATTTTTTAGTTTTCAATTTGTATTTTTCCAGAGTTTGGGGGTAGTATAACTCAAGCTAGCCCTGGGATCAATTAAAACAAAAATAATCTGGTTCAGAATAGTAACTTCAATATCAACCATAGTATATTCACTCTCAACCTATCTATCCTGTAATGTTTCACTGATTCTGGGAATATTTCTCGCGATGTCATTGACATTTGTCGCTTCATGAACTACTTTAATATTTTGAACAGATCACAAATTGTGCAGAAAGTCTCTTAATAGGTGGGGTTTTCCATAGCCCCAACACTTCATGGGTTCTCATTCCTTGCCCACTATTTTGTTGATCTATTCTATCCCTTCTTACTGCCTCATCCATAGACTTAGGATTGTCAAACTCAATCCTATCCTTGTAAGGTGCTCATAAACATTTTCAAAGTATGTATACTTTACGCTTATCTTCTTTAATATAAGGTACATATCATAATAAGTTTTTAAATTTTGCTAAAAACTCATCCATGGTTAGCTGTAACAACCTTAACTCATGAAATTTCTTAGCATGATCGTCACAGTATCACTCGCTTAGGTACCGTGACTTAATTTTTTTCTAAAATTTCCCCCAAGATGTCGTCTTCTCCTCCAGCCGATGCACACTTTTTGCTTCTTCCCATCAAAGAGTAGCTTTTCCTTGCAACTGGTAAATTGTCATTCGGGCCTTCAAATTACTCTCATACTCATACACCTGAAAGTATTTTATCATGTTAAGAATCCAAGCCTTTGCATCCTCTTCCTTTTCCCGATCAAAGGTAGTGGGTTTAATTTTCACAAACTCTCCATGTAACTCCATTCTTTTATTTCTCTTTTGTGATCTTGGATACGACTTATTTGATTCTTCTCCACTTTTCGACTTCTCTGACTCTGTTTCTAGCTCTTTCGTTTTCAACCATTATGGTTCTATGTTTTTATGGATGGATTTCTCAATCAATTCCAATATCATCCATTCCTACTCATCGCTAGCCCTCAAGAGGCATTCATTGTTATTTCCGAGATGAGTTAGTTCTTGTTGCAAGTTCTCAATAATGTCAATAAACCGAGAGTTTGGTGGTGTGCTTCTTCCCCTGAATTCAACATATATTTCATCACCTCTAGTTATGGCTGGAGGATATTTTCCCCCATACTATCGCAACTCGCTTCACCTATGTACCTTATAAGACAATACAAACTTTTATCAATACTTTGTAGTAATAATCCTACACATATATTTTTCTTGAATGTGATGGTCGCTTGCAGCCCAACGTTACAATCGCGCTCTGATAGAACATGTCACATAACTTTTCACGACCATAAATTTTTATTTTTATTTTTTATACTTATAGTTGTATTTTTCAACAATGAATACAATCAATTTCTTTTTGTGAATATTTACCATTATTTACTATTTAATTTTGAAGATGATAGCCACTGTCTACTTGTTCCTTTGGAAATAAACTCACCAAACCTTTCCCCTTACATTAACATAGATTTATAGAATGTTTTGATTCCTATATACTATAGAAATGGTGACAATTATAATTATTTTTTTGTTATAACACTACAAATAGTTCCATTGAGTATTGTCTTATGCACATCTAGGTTTATAAACCTGCGACTAAAGGTAAGAGGTGTAATTATTTATTTTACCACATCCTTTGCTAGCTTGTTATTGATTGATACCATCACTATTCTACTTTGTTAACCTACACTAAGGTATCTTCTTTTCTAGATTACAAGTTGGCTAGGCGCATGTTCATCAAAGTTCTCATTAATTATATGCTAGGTTAAAGGAAAATATTAGCAAGTTATATTGGTGTGAGTATCCTTTAACCCTTGTCCCCAAGGCTTCATTACCATGATTCATAAATTTCATGCAACATTGTTGATTAGTTTAATTGATGTCCTAGAGATGCACTTTGGGAATCATGTGGCTAATCCCCACTATCTACCACAACGAACTCCATGTGATCATCAGATGGGGGAGGTTAGATTATGGGTTCTTTTGAATAGTGGTGATGAGGAGAGAAGATCCAACGTTTCATTGGCTTTCTCCCAAACCCTAAACTATATTGACCTCCTTTCTTTTTCCATTTGTGAGGGACTCGCTCTCTGAGTGATGCTCTCATGAAAAATACTCTATTGCGTATATGGAATGCACAAAATTTGTTTACTAAAAAGGAAAGGCTCTAGATTGTTTAGCCTAGCATGGTTCCAGCATCCTGTGTGTCAACCCTCCATCATGCCACCAAGAAAATGAAAGAACCGATATCAGCTGATTTTCCACTCCTAGTCACAATGGCTCCTTCTTCGGTACGCCCTCATTTTTCTCTACCATGGGTAAGAGTGCTTAAATAATAACCCCTAAGTTGTGCTTTATTCCTCTAATGGAACCTAGGCTTCTAAGAGGACTTTATAATATTTCTCGTTTGTTTTTTTTCCTTGGTTCCAAGTGTCCAGGAATCAAACCTATTCTAATGCTATGAATAATTCTATTTTTTTGGTCAAGATTCTTCAACAAGTTTTATACTCGAGCCCTCATAGGTAACTTTGTTCTCACTCTAATGTCCATAATAGGGTTAATCATTTTCCTTTTATCTGGGCTAATGCGTGATTTTTTTTTGAACTTAATTTCTTTTCCCCCTTATTATTTCGATAGTATCAACCAAGTTCATATACGTTAGAAAGGAAGAGAAGACAAAACACAATTCACACATAAAACATGAGTTGCTTCTCTATTATTGATCACACAAAACATAATCATTACAACGAACCTGGTGAAGGGTATTTAAACCTTTTCCAACTAGCTAAATGCCTAAAATATCTTGACATGCAACTACATGCAATCTCACACTCAAAGTAATCTATCACTTAACTCACTTGACTCACCACTAAAACACTCAATCATGCAATCACTCAGTTAACTGACTCTCTAATTTTAGCTAACTCCTCATGCAGGAGTAATTATCTTCTTTTAACCCTCCCCCTTAATTACTACTGCTAAACTAAAACATGACTCATGACAACTCAAACATGCCTGCTGGTCTATGTCTCAGCTAGGCTTACAACACCCAAGTTTCTTCTATGAAACTCAAACACATCTTGTGCTAATGAATTAGTAAATATATCAGCCAATTGATCACTAGATTTATAAGGCTTCAAGTGAACTTCTCCATTGCTCACAAGTTCTCTAATAAAGTGATATCTAGTATCAATATGCTTTCTCTTCTTATGAAACACACTATTCTTGGATAGTGTAATCGATGAGGTGTTGTCACAATATATTGTTGTTGATCCTTGTTGTTTATGCTTGAGTCCATCAAGTATTCTTCTTAACCACATTGCTTGACATGTTGTTGATGTTTCTGCTACATATTTTGCTCCTGCTGACGAAAGTGTCACAATGGGTTGGTTCTGAGATGCCCATGAAATCACACCTGAACCAAGGTGGAACACAAAACTAGAAAAGTGCAAGTGTCCAAATCAAAAATGCCATAACCAATAATCATCAGAAAATGCAACTGTAAAAGAACTCACGTGACCATTGTAATTCAAAATTAGAGGAAAGAGTTTGTTCCTCGTCATCTACACCTTTGTTATCAGTTGCCTACTTTGGGGCTTGTCATATATAACAACTTCTTAACCTTGAAAGATAACTCTGTATCATTTCTGTGTCAATTGACCAACACTTAACAAATTATGTTTGAGACTAGGAACATAATATACATTTGAGATTGTCTTTGGCTCCCCGTGCTTGGTCAGAATGTTGACCACTCTTTTGCCATCTACTTCCACAATCTTGTCAGTCCCAAACTTTACCTCTGTTTTCACAGATTGATCGAAATTTGCAACCAAATCCTTGTTACCTCTCATGTGGTTACTACAACCACTGTCTAACAACCACACACTAGCAAAAGGTTCATGCATGGTATGGCAAGCTAAGAACATAGAGTTAGTACTCTCTATAGTGACATTAGCTCTCTGGTTCCCTTGATCAGCTATTCTCTTCCTACAATCATGAGCAAAATGACCAAATTTATTGCAGTAATAAGATCTCATCTTTGATTTGTCAACTCTTTGATTATTGTTGAAGCTTTTGTAGTTGCTTCCACTTGCATGTTCATGCTCTTCTCAGTCATCTCTCTTACCACCATATCAGAAAACTAACGATCTCAATCTTTGCCTCATTGTCAACTCATCCAAAATGGTTGAGCTTTCTCGTAGTATTGCTTCCCTGACAACCCACGTGAATATGACAAAGGTACTCCGCGTGAAAAAATACGCCTTTGAAAACTTCCGGAACTCCTTTGAAACGTCAACGAATGGTTCACGCTGTATGCGTGCTAACGCTCCTCACGGCAGCTCCGAATGCTTGCGAAGCCTAACGATGTAATACGTTAATGCTCAACCAGTGCGAGAAACAATATATTTCTCCTCTCACACAGACTGCTGTTATAACGCTATGCGTATAATTGTAATAAGTTAATGCTCAACCAGCGCGAGAAACAATATATTTCTCCTGTCACACAGACTGCTGCTAATCTGTTCTGCTGCTAATCTGTTTTTTTTGTTCTGATACCAATTTGTTAGAAAGGCAGAGAGACAAAACAGAATTCACAGATAAGATATGAACTGCTGCTTTACTATTGATCACACAAAACATAATCATTACAATGACCCTGGTGAAGGGTATTAAAACATTACAATGACACTGATGAAGGGTATTTAAAATTTTTTTAATTAGCTAACCGCCTAAAATATTTTGCAGCTACATGCCATCTCACACTCAAAATAGTCTATCACTTAACTACTCAAACACTCAATCATGCACTCACTTAATTAACTAGTGAGTAGTTAACTAGTGATCACTAGTTAACTAGTGATTTGTTTGTTGTCAATAATCACAAGGAAAACGAGTATTTGACCCAGAACTTATCTTTTCCAGGTAACCTGTGTGAATTTATATGCATTTCGTTTTGTTTATATTTTTTTTTTGGGTAATAGGTATTCCTCATTCTCTCTTAGATGGTGTATAACCGCTGAAAATCGCTATTACAGGTAATTTCAAGATTGCAAGCAGAGGTTTCTCAATCCAAAGTAAAATTTGTTTTTGGCCTACTAATACATCCGTTGTATGCTTAGGCTAGTTCGGCATACTACTGTTTCCTGAAGAAATCCTGCAAGCATAGACAGACATACTTCTTTTTCTTTTGTTCACATTCCAATTCTAGTTCCCTATTGGCACCCCTAGCTACACCCGTAAAGATTATACTTGGTGTTACTATCTGAATTTGTGTTGGTTCATCTATTGAATAAGTTCAAGCTAGGGATAACAGTTATTCCCTGCTATTAAATGAAAATCTCGACCTAAATGTTTCTGGGTTGTTTTCTAAGGTTGATAAATTGAACATGTTTTTTTTTTTGCTTCTCGAAACAATGTAATTTTGTTTGTGAGTAATACAAGCGATCTTGGTGATGGATGTTTTTTTATTAATAGATAGTTCCCTTCTTTCATTTTAGTGTGAAATTTATCTTGCTTTCGTTTACTCTTGTCATATGTATGAATACACTCTGTCGCCACTAGCTAGGGTATTGTTGAGGATGTACCGAGCATCCTTTTAATACTGCATTTTATCTAAGCACCTACTTCTACAAATGCCCTCGCAGTTTCTTGTAATAATCGAACGCATCGGTTATGCCCCTACTTTAACTGAAAGATCATTTATTTTATTATTTTATTTCTTTCCTTACAGTCCATTATGTACCCAGGATTTCCCCTCATAATAGTAACAGTATTATTATTGTACCTACATTGTAGTAGTATTAAGGCTCGTTTTTTCCCCTGCCTTGCGGAAAAACCTTGACGATTTTCGATTTCAATAAAATATAACAAGGTTAACACTACTACAATTTTCTTAAAGATTCACTAAATCTTTGTCTTATTACATGGAATTATCTCAGTGTAAGATTTCTGCATGTTTGATTTGCTTGAGCTCTATTATAATTCATCTGGTTCCTCCGCCAATAAAGTTTATTAAATTCCATACTCGCCCAAGAGGTTCTGCATTCAATGAAGCCTCATAAATTAATATGAGAATCCACTTGCTCGCTATGTTTTATTTTATAACTATGTGCATAACTCAAGTAATATAGGGAATCATACTTTCGTGTGATGAAAATAATTTGTTTGAATAGTTCAATTATTTAAAAACATGTGTATTGTTTCCTTATTTGGTTTTTCTATTTATTTTCCTCCTATTATAAAATAATAGGAAAACCTTACAATCCAGATGATTAGATGAGTTGTTTACTCAGTACAACAATAAGAATTCTTATAAAATAAAAAAATTTAAGTAAAAGCTTAAACCTCTAAGTTTTTAAATAACTAATGAACAAGTAAAACTTTTTGTTTAATTATAATAATAATGGTATAAAATGACTTTTTGTAATAATAGTATAAAATCTCGCATACTTGAGAGTCTATTATTGATTGTCTTGAACCCTTTTTTGACCTATGATTTAAGCTATACAACTACCATAGGTAAGATGGTTCCTCAACACTTATTCTTACTCATGGTAAGACTTCCTTCTAGTAGTATCCAAATCATGTACATAGAGTTTTTATGCATATACTATCTAATTCTCTTTTCTACTCATTAACATAATTTTTCTTGTGCTCACAAACAACAAGTTTTTTGTCTTTTAAATTAACAAATTAGATCTCCTATTTAATATAAATTAATAATTAAACATCTATTAATTTCGCCACCAAAATTGTGCATATATAAGGTGTGCAATAGTAAACAAGAGAATAAGAATTTTGTAAGAATTAGACGTACATCAAGTCAACACCCAAAATTCTGAGTATATCAAGTGTGCATTAGTAAACCACAGAATAAGAATTCTATAAAAGTTCAGAATTAATAAACGTAATCACTAACCATTAGTCGACTCGATGCACTTGAGATAAACAAAATTTCACCCAACCATGAACCTTTTTCCACTAGTTCCCCCTGACCTGAGATCTTCAATACCTTTGAATCAACAACCTCTTGTGATTTTAGACAAGGTATTTTTATGCCTTGCTTCCCTAGCATACTTTTTCTTAGCGACGTCCTGGTTTCTAAGGTTTTCCAACCCAATACCTATGTTTTTTCTTATATTTCGAGAAAGGTATGTTCCCCTTTTTTATTAAAGCTCACCTTTTTGACCCATGATGCTTTACTCACCTTTCCTAAAACTCTTTCCACATTAAACGATTTAATAGATATTTCTCTCCAATCTTATTAAATCACATTTAGTAACTCCTAAGGATTCTTAGGGTTGTTCTTAGGGAATTTTATCTTAATCTTATCTATTCACCTTGATTCTGGATATGGATATGATCTCTTTAACTCAAGTGTTTCCTTCCCAAGTAATCTCTGACTTATTTTTCCTTCATAAAATTTATTTATTACATCATCATACTTTATTTCAAAATGAGTTCACTATGGCTTTATATCCATTGCAACTAAACAAAGTTTAATTTAAACTCATAATATTTACATAGAAACAAATGGGTATTACAGATATCGTTCAAACTTACAAATAAAATTTGTATATATTACTTGTTTAAACGATTCTATTTATTCCATGTTTCTTGCCCAAAACAAAACCTTAATTTTCAAATCTATTTCTTAGTTTCACTTCATTTTGTTTCTAGCCAATACCAAATACCTCCCATATAGTTATTTGTTATGTCACTATAACTTAGTTTCGAGCTCATATTATAGCTACAACAACTCAATTTTCCCTATCTATTGTGCTCTCTTCATATACATTAAATATATACTGAAGGTTAACTCCACGTTTCAGAAGTAAATACATTAGTTTGTCTATGCAAAGCCAAAAACATTTCCTATTGTTTAATTTGATCAACTTCCTTATGGCGTTTGAAAAACCATTATTTATCACTCCTGATTTGTAACCTAGGATTTAGTATCATTATTCGTTGATGGCCTACATACAATAATTCCATCATATCTTCTTTCAATTTTCTATTGAACATCTGTTTAAAATTTAAAACTAGATAATAACATATAATTCAATCATTGGAAATATTGGTTCAACGTGCATCCATTTTTACTACCTGTGTGTGCCAATGTATATGAAACATGTGCGTCATAACCTTACATGGTATAGAATTCACATGAACAATACAATTGAAAATAATTCCATAAAACAGAGTAGTAGATTATCTCACCAAACTAGATCCTATGGAAAAATTAACCAATATACCATTTCAAATTTAGTAGAGATATGTCTTCCATTAAGAACATATAACAACTTGTTTGAACAATAAGAATTCCTTTGGGGAATGATATGGGAAAAGTAATGTTCCACACAACCAACAAGTTGCACTACCAGTAACTTCCCCCGAGCTTAGACTCCTTGCTTACCTGTATTTTTCTCCAAAACCAAAGCTTTGCCCAGTGTTCCCACTCAGTGGTATTTATTAATTCTCATCCCAAAAAAAAATTAGCAGTGTCCTTTTAAGGTCTACTTGAATTTTTCGTAGGCTTTTAGTTTTTCAAAAGAGAGGAAAAATATCATTTCTTTCTCAACTTACCAATCTCTCCAACTAAGCCTATCTTAATATTTTTCCTTCATAAGTGTACCTTTCTCTCCCCCCATTCTTAGCTTATTTTTTAATCAAACTTAGCCTTTCTCTCCAACTAAGATTATATTTTTCACATAATATAATCCTTTTGGCTCATTATGTTGTTTCTTATGCGACAAGTTTTCTCCCAGATTTTTTGAGGGAATTAGGGAAGGTCCACCGTGTCGATTTAACTAATTAACAGATTGACAAATACTTTAGAGAATAAATAATCCCACATTATTTATATGTCATTTTCCATAATATTCCAAAAATAAAATAAAATATTAATTCATGATAAAATTATTTACATAATTCATTCAAAACAAACCATCGCCCCTCAACGATTAGGATCAAAAATATTTACAAATAACTATAAATAATCATGCATGTAAAAATCCATGCACCAAGGGTATCAACCATGGTCAGAGGCACAAACCCTCTTAGTCTTATAGTAGAGTGCTAATGACCATAACCAAAATGGACAAATAAAAATTGTACCGGGGTAGACTGCCCTATCTAAATGCACCCTAATCAAATCATGCCATTGAATCGCCTCGTTTGATCTTTGTCGTCCAAATAACAAGCCACGTGATAGCAAAAAGGTGGAGAAGCACCTTTGTCGTTCAACTAACAAGCCACGTGATAGCGAAAAGGTGGAGAAGCACCTAAGGGACCGTGTGACATGTACATGTGCCCAACCAAGAATAAAGGCGTATTGACTTGTTTATCGTTCGTCCAGGTGTAAGGTTAAACGATAATGCCCTTATGTCAAGTCGAAAGGTTGATGAGAGGAGTATCACATTAAATCCATGGTATATGAAATTAAAATGAAAGGTACTAATTCAATGAATAAAAATCATTTTAAAAAGACTTTAACAGTTTCAATACAATGGGTGAAACTATAAAGTAAGTTAGACACGAAGGACTCACCCTCTTAGTACCAGCATATGAATGATATTAAGTTTGTGCGGTGAATAGACATATAGTTCCCTTGTATTCATATGAAGTTACGTATCAATAGAAACTCATATTAAAAAGACTTTAACAGTTTCAATACAATGGGTGAAAACTATAAAGTAAGTTAGACACGAAGGACTCACCCTCTTAGTACCGGCATATGAATGATATTAAGTTTGTGCGGTGAATAGACTTATAGTTCCCTTGTATTCATATGAAGTTACGTATCAATAGAAACTCATATATTTAAACCATAGTTGGTGAATGACCACTTTATAACAAAATAGTAAGTAAGCATGGAAATTAAATTAATATATAATATAAAAATGTGTACTATCAATGATGAGAATTCCATGGAAGTGTAAATTAACATCATATATCTATAAAACAATTTTGAAATATAAAATAATTAACATAAAAATATGTACCATCAATGATGAGAATTCTATGGAAGTGTAAATTAATCTCATATATACAAAATGTTAGATTGGTGAAAATATTTGTAATAAATTTTGTTTTATCATAAAATATTTATATTAGAAAAAATACTTTATGATTTAAATATATATTTTTAATTTAATATTAGAATTATTTATAAATTTTAAACTAAAATTTTAACATTAAAAATAGTTTCACCGCATCTCCAGTAGTATTTATTTAATTATTATTTATTTAAAACATGTAAATATTTTAATATAGGAAAATTAAATTAAATTATAAAAACTAAACTTATGGTAAATTATAAATTTAATAAAAAATAATCTTGTTTGAGTTTTAGCCTCATATATTCATATTAGGACTATATATTATAAGAATATTGATTATCAAAATAGAATTTATGCTTATTTGTGTTAGTATAGTATTATAATAAAAAAATTTAATTACATATATATAAATTTCTAACTTATTAAATGTTATTTAAATGGGAAAAAAATACTATTTTTCTCCTTAAATTTTTATATAAGTTCACTAACCTGTATAGAATTCATCTTGTTCCTCCGCCAATAAAGTTTATTAAATTTTGTACTCGCCCAAGAAGTTCTACATTCAATGAAGCCCCATAAAATAATACGAGAACCACATAAAACAAGGCAATCTGCGAGGCAGCAAGTCCCTACATCGAGTGGGGTAGTTGCGCAAGGTTTCTAATTAGTGCATGAAGTCCAGTCGACGGTGCATGAATGGAGCTCCTGTCAGCGCAGCATGATGAAGCTGTGGTTGGTGCCAAGTAGTCAACCAACTCCAACAGAGACAAGATTACAAGGTTTTTGTGGGATGCCTATACTGTAAATATCTGTGAAAGCCTGACAATGAGAAACATTCACAACCAGCCTCTGAATACACAAATGAAAACACTAACGTGAGGACTAAACAAAGCTCCTATTCCTCTTGGTCTAGCAGATTATAGGCCACTAATCAGTGAATCGATGAGAGTTAAACTTTACAACTCCTTCAATCGGTATTACAAAAGAAGCCTTAAGATATTAATAAAGTAGCAGAAAATGATTCAGAAATCCTAGCTATTCTACGAAATATTTCTCATTTTGACAACATCACAAAGTTTTCTATCGAAGGTCTTTGCATATCACTGAGGAGATCAAAGCAAGAGTTTAACCAAGATTTTTAACTTCAAATCCTTTTATGCCATATGGCTTTCTAGAATGCTGTGTGCAAAAGTCAAGGTTAACGAATGTTATCGATAACATAAATTCTCAAACCTAACACAACCTAGTGTGAGTGACACAAATCTAGAAGAAGAAATCTCATGCATAGACATGTCAAAGAATGATTCTTATGTTATGTCCTCTTCTAGTGGGAAGGTGTCCCTATTCAACATGATGTCCTTCAAATTTTTCTTTGATTTTCCCTAGTATTGTATGTTGTCAAATCCAAAGAATCAAAGTAAAGTGTCCAGAGGCCATGTTCAAATTACAATAGGTTCCCTCATATTGGATCTTGAATAGCTCTTAAATAGCTAAGGTGAAGGGAAAGGTAGATTCAAGATCACATGTTGTTGGCTTATCTAAAGATATATCTCTCTAAAAGAGAATACTAAAAAGGAGCAGAGGCATTAGAGACAATAGTAAGTTGCAATCTTTAAAATTAGTGAAATGAGTTGCATTGTCATCTTCATATTACAATAGGTTCCCTCATCTTAAATCTTGAATAGCTCTTGAATAGCCAAGTTGAAGGGAAAGGTAGATTCAAGATCACATGTTGTTGGTTTATCTGAAGACATATCTCTCTAGAAAAGAATACTAAAAAGGAGCAGAGGCATCTAGAGACAATAGTCAGTTGCAATATTTAAAATTAGTCAAATGGGCCGCATTGTCTTTTCCCAAGGAGTCTAAATCCGAGGGGTCACTTTAGCCAGTGGGTGGTAGTAAGCCAATATTGGATCTTGAATAGCTCTTGAATAGCTAAGGTTTCCTGAGCCCATCTTCAGATTATAATAGGTTCCCTTAGATTGGATCTTGAATAACTTTTGAGTAGCTAAGGTGAAGGGAAAGGCAGATTCAAGATCACATGTTGTTGGCTTAGCTAAAGATATATCTCTCTAGAAAAGAATACTAAAAAGGAGCAGAGGTATCTAGAGACAATAGTCAATTGCAATCTTTAAAATTAGTGAAACGGGTTGCATTTCATGTTCCCAAGGAGTCTAAATCCGAGGGGTCACTTTAGTCGGTGGGTGGTAGTAAGTTGATAAGTTTATCAGTCAAGCAATGGCTAAAGCTAGCAATCTAGAGCTTACCTTCCTCATAACCAATCAGTCACAAATTTTCTTTCGTGTTACTATGGATGTAGTAGATGAGAATAATCTATGCATTCTTATGTAAAAAAGAGCAGAAAAACCTCAAAATGTTGTAGGCAGGAAAAAACAGCAGTCAAGCCTTAAAAATTTATAGGCATCAAACATTCTACAATGCACATATATTTTAGACAATTTTTTTTTTTAATTCTACTCAACCATGTGACATTGTTGTTAACCCATTTGAGTAAAATTGTTTTGTATCACCAATAGCAAAGACCACAATTTAGTTGAGACATTTGATTAATACTATTACAACCACGGTTTAATAGACCACATTTCAGAAAATGCAAAGAGTGCATCCATAAAGTGTTGTAAATAATATTTGTAGGAAGACAATTCTCGGGGATCTTGTCCCTAAAAATAGAATTTTCCTTCAGGGATCTCAACCTTATATGCCCAACCTAGCAAGTCACTAGGTATTTACCTAGTGTACAAGTTCATCAATTCGGACCTCTATGTTAGCTTGGACCTCTGTGTTCAGGTAGAGTTTGAATCCCAGTCTAGAGGAAACCACTCAATTCCTGTAGCTCAAAAACTGAAATCGAGTGAATTTATTTATGAATGCGTTTTTTTTCTAAGCTATTAAAAAAAAGCAATCTCGAAAATCTGAAAACATTGAATGTGTGGTGTTTTCAAATATGATGTCCTTCAAATTTTTCTTTGATTTTCCCTAGTTTTGTATGTTGTCAAATCCAAAGAATCAAAGTAAAGTGTCCTGAGGCCATGTTCAAATTACAATGGGTTCCCTCAAATTGGATCTTGAATAGCTAAGGTGAAGGGAAAGGCGGATTCAATATCACATGTTGTTCGCTTATCTGAAGATATATCTCTCTAGAAAAGAATACTAAAAAGGAGCAGAGGCATTTAGAGACAATAGTAAGTTGCAATCTTAAAAATTAGTGAAATGAGCCGCATTCTCATCTTCAGATTACAATAGGTTCCCTCATATTTGATCCTGAATAGATCTTGAATAGCTAAGGTGAAGGGAAAGGCAGATTCAAGATCACATGTTGTTGGCTTATCTGAAGACATATCTTTCTAGAAAATAATACTAAAAAGGAGCAAAGGCATTTAGAGACAATAGTCAGTTGCAATCTTTAAAATTAGTGAAATGGGCTGCATTGTCTCTTCCCAAGGAGTCTAAATCCGAGGGATCATGAAGGCTAGAAATGTAAAGCTTAGCTTCCTCAAAACCAATCAGTCACAATTTTTCTTTCGTGTTACTATGGATGTAGTAGATGAGAATAATATATGCATTCTTATGTAAAAAGGAGCAGAAAAACCTCAAAACATTATAGGTAGGAAAAAACAGCAAACAAGCCTCAAAACTTTATAGGCATGAAACATTCTACAATGAGCATATATTTTAGACAATTTTCTTTTTTTTTTAATTCTACTTAACCTTGTGACATTGTTGTTAACCCATTTGAGTAAAAAAAAATTGTTTCATCGATAGCAAAAACCACAATTTAGTTGAGACATTTGATTAATACTATTACAACCACAGTTTAATAGACCACATTTCAGAAAATGTAGAGAGTGCATGTTGTGCGTATTAGTAAGAAAATTATAAAACTGTTTTTTACATAGGAAAAAAAGCTACAACAAACACCAATTGTGCGCATTAATGAGAAAATTAAAGAACTGTGTTTTAGATAGAAAAAAATCTACAACAAACAGCTTAGGTCAAAAAATCCAACCCTACGGAGGGTAAAATATGTTGTAGCCACTGTAGTAAAGGCATCCACTCAGTTCCCGTAGCTCAAAAATTTAAATCAGGTGAATTTATTTATGAATGTATTTTTTTTCTAAGTTATTGAAAAAAACAATCTCAAAAATCTAAAAAGCATTTGCACACATTTGCAAAAAATGCAACTAAAATATGAAAAGAATTGAATGTGTGGTGTTTTCATAGAATGTTGTGTGCAAAATTCAAAGTTAGTGAATGTTATTGATACCATAAATTCTCAAACCTAACACAACCTAGTGCGAGTTCGGAAGAGATAACCAAGTAAAACATTAAAGGATCCAATAGAAGAACAATTATGAATCACAAGAATGATACTAGTTGTGCGTATTAGTAAGAAAATTATAAAACTGTTTTTTACATAGGGAAAAAAGCTACAACAAACACCAATTGTGTGCATTAATGAGAAAGTGTTTTAGATAGAAAAAAAGCCACATCAAACAGCTTAGGTCAAAAACTCAAAGCCTACGGAGGGTAAAATATGTCAATACAATGTAATAACATAAACAGTACATGATATAAACCAATGTATTGGAGCCGAAGCAAAAATGAAAGTCGAAGTGAGGTCACCCCAAAATGATAACAACAAAAGTAACTTACACCATGAAATTATTTCTAACTTTATTATATAACAACAAAAGTAATTTACACATAGCGGATTTTGCATGGATAAGTTGTACTAGTGCCTTGATTTACCTTAACCTCCATCAAATCAGCCTCGCAGGTTAACCAGCACAAATGTCATAGCTTACTAACACATAAAAATGACCTGATTTCCGTTAACCTCAATCAGATCAGCCTTGTACGTTAACGAGCACAGATGCCATAGCTTCCCAAACTGATGTCATATTTCCTCTTCAACATCATTACTCTTCTCACTACCTTAGCTACTGGCTCAGATGTTGTTTACGTTGTTGGCTGTTTAACCATGCTCCATGCCTGTTCAGCACTGCCTGTTCTGATGTTGAGTGAGAAATCATTAACGCAAGCACCAAAACAATACCAAGTACTGTTGGATGTTTAATAGTCTAACCTCCCTGACTGTCAGCCCTTCCCCACATTGTTAAGGAGCTCGGTTCTTCCAGCTCAAGATACCGACAGAGACATGGGATGGAGCTCTCTGCAAGAAGAGAAGCAGAAGACGATATTCAGTAAGCTTGCCATCACGTAGATTTAATTTTTTCTTCCCTTGCCAAAGCCATGGCTTCTAATCCCCAACACCTTCACCCTGCTTCACAATCATTTAGATCTTAGTAGAGAGTGGCTTCTTCTAGGCAACGTTATGTATCCAAATCACAGGGTACTTCCACCGCCTGTTCATTTCTTCTTCTAGCCCACCTCCTCAAGCAGCCCATGGTGCCCCACTAGCCCATTTCTCATTCTCCCAACTAGCAGGACCTACCTACCAGCAAAATGTTAGCCTCTCGGGTCAATGGGTTAAACTGCTTAATCAACAGGAGAAACTACTGGCACTGGGTCTTGCATCCTTTCAAATTTTGTAGCCATACCCTTCCTTGGCGGCCTTACCTTCTATTAATAAGTCCATCATGGCCTGTATGTATTACTATGCCTACTGTGCCTATGGCCCACTACTCTTAGGCCTGTATGTATGAACTTGGCTTCAGAAGTTTCAGGAATGACTTGCTAACTGCTTGGGAACCGACTACTGCTTGGGAACCTGCCTAAGTGACTATTCTTTATCCCGAGCCTCCCGGGTCAATAGGTTAAACTGCTTAATCAACAGGAGAATCTACTAGCATTGGGTCTTGAATTCTTTCAAATTCCATAACCATACCCTTTGTTGGCAGCCTTACCTCCTATTACTAAGTCCATCATGGCCTGTATGTATTACTGTGCCCACTATGCCTATGGCCCACTACTATTACACCTGTATGTATGACCTTGGTGTCAGAAGATTCAGGAACGAAGCCAGTTCCTTCCTTTCTGCTGAAAGCATCCAACCAGCCCATAATCTATCTTTCTCTTCTCATACACCATTGGAACCTGCTAACTACTTGGGAACCTGCTTTTTGGAACCTGCTTATTGATAGCTGCTAGTAGCCTGGACCTGACTGAACTAAGCCTTGGAATCTAGGAAGGGCAAGAAGGGCAGCAGAAAAAGGAAGGACTCCACATGCATCTGCATGGACACTTACACCTACATTTTCATGCACACTTACACTTGCATGCACACATTGACTAACCCAACTTGCAAATAAACCAACCCAACCTGCAAATATTATGCTCAAACTAGTTCTAGGCAAACTAATGTTAGCATTAATTTGGTACTGGAAACATCAATTACAAATAGGGACTAAAAGGAGAACAAACCTATGGTCCAACCTCTTTCACCTCGGGAAGAGGCCAAATAAGACCATCAATTGAATGAGATGGCTAAAAAAGTAAATAACCTCAAATAAAAGTAAAAACATTCCAAAACGTTACCAAAATGCACAACCAGTAGAAATTTTGAATAATAAACACATATTCAATGGAGATTATCCTGATCATGTACTATTACGGAATACATACACAATACATAAGCTCCTCTACGTTGATCATCAATTTACAGAAGCAGAAACATTCACAGGCGCACATAGAAGCATCAATCAAACTCATTAACACGGTATCTATCCCGGGGAAAGAATCTCGGTAAAAACCCCAACTATCTGTATATTATATTGATTGAATCATGTAACATTACAAAGTACAATGCTTATCACAAGTAGTCCAGTTCCAACTCCACCTGTTACACACAATACAGCTCAGATCTGATCTCCAAATCTATTCCACTACTTGCCTGCCTCCACAGCTCAATACCTGCTCAAGAATGAATGAGAATGGTTTACCCAACTCGTATTTAACCTCCAAAGAATCACTCACACTGGGAAAGACGTGAGCAGAGGCTATAATACTTGGTATTGGCCAATTCATTGGCATACTCAATCCCTTTGATTGTGCAAATCATCATGCACAACTATAGTCACAACTGATAGCAATCTGATCCTCTAACACCTGTCCCTGCTGAATTGAACATGCACTGACATTCAACTGAGTTAACTGATGTATTTTATAGTTGCATTATGATTTAATAATTAGTTTAACAACTCATCATTATTCAATTTGCAATTAGAATAATTACAACTAGCTTAACCAAGTCAAATTGAACACAACTCCATCAACTCTACAATCAACTCCACCAAACTCAACTGATTGTGTTCTAACTGAAGTCATGCATGCAACAACTCAACTGACCCATAAAGAAAGCGTACTTCCTTCTGACAGCTGCATGTGCCACATCTGTAGCTCAAACTGAAGTGCTCCAAGAGAATAAGATCAATTTATAGTCCAAATATTATTATGAGACAATAATATTTGACTTTTCTATTTTTGACAGCCAGTCAAAAAATAGACTTTGATCACTCCTGCTGTGATCACTCCTGTTGTGATCACTCCTGTTGTGGTCACTCCTGCTGTGATCATCCCTGCTGTGGTCACTAATGCTGTGATCATCCCTGCTGGGATCCAAAAATAGAACTTGTGCCATAATTTGCCTGCGGGCCCACTTAGTGAAGGTGACTCCTTTCCACTAAGCTCCATCATCTTGTTGCATTCTCAACAAGAATTTCTTGTTGCACACTTTTCAAAACTCCCTCTCAACAAGAAAAGCTTCCTCTCAAACCCGATCATGTAACTCTGGAATGTTCTCCATGCAACACATCTGGCCAGTCCACTTGCTCTGTCATCAAAGTCTCTGACTGCTATTGCCTCTGTCGACTGAAGACTCTGCATCTCTGTGCTCTTCAGTATCTGACTGCTCTAGGCTCTGTCACTTTGATCTCCGACTGCATCTGTGTTGATGCTGGTTCTATCTCCCAGCGTTGCATCTGCACTGCACCTCCCAACTGACCTCCCTCTTGGTCTAGAAACACCCTCTGATGCTGAAGCTCTACCTGCTGTTGACAAGTTCTCCCTCTCTGACATTTGCGCTACTGCAACATCTCCATGCATCTCGCACCATTGCACACCTCTCTGTGCCACCTAGCACTGTGCAAAACACTGGTGCCTCTCGCATTGTTGCAGCCTGCTAGCTATGCATTGTCCTGGGATTACCTGCACTGTCGCTCTCTCTGCCACTCCATCTGCATCTGTCTCTACCAAATCAGTCAGTTCCTACTACTACACATTAGGGCTCTCGTAGCAAGGTCTCATCCAAGAGGTTGGGTACCTCAAGGATCCTGACCCTCCTCCTTGGGATGATCACTCTACATCGCCCCACCTCCTACCTGAGGATATGGCTACATGTGATCCCTCAGCCCACCTGGCTCGAAGTTTCCCCCTACTGGAGGTCTCTACATGAGTAGATGTCTCTACTCGATCTCCTCTCAGCTTCCCTTATTGTGGCTGCTCCACAACCTCCTAAAGCTGCTGCACCAATTGTGGTTCCTCCACAATTGTCTAAGACTTCTTCTAGCTCTGCATGTTGAGAGGTAATATACGCTCCCTCTCAACCACCAAGTCTCCATCAGTTGCCTCACTGCCCAAGGCTTTGCATGCATCTTGAACCTCAAGAGCATACAAGTTCCTGACCCATGAACCAATCTCATGACAACGAAAGCATCTCACCTTCGACTTGTCAACCTTCTTCCCATCATTGGAAGAACTGGATTCGGAAAGAGAAACCTTCTCCTTCCCCTTCTTTGCCTTACTCGCTAAGGCACAGTTCTCCTCATCTTGCATGGATGAAGAACTTTCTCTGGTGCTCCGTCTGATCTCCTCTTGCACAAGATCCGACCAAAATCTCTCCCATCCTGGCAATTTCTCCCTTCCATTCACTGAGTCCTGGTAGCTATGTGTTGGGTCCCTATAATACTAGTGATTACCCCATTACTATTGTAGTTATACCCCTTATTTATATTGTTGTGCCCCTATTACCCCCATATTGTTATTTTTGTGCCCCATAGAATCCCTCTATTGTTATTTTTGTGGCTTTATATTATTATTGTTAGGTCGGCTGGATTATATTGTGACTCCTTAGGCTCCTATATATAGAAAGGAGGTTTTGTCATTTGTATCATCCAAGAATTGTTCATTTATGTAATGTAAAGGAGGTTGCCCCCTTGAAGAGGCTGAATTCTAAGGCGTTGATCTATCTTTCCTATCTTTTCTTGAGCTGGTTTCATAACATTTGGTATCAGAGCTTTGGATTCTAGGGTTTCACTTTTCCAAACAGGTCATCGTGGAATTTTCGCTATAACTTTTTTTCTGTGATGTTTCAGAAGTCGCAAAAAGAACCCATTTGAGAAGAAATCGCGCTAAACCTTGGGTCCGAATTTCAGAGCTTTTCGCGCGATATTTGCGGAGATATGATCTGAGGAAGTTGGTCTTTTTGCAGACTCCTGAATTACATTCAAAACAGGTGACCTGGGGAAAATCGTCATAACATTCCCTCCGGGGATCGGATTTAAATTTCGTAAGAAGGTATAGAAAGAGGACGGACTGTAGTTTCTTGTGTGTGTGTTTTAGATTCAAAGGTTGAAACAGTGACGTGTGGTACATCCTACAAATTTGCTCTACTTAACCCGTCTAAAAGCAAGTCACGGTGGGAGATTTCACATAACTCTTCCTTGGAGAATCCAATTTGGCTCAGACTTATGGCATTGAAAATAGGACGCAGAAGGCTACTACATGTAGCAATTTCAGAACTGGATGATCTGAAATTACAGAGATACATCAGATTCAATATCAGGCTTCTATAAAGTGAAAAAAGGTGTGTAGTTTTTTTTTTTTTAATTTTTGTGTAAGCTTGGTTTAACGAAATTCAAAGGGCATAGTAAAGCATTATTATCGGTAACTGATGCCCCAAGGAAAGAAAATGCAAACACCTAGTAAGGAACCTGAAAGCTCTAGCATGACTCATGAAGAAGACGAAGAAATGCTACATGATATATCAAAATTACAAGAACAAGTGCAACAAATGTCACGCTCGCAAAAGCTAACAGAGGCTAAGATAAGTGGCGTGGAATCTAAGATAAATGGCGTGGAATCTAAGGTAAAGGGCATGGAAGCTAAGATGGATGATTTGAAGATAGATTTGAATACAGACATGGAAGAATTGAAGTAGTTTCTACAAGAAAGGGTCACTAATGGTGAAAAGGTAGTAAAGGAAACTCATGATGAGAACAAAAGAAATGTTAATCATGATTCCATAGATGCTAATGTTGGATCGAAGAATCACCATATTCCAAAAATCGATATGAGGAAGTTTGATGGCAAGGATCCCGCCACATGGATATTACAGATGGAGCAATTCTTCGATCTCAATAATGTGTAAAATGCACAAAAGGTACGTATGGCAACTGTATATTTGGAACCAAATCAGTTTGTATGGTATCAATGGCTTTGCTCTCGTAAACAATTTATCACTTGGGCAATTTTTACGGAAGAATTGATAGCACATTATGAAGATACGAAAAGCAACACTTTTTTTAGCCAATTGATAAGTCTCAAACAAAAGGGTTCAGTAATGGAGCACATTGAGGAGTTCCAAAAATTTAACAAAAGGGTAAAAGATATTCTAGAGGAGCATAGGATTGATGTGTTCATAGGGTCTTTAAAGGATAGTATCCAACATGATGTTCGCCTTTGGGAACCTGATTCATTAGAGAAGGCATTCAGGTTAGCAAGAAAAATGGAAAGCAAAATTATGGCAACCAGGAAGCATACCACTCACAACTATAAAGACGGAAGTGTTGTTTCCCCTAGTCTTCCACAACCTATAAGGTTGACACCACAACAATTGGAAGAAAAAAGAGCAAAAGGGCTTTGTTACAGTTGTGATAGCAAATACACTAAAGGTCATAAGTGTGCTGAGAAGAAATTATTCTACATAGACTGTGAAGAGGAAGAAGAAAAGGAGCAAGAAAGGTCAAAAGAAGAAGATATACTCCAGGAACAAAGCCTAGATGAAGAACAAATAAATCTGACCATATCTTGTAATGCATTGGTGGGAATTACCACTCCTCAAACCATCAAGATAGAAGGACAAATCAAGAAGAAAAAGGTAATAGTGTTGATTGATTCAGGAAGCACCCACAATTTTATTCATTGTAGGGTAGCAAAAGAATTGAATTGCTTCCTATATCCAGCACCAGAGTGTCAAGTGATGATCGCAAATGGAGGAACAATAAATTGCTCTGGAAAGTGCCATAATATCAAGCTATCCATGGGAGAATATGTATTGACTAGCCCAATGCTTTCCATTCCAATGGGAGGTGCTGATGTTGTACTAGGAGTCCAATTGCTACAATCCTTGGGTACAATAGCTTTTAATTTTCAAGAACTTTTCATCAAATTTTATATGGAAGGAAAGGAAGTTGAATTAAGGGGTATTGCAGGGAAACCAGGAAAGATAATCAGCTCTAATGGCATGACAAAGCTTCTAGAAAAGGAGCAAAGAGGTGTAATTGCACAATTATGTTCGCTAGATGTTTCCACATTGGAATCATCTATTTCTCCAGATCTCCAAAAAGTCCTGGATAATCATTCCAAGGTATTTGAGACTCCAAAGTGTCTCCCACCTATGCGTGATCATGATCATGCTATTCATCTGATTCCAGGAAGTGTTCCTCCAAACATCAGGCCGTACAGATATCCCTATGCCCAAAAGAGTGAAATTGAACGTATGGTTGCAGAAATGCTAGAGGCGGGTATAATTCAACCAAGTCAAAGTTCTTTCTCAGCTCCAGTAGTGTTGGTGCACAAGAAGGATGGATCATGGCGCATGTGTCCGGATTATAGGGAGCTCAACAAGCTCACTATTAAAGATAAGTTCCCCATTCCTGTTATTGATGAATTACTGGATGAATTGCATGGATCAATTTACTTCACCAAGTTGGATCTTCGTTCGGGATATCATCAAATCAGAATGAAGATTGAAGACATTCCGAAAACGACATTTAGAACTCATGAGGGTCATTATGAATTCTTGGTCATGCCTTTTGGCCTTACCAATGCACCTTCAACATTTCAAGGTTTGATGAACTCAATTTTCAAACCATTCCTTAGAAAATTTGTGTTAGTATTTTTTGATGATATACTAATCTACAGCAAGTCTTGGAAGGATCATGTTGAACATGTTGACAGGGTGCTACAACTATTGGAGGAGAAACAATTATATGCAAAAAGATCCAAATGTTTCTTTGGAGTCCAGGAGGTGGAATATTTGGGTCATATTGTATCTCATGAAGGAGTTAAGGTAGACCCTAGCAAAATTAAAGCCATTAAGGAATGGAAAATCCCCACATCCATAAAGCATCTACGAGGATTTCTTGGGTTGACAGGGTATTATCGCAAGTTTGTTAAGAATTATGGGAGAATAGCAGCACCTCTAACAACATTATTGAAGAAAGATTCATTTTCATGGACTTCGGAAGCAACAAAGGCATTTGAACATCTTAAAGAGGCAATGTGCCAAGCACCGGTCTTAGCTACACCGGACTTCACAAAAACATTTATTGTGGAATGTGATGCTTCAGGAAATGGAATTGGTGTTGTTCTAATGCAAGATGAAAGACCCATTGCTTTTGAAAGTCATCCAATCAAGGGAAAGTTTTTAAGCAAAGCTATTTATGAGAAGGAAATGTTGGCAATACTCCATGCACTTAAGAAATGGCGACCCTACCTAATGGGAAGACACTTCAAGGTAAAAAGGATCATGATAGCCTTAAATACTTTTTAGAACAAAGATTATCCTCTGAAGAGCAACAAAAGTGGGTCACAAAGATGTTGGGTTATGACTTTGAAATCATCTACAAGAAAGGGAAGAAAAATGTGGTGGCAGATGCACTCTCAAGAAAGGATGAGGATGTGGAAGCATTGTTGTGTGCCATTTCTATTATCCAACCAGATTGGATAAACGAAGCAAGGGAGGAATGGAAGAATGACGAAGAAGTGTGGGCACTTATTCGAAAGCTACAACAAGATTCCAGTACTTCTGATACATTTAGCTGGTAAAATGATTCGTTATGGTACAAAGATCGCTTATACCTCTGTAAGAATTCCCAGCTAAAACAAAAGATTCTTATGGAATTGCACACTTCTCCCTTAGGAGGGCACTCAGGATTTTTAAAAACTTACCACAGGGTTAAGAAGGAATTTTTTTGGGATGGCCTTAAATCAGATATTCAAAAGTTTGTGGCAGAATGTTTGGTTTGCCAGCAAAATAATGTTGAAACAATTAAGACACCGGGTCTATTACAACCTTTATCCATTCCAAGCCAACGTTGGGAGGAGGTTTCAATGGATTTTATCACAGGTTTACCCAAGTCTGAGGGAAAGAGTGTCATCATGGTGGTAGTTGACAGACTTACCAAGTATGCACACTTTTGTGCATTATCACATCCATTTAAAGCCAGTACAGTTTCTATTGCATTTATGGAAATAGTTCAAAAGCTACATGGAAACCCAAAGATTATTGTAAGTGACAAAGATCCCATTTTCACTGGAAATTTTTGGACAGAATTATTTTCTTGTCTTGGTACTCAGTTAGCTCATAGCTCATCTTATCATCCTCAATCTAATGGGCAAACTGAGATAGTAAACAAATGTTTGGAAGGATATCTTTGTTTCTTTGTATCTGATAAACAGACACAATGGGTCAAATGGTTGCCTCTGGCTGAATGGTGGTATAACACTTCCTTCCATACAGCAACAAAAATGACCCCATTTATGGCACTTTATGGGTATCAACCACCATCCATCACATCATATTTAAGAGAAAATTCTAAGGTTCAGGCAGTGGAACATCACATCGAACATCAACAACAAGTCCTCCAACTCTTAAAGGATAACCTCGTGTTGGCACAAAATAGAATGAAACAACAGGCAGATCAACATCGCAGTGAAAGAAGTTTTGATGTAGGTGATTGGGTATTCCTACGGCTACAACCATATAAGCAAATGTCCCTAAAGCAAGCTAATAAGGATAATAAATTATCACCAAAGTATTATGGTCCGTGCAAGGTGTTGCAAAAGATTGGTACTATGGCATACAAATTGGAGCTTCCTGCAGCTTCTCGATTGCACCCAGTTTTCCATGTTTCATGTTTAAAGAAGGTTATAGGTGACAACCTCGCAATTCAAACAATATTGCCAGAACTTGACAAGGAAGGAAAAATTATATTGGAACCGGAAGCAGTCACCGAAACAAGAACTCGACAGCTACGAAATCGATCAATTTTAGAGTATCTTATCAAGTGGAAGAACTTATCCGCTGAAGATTCCACATGGGAGGATGAGAATTTTATGCAGAAGTATCCAGAACTACTCAAGCGTTGACGACAACACTTTTTTGAAGGAGGGGGGCATGTTGGGTCCCTATAATACTAGTGATTACCCCATTACTATTGTAGTTATACCCCTTATTTATATTTTTGTGCCCCTATTAGCCCCATATTGTTATTTCTGTGCCCCATAGAATCCCTCTATTGTTATTTTTGTGGCTTTATATTATTATTGTTAGGTCGGCTGGATTATATTGTGAATCCTTAGACTCCTATATATAGAAGGAGGTTTTGTCATTTGTATCATCCAAGAATTGTTCATTTATGTAATGTAAAGGAGGTTGCCCCCTCGAAGAGGCTAAATTCTAAGGCGTTGATCTATCTTTTCTATCTTTTCTTGAGCTGGTTTCATAACACTATGCCAACTATTAGGAAGGTCAAGGAGTGCTAGACTCACCATCCTCATCCGATAGTCACCCCCACACTTCCCAGCTCATCCTGGCATTGGGTGAACTTCGTGAGATACTGGGGCATACTGTCTCCATTCTCGCACTTAATGTTTCTGAGTTTTATCTCTTGCTTTGGAATTAAATTTGAATTCCACCAACTCAAAAACTCAACCACTTCCAATCTAGAATTCGTGAGAACAAAGTATTTCTTGTACAGAGATTGACTGTCTGGGCATTCACCAGATATCTCACCCTCCAAAAGAAGGACGAATCCAGAGGCTACCTGGCCCGATTACAGACTCTGCCTGAAGAAATAAAATGTAAACACTTTCTGAATAATAGATCCGATGATCAATCCTCGTTTGATATCCTGTAAAAATCTCTTCTACAAATCAAGAAGCTCTGATACCATGTAGAGATTTTGAATAATAAACACATATTCAATGGAGATTATCCTGATCATGTACTATTACAGAATACATACACAATACATAAGCTCCTCTACATTGGTCATCAATTTACAGAAGCAGAAACATTCACAGGCGCACATAGAAGCACCAATCAAACTCATTAACACAGTATGTATCCCGGGGAAAGCATCTCGCTAAAAACCCCAACTATCTGTATATTATATTGATTGAATCATGTAACATTACAAAATACAATGCTTATCACAAGAAATCTAGTACCAGCTCCAACTGTTACAAACAATAGAGCTCAGATCTGATCTCCAAATCTATTCCACTGCTTGTCTGCCTCCACAGCTCAATACCTGCTTAAGGATGAATGAGAATGGTTTACCCAACTCATATTTAACCTCCAAATAATCACTCACACTGGGAAAGACGTGATCAGAGGCTATAATACTTGGTATTGGCCAATTCATTGGCATACTCAATCCCTTTGATTGTGCAAATCATCATGCACAACTATAGTCACAACTGATAGCAATCTGATCCTCTAACACCTGTCCTTGTTGAACTGAACATGCAGTCACATGCAACTGAGTTAACTGATGTATTCTATAGTTGCATTATGAGTTAATAATTAGTTTAACAACTCATCATTAGTCTATTTGCAGTTAGACTAATTACAACTAGTTTAACCAAGTCAAACTGAACACAACTCCATCAACTCTACAATCAACTCCACCAAACTCAACTGATTGAGTTCTAACTGAAGTCATGCATGCAACAACTCAACTGACCCATAAAGGAAGCATACTTCCTTCTGACAGCTGCATGTGCCAAATCTGTAGCTCAAACTGAATTGCTCCAAGAGAATAAGATCAAGTTTATAGTCCAAATATTATTATGAGACAATAATATTTGACTTTTCTATTTTTGACAACCAGTCTAAAAATAGACTTTGATCACTCCTGCTGTGATCACTCCTACTGTGATCACTCCTGTTGTGATCACTCCTGCTGTGGTCACTCCTGCTGTGATCATCCCTACTGTGGTCACTCCTACTGTGATCATCCCTGTTGGGATCCAAAAATAGAACTTGCACCATAATTTGCCTGTGGGCCCACTTAGTGAAGGCGACTCCCTTCCACTAAGCTCCATCATCTTGTTGCATTCTCAACAAGAATTTCTTGTTGCACACTTTTCAGCACAACCAACTAATGTCAAGCTAAAAAAACTGATTACTATAGTCCCATGCCATTGCCAGATGGCAGGGACTAATAATACGAGAACCCATTGCTATTAGCAGCTATGTTCTTTTTGTTATAATTGTGCGCATAACTCAAGTAATATAGGGAATTATAGTTTGGTCTAGTGAAAATAATTTTTTTGAATAGGTTGATTATTTAAAAACATGTGTATTGTTTCCTCATTTATTTTTTCTATTTATTTTCCTCCAATTATAAAATAATAGGAAAACTTGACAATCCAGATTATTTGTTTAATCAATAACAAAAATAAGAATTCTTATAAAATAAAAATTTGAAGCTCAATCTTAACCACAAATATTGTACTCTAACTTTTTAACTAACTACTGAACAAGTAAAACTTTTTCTTTGATGGTAATAATAATAGTATAAAATGACTTTCTATAATAGTAGTATAAAATCTCGTATATTTGAGAGTCTATTATTGATGGTCTTGAACCGTTTTGTTAGCTATGATTCAAGCTATACAACTACCATAGGTAGCACTTATAATTTTGAGTATATAAACTGTGGAATAGAAAATTACAAAATAATAATTCTATAAAAGTTTGGAATTAATAAACATAATCGCTAACGATAAGTTGACTGGATCTGTTTGAGCTAAACAAATTTCCACCCAAACACGAACTTTTTTCTGTTAGCTTTCTTTGATTTGAGATCTTCAATACCTTAGAATCAACAACCTCTTGTGATTCTAGACAACATATTTTTGTGCATTGCTTCTATAGTATACTTTTTCTTACCAGCGCCCTGCTTTCTAGTGTTTTCCAACCCAATACCTAGGTTTCTTCATATATTTTGAAAAAGGTATGTTCCCTTTTTCAATTAAAGCCCACATTTTTCTCTCATGGTGCTTTACTCACCGCTCTTAGTGCTCTTTCCACACTAAGTGATTTAATAGATATTTCTCTCCAATCTTATTAAATGACATTTAGTAACTCCTAAGTATTTTTAGGAGTGTTTTTAGGGAAGTTTATCTTAATATTATCCATTCATCTTGATTTCGGGATATGGAAATGATCTCTTTAACTCATGTGTTTCTTTCCCAAGTAATGTTTGTTTTTTTCATAAAATTTATTTATTATATCATCATACTTTATTTCATACTAAGTTCATTATGGTTTTGTAGCCATCACAACTACAAAATGCTTAATTTAAGCACATAATATTTACATGGAAACAAATGGGTATTATGGATATTGGGTAGACTTACAAACAAAATTTGTATATCTTACTTGTTTAAATGATTCTATTTATTCCATGTTTATTTCACAAACCAAAACCTTAATTTTGAAATCTATTTCTTAGCTTCGTATCATTTTGTCTCTAGCCAATACCAAATACCTCCAATATAGTTATTTGGTTTGTCACTATAAGTTAGTTTTGAGCTCAACATATAGCTACAACAACTCCACTTTTCCTAACTATCAGGCTCTCTTCATACACATTAAGATATATACTAGAGGTTAACTCCATGTCTTGAAAGTAAATACATTAGTTTATACATGCAAGGCCAAAAACATTTCCTACTTTTTAATTTGATAAGCTTCCTTATGAGATTTGAAAAACCAATATTTATCACTCGTGATTCGTAACCTAGGATTTAGTATCATTATTATTTAATGTCATACATACAACAATTCCATCATATCTTCCTTCTGCTTTATATTGAACATTTGTCTACAATTTAAAACTAGATAAATTATAACATATAATTCAATCATTGAAAATATTGGTTGAACATGCGTCCATTTTTACTACCTATGTGTGCCAATGTATATGAAACATGTGCATCATAACCTTGCATGGTATAGATTTCACACGAACAATACAATTGAAACTAATTCCATAAAACACAGTAATAGATTATCTCATCAAACGAGATCCTTCGGAAAAATTAACCAATATACCTTTTCCAAATTAGTAGAGACACGTCTTCCATTAAGAACATATAACAACTTGTTTGAACAATAACAATTCCTTTGGGGAATGATATGGGGAAAGGAATGTTCCACATAGCCAACGAGTTGCACTACCAGTAACTTCCCCCCCCCCCCCCCCCCCAAAGAGCTTAGGCTCCTTACTTACCTCTAGTTTTATCCACAACCAAAGCTGTCCCAAGTGTTCTCACTCAGTGGTATTTATTTATTCTCTTCCCAGCAAAATTTTTAGCACCGTCCTCCTTTTAAGGTCTATCCGAATTTTGCCTAGGATTTTAGTTTTTTAAAAGAGAGAAAAAATATCATTTCTCTCTCAACTTAGCATGTTTCTCCAACTAAACTTATCTCAATATTTTTCCTTCATAAGTGTATCTTTCTCTCCCCACATTCTTAACTTCTCTTTTAATTAAACATAACCTTTCTCTCCAACTAAGATTATATTTTTCACACAACATAATATTTCTGTCTCATTATGTTGTTTCTTATGCAACAAGTTTTCTCCCAAAAAAATTGGGGGAACTAGGGAAGGTCCACCATGTGTATTTAACCAATTAACAAATTTATAATTCTTGGACATTAAGGAAGCTCACGTCATTCATATGCTATTTCCCATTATATTCCCAAAAGAAATAAAACATTGATTCATCATAAAATTATATACATAATTCATTCAACACCAGCCATCAACCCCCTCACCCATTAGGCTCAATAATATTTACAAATAACTATAAATAATCATGCATCTAAAAATCAAGGCACCAGGGGTATCACCCATGGTCAAAGGCACAAACGCTCTTAGTCTCATAATAGAGTGCTAATGACCATAACCAAAATAGAGAAATAAAAATTGTACATGGTTAGACTGCCCTATCTAAATGCACCCTAATCAATTCATGCGATTGAATCGCCTCTTGTGATCTTTGTTCTCCAAATAATAAGCCACGTGATAGAAAAAAGGTGGAGAAGCACCTAAAGGACCATTTAGTATGTACGTGTGCCCAGCCAAGAATAAAGGTGTGTTGACTTCTTTATCATTGGGCCAAGTGTAAGGTTAAACCATAATTCCCTTATGTCAAGTCACAAGGTTGATGAGAGGAGTATCACATTAAATCCATTGTAAATGAAATTAAAATGAAAGTACTAGAACAATGATTACAAATCCTTTTAAAAAGACTTTCATAGTCTTAATACAATGAGTGAAACTGTAAAGCAAAAGGTTGATGAGCGGAGTATCACATTAAATCCATTGTAAATGAAATTAAAATGAAAGTACTAGAACAATGATTACAAATCCTTTTAAAAAGACTTTCATAGTCTTAATACAATGAGTGAAACTGTAAAGTAAAATACAAAGGAAAGACTCACCCTATTGGTACCAACATAAGAATGGTATTGAGTATATTTGTGGGGTGAATAGATATAGAGTTCATGGTATTGAGTATATTTGTGGGGTGAATAGATATAGGGTTCTCTTGTATTCATATAAAATTACCTTAGCAGAATTAAAAGGTATCAATAGAAATTCATAAATTTAAACCATAATTGGTGAATGACCAGCTTATAACCAAATAGTAAGTGTGGAAATTAAATTAACATAGTAAAATAAAAATGTATATCATCAATGATGAGAATTCCATGAAAGTATATATATATATATGACAATTTTGAAATATTTTCAAAATATTATATTTTTTATAATATTTATAATAAATTTTATTTTATTATAAATTATTTTTATTTATATTTATATTAGAAAAACACTTTTTATTTATTTATATATATATATAGATATAATTCAATATATAGAATTATTTATAAATTTTAAACTAAAATTTTAACATCAAAAAAATAGCTTCAATGTGGATCCAATTAGTATTTATTCCATTATTATTTATTTAAACCATGTAAATATTTTAATATACAAATATTAAATTAAATTATAAACAACTAAACTAATGTAAATTATAAATTTAATATAAAATAACCGTGTTTGAGGTTTAGGCATATGTTCATAGAAAGACTATATATTATAAAAATATCGATTATCAAAATAACTTTTATACTTTTGTTAGTATTGTATTAGAATAAATTTTTACACTAAATATATATAAATTTCTAATTGATTAAAAATTATTTAAAGGTAAAAAAAATATTATTATTTTTCTTAAATTTTTTTATATAATATATTTAAAATATAATTTTAATCATGATTATCCCAATAAAATCAAATTCGACCTACTAACTTATTTCCTCACCGGAGGAAAAACTTTTATTCCCTCACATTAAAAAGAGGTCGTATAAAACTTATATTCAAGTTGCTCACTTAAAGATAGTCCACTTGTCGTGGCCTTCTAAACAGCAATAATGAAATCATGTAAGTTTTGCCCTAGTAATTTCGGTAATCCGTACAAGCGCATCCATTTCCTGCACGGATTTGGTCTTCCAATCTCATGAATTTGAAACTGTTTTTCCAACCAAGACTATTATATTAAATATAAATTTTCATCAAAATCATCAAATTTCATAGCTAATTAGATGTGTAAGATATAATTAAATCTTTCCATGGGCTAAAATTAGATACATCGTCATCAAGATGCGTTGCTTTTCGTTGGCTCCAAATTGCTCAACCATTGTGATTGTGCCCTCGCATAAATTTCAATCTACAAAAACGGCAGAAAATGACTTGCAACAACGATCAACTTGGAAACGATGTTTTCTTGTCAATGCGTTTTTGCAGTGTACTGCGAACAGCGTTCCTGTCCAAATTTTTTGGGGATTTTGTGCACACCTGCAAGGTTGAAACCAAACGGTTGTCTGTTTGCGGCCGGCCATCAAACGAAGATGTTGAAATTAAATGGGTATGACTGAGTGAATGGACTCAACTGGCACGAACATTTTGCATCAGCATCAACTGAAAGCGACTAACATTTACCTACTCTTGTCGTTTTGATGTGACAACGAGATCGCGCATAATCTTCCCCCGAAACAGAAGGGTGGAGGAGCAAATCAGTTCATGGAATTTGTTGGCGAAAACCCCCTTACGATTTTTCCCACCAGTGCAGATTTGGAAATTGAGCTGTTAATTGTTTGTTAAATACAGTGTGGAAATTGAGGTGTTAATTGTTCGTTAAATACAGTGTGAGAGAGCAAGGTTGGAATTTCAAAACAAATATATTCATCAGGTTTTCACCATTCCGTTTTCCTAATATTTTTCACAGATTTAACCCAAAAAAATATCTGGACCTCTTTTGAGAAATCTTGACCGTTTGAGCCGTATTTGAGAAACGAATAGCCACATAACAAGTGTCAAATTCCATCCCTATTATGAGATGCGAACAATACGAAAGTTGATGGCCGACAAAGTACAAATTACCCTGACATCTATCTTCTGTACATAATTCAAGATATTTACAACTAAATGGAGACCATGATGCAATGAACATAGGCATATGATACTATTGTAGATCATTTGATACGAGATTTAGTTGTTGAATGTTATGCGTGTACTAGACACTGCATCTAATTAGTTGTCAGTATCTGTCTACTGCCCTCTACGGCGTGCTTCACGAATTAGTTTACCAAATTGGACGGTGTGCATAAAATTTTGGCAGGGCCTGTTACTTCGTATTGGACATTTTCACGTGGCCGATTGCGCTGGTGTCGAGATATTTTTAGCGTAGTCTAATGAAGCGGAGTAGTTGTCTGGAAAGTTAGAGAAATTTTGATTATATTTTGAGAAATCCGGCAAGGATTTTTTATAAATCCAAGTTATAGTTGTTAAACTTTAAAATTTTAAGTGTCTTAGATATTTTTGATGGTGCTGAATTTATTTGTGCCATTAAAAACACAATTCAAACTCTGCCTCTACAAAATTTAAAAGAAAATTCACCAAAAAAAAAGCAATTCCTCCAATTCCGATATTTTTGGCAGGTCTATAATTTTGTCTCTGTTCATATTTATGACAACTTGCGTTTCGAGTCACAGCTATCGTATCAACTCTAAAGCTGTCATTCCAAGTTAACTTTTAGCATAGCCACAATCCGTTCTGAAAACGAAAGATGTTCCTAGATGATTTTGTGAAAATTCGGCGAAATATTTTGGTGGTTGTGTAACTTAGCACGTCAACAGCTATCGTATCAACCCTAAAGCTGTCATTCCAAGTTAACTTTTAGCATAGCCACAATCCGTTCTGAAAACGAAAGATGTTCCTACATGATTTTGTGAAAATTCGGCGAAATATTTTGGTGGTTGTGTAACTTAGCACGTCAACCTACGTACCTGCTTGCAGAAAGGTGTTCATTACCTGCTTGCAGAAAGTCGGTGAAAATAGCGTGCACAGGTGTCGTATTGGTCTTGTACAAAGACCACGTATATGTAAAAGGTTGGGAGAGAGATATTTCTGGTTGTTAACCATTGTCTATACTATTTATAGAAATAATGTTTTTAGTTCTTGAGCATTGTCTATACTATTTATAGAAATCATTATGTAGTTACTATTTATCGATGGATTTAGAAATATTTGTCGTATTGGTCTTGTACAAAGACGACGTATTTGTAAAAAGTTGGGAGAGATATTTTTAGTTCATCATGATTGTCTATACTATTTATAGAAATCATTATGTAATTACTATTTATATTTATAGATGAATTTGAATATATTTATATTTATATTTACTTGTACGATTTTGAAATTGAGAGGTCTTAATAGGAAACACATGTTTTTAGGAGGAAACACATGCTTTTAACTATTGGTTCCACTTAAGCTATATAATATATATCTAATATGTCCACTAAATATAAAATAATAAAAATAAAAAGTAATATAAATAATAAATAGATTCCATTTAATTAGTTATACCATGGTTTTAATAAAATTAAAATATAATATGCATAACAAATTAAAATATTAAATTCAAAAATTAATAAAACTTTTTAAAAAGAAACATTATAATTATAATCAAGATGTCTATAAGTGAGATTTTTGAAAAATAATCCCATTTATTTTTCGATCTAATTTATCTAAAATTTGACAAGTATTTATTGAAACCACAAGTTTCACAAGTGAAATCTTCACATTTGAAGTGCCACTACTTTTTTAGGTGTCCAATTGATATATAGAGTCAAAAAAACAGTTTACCTGCCAGCAATCTGGAAACTCTAAAAAGTATCACATATAGACAACTCCTAGTTATAATTACATATATATATATAATTTTATGTTTTAATAAAATTAAAAATTAGAATATTTCTATGTTTAGAGATATGAAGTTTAAAGAAGTATAAATGATATTATTAAGAACCATATTAGCTCTACAATTTTTAGAGGCGCAAACATTTTCTCTAAATTTTCCATTCAAAAAGAGGTTTGTATTTGGGGAGACGAGATTTAATCTCTATAGGGGATTGTAATGGATTTATGTCGATTCAACCCAATTTATTAAAATACTTGATCATTCACTAGCAATGAATTTTCTTATTATTATTGATATCTCTCTAGGTATTAATTTTACATTAAGAATTAAATTTATTACATCTTTCTTTTATTGAAGTTATTAGATTTTTTTCCATCTGGCCTTGGATAAAGGATGATCAAGTGTCTTGTTAATGCACTCAAACTCCTAGATATTAAGTCGCCAATTCAATTTCTTACCCTCTATAACTCTTATTCTTTGACATGGCCATGATGTAGCTTCACTAATGCGGAACTTACCAAAAAAAAGAAAATCTATGGACATTAAAATATTTATTTATTGTAAAGTGTATGTGCATATACACACACACACATATATATGTAAAGTGTATGTGCATATATATATAAGGTTGATATTAAAATATATTGGTTAAGATGAATATTCAAATATTTTGAAAAAAATATAAGAATTATATACCTTCTTCTTCCAACTTTCTTTTAGGTTGTATTATTAACAAATAACTAAATATATATATTATTTTTTATATTATTATTATGTCTATCATTAATTTTTATTTAGGAATTTTTTTGTTTTTAGTTTGAAAGTTATACTTGACTTCAAATTGACCACTTATTACACATTTCCCTCATAATCAAATCTCTTAACGATAATTGAAAATTAAGCTAACACTAATCAAAATAAATATTTTGAAATATTAATCGTCCTTTTAAATTAGCTATATATGTATTAAAATAGTGCATCTATCACCCACATTATTATTATTGATATTTTTCAAGATATAGATTTTACATTAAATATAAAATTTACCGTATCTCTTTTATTAAAGTTATTTGATATTTATTCATATTTATCTAGATATAGATTTTACATTAAATATTAAATTTATCACATCTCTTTAATTAAAATAATTTGATATTTATTACTATTTTTCTAAATATAGATTTTACATTAAATATTAAATTTATCATATCTCTTCTATTTTTTTATTTCATATCTTTTTAATTACTTTTCTAGGTAAACATCCAAATATTTATTTGGGGTAAAAAGAGTAATAAAAAGATTCATTAGTATAATGTAAGAATCTATTAATCCTACATCTATATCAATACCAATGGACCTTCTTACCTACTTCCCTTTAACCATTATTCCCACTTACCTTCTCTCTTTTGACTATTCTTCCTCCATGATGAACGTGGGAGGTTGGTTTCTCCCAGGTTGGTTTCTTTTTCACTCTTCTTTCCCCTCTTCCTTCCCTTAATGCTACTTCTTTTTCTTCTTGTGTTTTTTTAAAGCTCTTTAAGGCAACGAATTAGTTAATATTCTAATATTTTGGTTGGGCTTATTTCGGTTCTAATATTATTATTTTGATATTATGATTCTAATATTAGTATTGATAGGTAGAAAGGTTGATCTCTAATTCTCTGCCAAAAGAAAGGGAGGTTATCAGTTTGATCTTGTTGTAAGATTGATAATTAGGCTCACTATCATTATCATACATGTATTTGCACCTTTCTCATGGCTGATAACGATAGTAAAATATTTTACTACATCTTTTGGGTGCTAGGTTGGGGGAGTGAAATATTTTACAATATTTTTTGTGTGCTAGGTTGTGATATGGAAAATATTGTTTTTTAATTTCTATGATGATTATAACTATTTTTTATTTAGAGAATTTTTATTTTTATTTTGAAAAGTACAACAAAGTACTTATTAAACATTTCTTTCATACTGAAATGTAAAATGGTGTCTTGGCCTAATTATTCAAATCTCTTAACTATAATTTAAAATTAGATAAATTCCAATGAAAACAATAAATTGAACTATATATATATATATATATATATATATATTAATTTTCAAAATATTTACATTTTACATTTAGATTAAATTTTAAAATTAATATAAAATTTTGATATTAATATTTTAAAAAATAAATTATATTATATATCTTTTATAACAAGTTTAAAATATATATCCCAATGGGTGTGTCAAATCATGATGTATTGGGAAGTGTGGAGAGGGCTCTCCAGCACATACCCCTTAAATGATATGGGTCAAGTGATTCTTGGCAGGTGGAATACATGTCGGATATTCGAAGACATCATTTCAGAATGTATTGTGGATTGTTAGTGTTGAAAACAAACTTAGCAGTTGAGTTTCGGAAACCTGTGTGGAGTATCAAGTGACGATTATTGGGTACTATGTAGAATTTATGTGCTTCAATGGTGGAATGGAGTATTTCAGATTTCCTTTTAGAGTAGCTCCCTTTGTTGTTGAGCTCTAATCTTAGGAGGGATGTTGAATAGAGAGTTTATGTCATTCCAGGTGATGATATTGTTTGCAAATTTAAGAAGCTATGCAATGATCTTGACAAGGTCATGAGGCACATTGGGAACCTTGGTGCACAGGTGTAATACCCTCTACTCTCTACCTTTAATGTTGACTATTTTTAGGGATGGACCTATTATTGCATTGAATGTCTACGGAAGCCATGTTTAAAACCTTTGTGATGATTTAATAAGTTTGACTATTGATAAATTGTTGGAAAAGCATTCATGAAAAGAGAAATAGAGTTCGAAGGTTTCTTTCTAGCTTGGAAAAGTTATGGATGGTTAATTCCACATAATGGAGCTTGTCAAAAATCTCTTAAAAATCCCAAACGTATATATATATATATATATAGAGAGAGAGAGAGAGAGAGAGAGATAAATATTATGTTAATGACTTAGTGGAAGAAAAATTATGTATCGTGGAATAAAGCATTGTGGGAGAAAAATGAAGGATTTAAAGAAAAATAAAAGATTCCTTTTCGAGAAAACAACGAACTAAAACAAAGGACCTAGGTAAAAAGGTTGGCAGACTTTAAAGCAGAACATTGCAAAAGAAAAATCTATTGGAAAGAAAATATATAAGGAAAACCACCACAGAACCAAAGGGGTTGTCGGTTCCGAAGGGAAAGAAGATCTTAGCTCGGGGGGTGCTAGAAAGAGGATTTCATCTTTTATAAAACCCTAACTTATATACTCTTCCAAAACATAAAACCCCGCATCCTACTAAGTGCACTGAAAATAGGGACAAAACTTTACCTTGTGCTTCCATGAGGCGTCCCAAGATGGAAAAAAAAAGAAGAGGTAGAGGCCCCATAGATGAAAGTACTTGAACATCCCTACGCAAAAAAGGAATAAAAAAAGAATCAAAGGAAGGAAAGAAGAAGAAAGAAAATCCATCCCAAATGAAGTATTAGAAAAATTATGAGTGGACAAAAAGAATATATAGCTGGAGGATACCCACTAAAGCCACCTTCAACACCGAATATTTTTATGGAAAACAACAGTCTAGTAGGTTGGTCATGTTTATAAGAATACAAAGATCAAAATTTTCCATTCAACAAAGAGGATGAGAACCTTGAAATTACTAGGTGATAATTACAGTCACTGCAAGAAATAATATTAGCTTATCAAAGGAACAATAAAATAAACACCTAATTGTATACCTATCACAAATCTATATTGGCAGATGGGGTGAAACCACAGCAAGAAACTACCAACACATCCTCAATTATAGGAGAGGATGCAAGATTCCAGTGGAAAAGAAGAGAAAAAGGAATCAGTAATGAGAGGGATAGGTACGGTAGTAAATCAATAACCCTAAACATCGTTGACCATTATATGTCTGCAAAAAATAACGATTGTCGATAGTGCCTAGCCAAGGAGAGATGTGATGTTCACATGAATTTTCCTTACGAGGTATCAGGAAAAAATGCCGTGTATGGGGTAAGGCCTAGGTGCCACTTAATCATAGAGGTCAGTTTCAAAGGCAAATGAGTAGTTGAACAACAGGGAAAATTTTAAGAACCACCCTAAATTTATATGTATAATAAATGGGTGAATCCCCATGATACATAGGAAAAATGGGAGGCGATTTTATCAATAATATAATATGTATATATAATTTTTTTGGCGAATCTCTCATCAGATTATATTATCTTCTAATGTCATGGTGAATCTATCACTGAATTATAAAATCTTGTAAGATCTTGGAAAATCTTTCTTGAATAATAAAAAGTGAATTCTTGGCAAATGTTTTGTTAAATTATGAAATGATATATGATAATAGGAAAACATATTCATTAAATTGTAATATACTAACATACATGTTTGGCAAAAAAAAACATAATTTTCTCTTCCTACAAACAATGTTGCAAGTCTCAGTGGCCATGTTTGTCAAGGTTCTCACTGTACACTCTTTCATATCCTTCTATTAGTTTTGATAATATTCCACAACAAAGTTCTTGTAGGTGTTGATCTTGACCACCAGTGCAGTCAAGGTAGGAGAGATCAATATTTTCTCTACCACTTTTGTCAAGCTATCAAATTTCTTTCTTATTCCATAGAGTCCAACTAGGAGATAAAAAAAACATATTTTGTACCACTTTTGTTAAGCTATCAATTTTTTGTCTTATTCCATAGACTCCAACTGCGAGATAAAAAAAAAACCCACACATTTTGTTTACCCCAACACGCCAACAAGTAGCAGGCCCCAACTATATAATATAAGAAAGTAGTAGGTATCCCAAAGGCCTAAAGGGGATCTAATGGAAAGAAGTGGTCGTTGTCAGAAGCCTTCCAATCAATATATTAATATATACATATAGATTTATTATTATTTTAATTGGAAATCTTCAATTAAATAATAAAATTTAATTACGTCTCTCCCAATCTAAATTGCTTATTATCATAATTCACCACCTTCATACGTCTTGCATTTTTTAACAATGCTGTAACATGTAGATTAATTTCCTTTTTGGTGCACAATCTCTGCCTGTTAGGACAATATGGTGCACTGGCCCAACCCCTACAGATCATTACGACAAATTAAGAAAAATAGAGAAGATGAAAGGTTGTACAAACCAACATATTTTTCAAGCACTGGCCCAACACCTACAGATCACTATGACAAATTAAGAATAACAGAGAAGATGAAAGGCTATACAAACCATCATATTTTTCAAACAGCTAATCCAACATTAGTACCTTAACTTTTTCATGAAGATATGATATTGAGAACATTTGAAAAATGGTGGGAAATCTGGGCACTGACTATCTCCCTTCTGCGAGGGTGATACGGAAAGAGTGATAAGATTTCACTGTTTTGAATTTTTTTTTGTTAAATCAGAAAAACCAATATTAATGGAGATATTGGTATTTTTTACTAAATTTTGTGAAGTGACTAAATGTAGCTTTAACCATTCACCTTAAGATGTTTTTTATAATATAATTTTCTAAGTCTATTTAATATCTTCATTATCATAAAATCCAACCTATATCCATCTTAACTCCACTTCTACCACTCTTTGAGGGATGAAATCTATTTATCCCCTCAGCACTTGGTAGATTCAGAATTAAGATGGATCTAAGGTGATAGAATTTCCTCTTTAAACAGTCTATGCTCACATGAATACCATGATATTACCATGGGTCAATACCACGGGTTATCATCTTAAACGTGGAGCTTAAAAACTACTAATAGTAATTTATAAAATTTAATAAAATTCATAATTGATTTTTATTTTATTTTTTTATTTTAACCAAATTAAAATGTTTAAGTGACATTAAATTACAAGATCCATTTTTACCCTTGATCTACCAAGCTCGAGGATCAAATATTTTTTCACTCTATGCTAGTTTGCATATCACGATATTTGATCCCTTCGGGGGTTAGTAGATCCAGAGTAAAGATGGATCTATGCTGGTTTAATTCCCCCCTTTCAATAGCCTACATTCCATGTGAATACCATGGCTCAATAGCATGTGCCATCTTTTTTTTATTAATACTAATATTAGGGTTAATAATGGGTTAATAATGTTTTTTTTGCATGGTATTAATAATAATTTGGCCCATGGTATTTGGCCCATAGGCTTCACCTAAATATAGCAAACTTTTTGAGTGTTCTTAAATATAATGTGACTTCTGGAGTAAATATAAAAATATGTTTTATTTATTTACCCTACCTCTCGTTTATTTATATTTTTATTAATTTACCATACCTCTTTTATAAATATGGTATTTGGCTCAGAGGATTCACTTAAATAAAACCTCTTTTTTGAGCCTTCTTAAATAAAAAGAGGGTTATGGACTAAATATAAAAAGAGGTTTTATTTATTTACCATACTCCACTTTATTTATATTTTTATTTATTTACACGTAAATATAAGGTGACTTATGGAGTAAATATAAAAAAATATTTTCCATTATTCTTTATATAATTATGACGAAATGGATGCAAACTTGGAATATGGAAAGAACATTATTCAATCTTTAAATAAACACGAAAATAAGAGATTTGAATTTTTAAATAAAGTGAATTATTCTTTTGTCATTTGTTCCAAAAAATAAGGTCATTTTCTCGAAATTAACCCCAATACCATGAAATATTGGAAAATGAAAGAAAAAAACCTTTTTTACAACCAATGTGGAGGGCGAAATGACTATCATAAATAACTATTCTTGAAAATTAGGGCGAATGGAAGGTTGTATCTCCTAATTTCAAGGGATAAATTTACTTTTTTTATTCTCTCCCTTAAAATAAGGTGCGCTAACCTCCATACCTAATTTTTTTATAAAATAAGTTTGAGGCAATTTGTAACAACGTATTGTGATACAAAATATTCGCCCAATAAAAATATAAAACCCCTTAATTTCGCCCAAGGATAAAAATTCACCCTAAAATTTTCCATGTTAAACCAGTCGCAACACTTACAGGAGCAAATGCCATAACCCTCATATTTAATACTTATACATAAATATCTAAGTTACGTCGCGAACCATGTGTCAAACCCGTGTGCAAGTTTGTCAACCCCTATACGAGTTAGGAAACTTAAATAATTAAAAATCTTACCATGAAGATTAGAATTGCATCGGTAACAAAAGCACAGGGGATGGGCACAAAAATCGTGTTACTCCCTTATGAGTTGCACCTCTTTATTTATTAAATACATAATGCATATGAAGTGTGGCGTAAATATTATGATGCCATGAGGACTTTTTTAGAAGAATAAGTATATGAAAAATGCAACCTAAAAATCCAAGAGCAACACATTTCCTTTAAGGAAAAAAAATAAACGAATATATTTCACCATGTTATACTATTAATATAATTAGTCTTAATACATTTAGATAATCGGAGGATCCATCCATGATTAACAAAATGGGATCTAAAAGAACGTGAATAACATATGAAGGTATTGATGAAACTTTATAATGTATACTATAAAGACTTAAAGGACTAATTACAACATTTTGGGTGAGAAGTTTAGGAAAAGAAGAAGTAAATTGTATGTGAGTAATATATGAAGGTATGAATGAAACTTTATAATGTATACCATAAAGACTTAAAGGACGAATTACAACATTTTCGACGACAGTTTTAGGAAAAAAAAATAAAATTGTATGAGAATGGAGGTATGTTACAAATGGTATTAGAGTTACAGGTTCAACGTTTGGGCCTATGGGAACCCACTGCAAGAGAATAATGTATATAGAACTTTAGATATTGTTATGAATATAAACTAATCTCTGTTATGTGTAGATAACAAGGTAGAAAAGTGAATCAACATTGCAAGAAATAATGGTGGAAGCTTCAAATCCACCTCCTACAAAAGGAGAGGAAATTTATGTGGAGATGGGAGAAGAAAGTACCCCTCCAGTATCTCAAATCTTAGGTATTGCGAGAAGTTTATAGCAAGAATTGCTATTATCAGAATGAGTCATGAATGACTAATGAAGGTCAGTGAGGGACAAGAAGAGTTGATAAGAGACTTGGCCAAAAAGTCAAGTCATAGGCCCATGGAAATAGAGGGGTATGGAGATAAGGTGAACCCCCTAAAGAGGAAATTACTAAAGCCAAGATATAAAATACTAAAAGTGTAAATGAATCTGATAAAACATATCTAAAAATACCGAAATAAAAAAAGAGGAAGAAAATGGAGATGCAGGGAGAATTTAAGAAATTAAAACCCCCTACATTTGATAGTGAAAAGTAGGAGCATGCAGAAACATGGATTCTAAACATGAAAAAGTACTTCCAAGTTTATGAGAATGACAACAATTTGAAGGTGGCGATGGTCCTAGACCTACCCACATCAGGGGATCTCCCCAGTATGAAGTCCCAACTAGAACTCACTCTGTTTGGTGTAGGAGTCCCATCCAGTATGGTGTCCCAGTTGCCATTATCTTAAAGATATGCCTTAACTCTTGCTTGTTAAAACATGAGAGTGGTCTTCTTTGTCTTTGAACAACAAGGTTCACGTGCCTCGAGAGTGCTAGTGTTACTTGTGTGAAGGTTCTTTCACCGCAGAGAGAGATGGTGGGAATCAGTCTCAAGTCAGAAGAGATGAAGTCCCAACTATGTCACAGACACACAACACGACACGACATGCACAGCTTCAGGAGGATAAATACACACGGATGTGGCAGTCACAACACACAAGCGAATACAATGCATATGACACCCAATGAGATAGTCCACGTGAGTGCGACCATTAATATAAAAATTTTACATGAAAGTTTTTGTCTGATGTCGGAGAAGGTAACCAACATGGGCAAGACAACGCTAACAACTTATAAAACACATTTTCATAAATATATGTATTAGAACAGCTGAATGATTTCAATTGTTACAACATGTGTGAAAACGTTCTGCCCTATTGGATAGCTTCTGAATTAAGCGAAACTTCCAAAAGACATTGGTACAACATTACATCACTAACTACAATGCCGGAGTGTTGGAGCCACTACTCGCTCCTCAAAGAAAACATTACAGACTCTCAAGGCTATGTCGAAGGAGGCAACATTAAAAAGTCATTTGCATGTACAAATGAGGGCTATTTATAGCCAAGGGTAAAATTGGCCCTTGTGACTATTCGACTTCCCTCATGACTATTTGACTTTCATGACTTTTCAACTTTACATGACTCTTCAGATTACAAGTGGGTCTCTTGGACTTCCACGTTTCATTACATTGATTTACAATAGTATTTCCCACAATACTCATGTGGCCAACACGACTCGACATGATAGTTCTCATACGTTCATGCTGTTGGTGGTGTGCATGGCTAGCTACAATGCTGTTGAGTGATGGATGTCCTCTTCGTGTATCATAGCTTCACCTCCGCATGGAAAGATGTGCGAAGCTCTCGACGGTCATTTCATTTTCTTGATATTGCATGTGCACATTTCTCCTTGCTTGTACCTTGGCATGCTTGATTTGTTCTTCCGTTCGCGCAAATATCTCCTTGCGTCTTCGTGCATTCGTCTACTTGGGAACACGTCCTCGAATGTTCCTCTGTTCATCCATTTGCGAAGACATATTTTCATGTTCATCCATTTGTAAAAAGTTGTTCTTACATGCTCGTCCATTGGCTCATCCACGAACACAACTCCTTGCATGCACTCCCCTTTTTCATCCCATATATCGTCACATCATGTCTATTCATGTACCTGTCTCTTCAATCACTCATGACAAGATGATATCAAATCCATAAACCTCCTAGTCTACCATGATGCATGGTCATTCTCTTTCGAATGCAGGTGTCTGGGAGAAAGGACAAGACTGCAAAACTATGCAAGGTAAGTTTCAAGCTCGGATGTGAGCACAGGGAACTAATGGTTAAAATTGCACAGAGGCCATTTAGAGACTGAGAAGGACAATCTGGATCAGCAGTGACTGTCCATGGGATCTGGCTCGGTTGGAGGACAAAGTTGCACATTATCCCGGAGGGAAGCAGTGGGGGCAGTAGAGGGCCTTGGCAACAAGAACTGCACAATTTTTTAAGGTACCTGGCAACGGGTTATGAAATTGCTGGAGAGAAAAACTGTGCAACTATTGGGAGGATGACTTGTTGAACACCTCTGCACAATTTTTTATTTGATTAGGATATTGGGCAGTTGAGGGGCTTGCTTATGAAATCTGCGTAGTTTTTTGGGTGAGCAGCCGGTCGATTTTTTAGGTGGCTAGCTGGAAAAACTGCGCAATTTCTGGAGGGCAACAGGGATGGGCACTAGGTGTCTGTCTGGCATGTCTATGCAATCTCTTAATTAGTGAAGTGGGCATAGTCTGCATCCCCAGTCAAACTCTGCTATTGACCAACAAGAGGGTCGATTGATTTTATTACAGGAAACGTAGATTCATATGGCTTGCTGAGGAACTTATGCATTGTTTTGGATGACATTCGTCCCGTCATTTTCAGGATTGCACATTGTAGGCTACCTGGGAGACAGCCCCAAGCTTTGCGCAACTATGGGCAGCAGTACATGTTCACTAAGGAGTAAAACTATGCAATACAGCTTAGTGAAGGTCCGGCTATTGGAGGGTGATCCGGTTGTAATAATTTTAGCAAAATGACTAAGTGTGTGAGCGACTAGACTTGTGCATACATGACCTTCCAAACACACACTCAACATGATTCGACGACAAGAAACCTCAAACCATCAAGACAACATATACTCAGTGTGACTGACCGATGGTGTGAGCGACAAGTGTGACACTTATGATAGATCATTGATCGACTACGAGGAAGCTTGCACGACAATTTATACAACATCATGTGTGAGTGCGATAGATGTTTACATAGCGAACACATCTCAGACATAACCTTCAACATCACCAGAGCGAGGTCACGGGCATGACATAGAAATCAACATATGGAAGATGAGAGTTGGTCGAACAAGTGAAAAAGAAGCAAGACATATATAAGAAACACATAAGATGACTTTGCATGTTTGTGCACATGCATGTTACTGAGGACACAGTGATATGAAAAATGACAAGTAGTCCTACAAACTAAACTAAGAATTTTACTTAGAAAGATGTTTCGTGCTTACCATACTTGCCCTCAAGATGAGCATGCATCCAATGGAGTTTGTATGTGGGCCTCATCTTTTCCATTACTAGGTTCCTTGGTCCTTCTACTCAACTCCTTGAAAGCAATTTCAGCATGTCACATTTTCCTGTAGTCATTAAGAGGTAGATCTACACAATTTCAGTGAACAGTGATTGTTGATGTAATGAGGCCTTGGGAGGCCATTCTGCGCAATTTATGCATGCAAGACCAACAAGACAACTTGGAAAAATCTGTGCGGTTTCGAGGTTCAAAGCAATGTTGCAGCACAGGGGTCTTGACAAGACACCTCTGTGCAATTTCTGAGTCTAATGCAGCTAGACTGTTCTACGCATTTCTAGAGAGTAGTGATGGTTGGGGCCTCTAAAGGATGCAGGGTTTGAGCAAGCAAGGGAGGTTGGTGTCTCTACACACTACGAGGATTCATCAGGCAAGGGAGGAAGCTTGATGGTTTCATAAACAAAGCACATAGTTTCGGGAAGTTGTATGAGGCTAGGTTTCTTGGGAAAATGGCTAAGTGTGAGATTAGTGGAACATATGAAAACATTGATAAGACTCGACTGTGATTGCATGCGGACACTTAGTGACACAACATAGACTATCCTTAATACATAAGACATACTTTTCTTGATGCAACAACCTTCATGACGTGGCTGTGTGAGGTGAATGTGAAACATGTCTATGTGATGGCAACCACTCATATGCACACAATTCCCTTGAAGCAAGACAACATCCCCTTTGCATGACAAATAACAACCCTTGTGCCAAAATATGACACATGTTGCATGAACATGAGGATGCGGGCAACTCTTAAGATCAAGGATGGGAGCTTGAAATCATCAGCTTACCAATCAAGTGACCAAATATAATCGATCGCAGAATCTGAGATAGGCTCTAAAATTAGTATGCAAGCCAAATTTTTAGAGGGTGGTTATAGCCGCTACAACACTTGGTGACACACTGGTAGAACTCTAGCTCTTTGTAAGGACATTTTTTTATGAAAAGCGAGTCTAACCCTTCCGAAAGTATTATTTGGTCCTTTGATCATCGTAGTTCCCACACGAGCTTGGTTGAAAGATGTAGTCCCTATGATTCTCTTGATTGGTTAGCACACATTCCAAGACAATTCAACCCAGTTGTTTTGATTGGGGATGAGGGGTATATTATTGCACAAGTAATATGACAATTAGAGTTTAAGTTTCATATGTGGTGTTGCTTCTCTACCAGTAGGCTTGGGCATTACCCTGGAGGAGTCACATAGGAACACAAGCATCGCTCTGCCACGAGCAAGCCTGGTCAGTACCTTGGCAGAGTTGCTTTCATCACCTCTCTGTGCAAGAATCCTTTCTCTTCTTTCACCTAATTCATTTTTTAAAATTTTAAAATTTTCATAGAATCAGTTTTAGGCACTTATTTATTTCAGGGGCAGAAGAGGGATCCTGACTTATTGAGAGCACAAGAGGTTCTTCCTTCAGAGAAGGATGTTATGTATACCTCTAACATACTTGTTAAGTTTTTCCCGCTCACCTTACTCTACTTGATTGAGCTGACAAGGGTTAACCCAAAACAACTAACTAGAGTAGGTGGTGCTAGTTAGAGTGCAAAAGTTGTGTTTCCACCAAGACTCACTCTGAACATAACATATTTTCCATCAAGGACTCAACGAATGAAGACAACAAGTTCTTCATAAAGAGAGAGGACAACAGATAACTAGATGTCAATAGCTATATAAGTTCTCTTAGATTCACCCGACCTCTCTCAACAGCCAAACATGGTTTCACGGGAGGCTAACCTACTAGCACAAGCAAACAAGGAAAGCAAAAAGAAAAAGCAGAATTAAAGAGAAAGGAAAACAAGAAAAGTAAGAAAGCAAACATGAAAACTAGAATGCAAAGCAAAGAAACACAAAGAAGAAAACACTACTCCTACTCATATGCTAAATAGTGCATGGGCCTACTTACGTGAAGTGATATTTCCAATGCAGCCACTGGCACATTGGCTGGATGATGATGTCGAAGCCATGGTTCACGAGAAGCACATTCAAGCGAACCAACAAACATAAAATATAAAACAATGAAAGCCAACATGCTCTGAGCTCTAAAACATCCACAGAAAAGAAAAGAGTGAATGCACAAGACAAACATTATGCAAACTTAATGTGGTGTTGTGACACACTGCATGTAGATGATAAGCATGCACACTCTTTGTACTGTGACATACGAGTGACCTTGAGAAAGACCAAAAACCTATGCTTTGCAAGTGTGCTTTCTGTGTAAGATTCCTCCAAAGCTTGAGCGATAGGATCATGTGATTTGAGTGGAGGAAGCGAAATCTGGGTGTTTGGTTATACTTAATGCGGAATAGAGAGTGATGAGGAGCTTTGGGTATTTTGAAAATTTTCTGATTAGAAGTGGAACTAACCTCAAGATAGTGAGGGCCTGACATAACCATTAGCTCAGGCTGAAGTACCTCAACAGCCTGCAAGGTTTCCACCTTGTCGAGAGATAGATTATCGGATAACAGTGCCTTAGACATATTAATAACAATTGAGTCAACATCATGATTAGATGAAGAAGTACAAAGATCATGATAACCATGATTAGAAAATTCAGGATGTTTTTCAACATCCTCATGATTTTGTGTATCATAGAGAGGGGTAGATGAGAGTCAAGAATGTTCACCCTTTGTGTTTAAAAAAAAAACAGATGAAAAATCAAGTGGATGTTCAATGAATAATTTGTCCTCTCCACTGTCAAATGATGTACTAACATCCAGTGAGTTCTGTGAATGATTGGAAGTAGATGCATCTGTGGATGGATTTACACGAGGAAAATCAGATATAACAAAATCACTGACGATGTCAGGAAAAAGCAGAGGAGACACGGACAGAAGGAAGTCATCCTTCACTATGGGTTCATTCTCAGATGCCCAGTCATACTCTTCATGAATGACAATGCAGGTTGATTGTGCAACATCAACCTCGTCGATGGCTTGATCCTCGTTCACAATAGGTGTAGAGTCCAGAATGGAAGAACACAGGACAGTGCAATCTGGAGGATTTGTAAAACACAGAGATGGAGGTTGAGGTAACAAGTGTATATGACAACTCACGAGATTCCCAACCAAATCTACATAGTTATTGAGAGTCGTGAGGGTGGGAGGATGCGACAGTTAAACAAATGTGTGTGCACGTTCTCCCACATTACTGTACGGTGGTGGAGTTGTTTGATGAGGGGAAAGCAGACAATCACTTGTGACAGTGACTGTGTTCACTTGGTGTTGCACAACTCCATCACCGAAGTATGCTGAGTGGGGTTTGAACTTCAACTTCATCTTGGGACAAAGTGATTTGGTAAGGCAATATTCAAATATATCCATGAGATACTGGAATTTCATCTGACTTTCGAAGCTTCAAACATGAATAGATGGAAGCACTGCGAAAAATCCATAGGTGATTCACGCGGGTCCTTCCGTTGTTTTAACAATTTTTTATCAATTGCTTTAGGATCAAAATGGTGAAAAATAGATTCAGTTAGATCGTTGAACTGCTTCAATGAGTGCAGGGAGTTATGAGGCAGTATGCCACACCATCACAATGGGCACTCATGAAGTGTGTGTGCAAGCAGCGAACACAACTTTGTTCCAATAAAACCTTACACGTTCTCCATGAGTGCATGGAAGTCATCTAAGTTCTCAGGCCAGGCCACTTTTCCTTCATCATCATAGGCAATTTGTGACAAGTCATCCCAGAACTCCCTCTCGACGTGAAAGGTATGTCCATTGGACAGAAATTTCGAAGGGTGAAATACAACAAACTCCATGATAGATGTGTGAAGATTCAACATAGATTGTAAGGACTAAACTTGCCATCTAGCCTTCACTATAGCGCCAAAATGTTGATGGTTCTAGAATTGCCAACATTAGGGGATCTCCCTAGTATGAAATCCCAACTCGACCGCACACCACTGGTGTAGGAGTCCCATCCGGTATGATGGTCTGGTTGCCATTATCTTAAGGATATGCCTTATCTCTTGTTGTCAACACATGAGAGTGGTCTGATTTGTCTTTGAACAACTAGGTGTGTGTGACTTGTGAGTATTAGTGTTACTTGTGTCAATGTTCTTTCACCGCCGAGAGAGAAGGTGGGAGTGAGTCTCAAGTTGGAAGGGATGAAGTCCAAACATTGTCAGAGACACACAATGCAATAGGACATGCACAACTTCCAAAGGAGCAATCCACACGGATACGACAGTCACAACACACAAGGGAAGACAACACATAATACACCCAGTGGGACAGTCCACGCTAGTGTGACAATCGTTATAACAAGTTTACCTCAAAGGTTTCTTCTTATGTCTGAGGAGGTAACCAATATAGGCAGGAAAATGTTAACAAATTATACAACACATTTTCATAAATTACGTATTAGAACAACTGAATGAGTTCAATTGTTTAACAAAGGTTAAAACAACATGTATTACAAGTGTTCAAGATTAATCTTACAAATAGTTATAAAAAATATGTGGAAATGTGATGGCCTATTAGCAGGCTTCTGAATTAAGCAAAAGTTCCAGGACGCATCAGTACACCATTACATCACTAACCCCAATGGCGGGGCATTGGAGCCACTTCTCACTCCTCAAAGAAAATATTACAGATTCTCAAGTCTATGTGGGAGGAGCAAAGGTGAAAAAGTTCTTTGCATGTAAAAATGAGGGTTATTTATAGCCAAGCATAAAATGAGCCCTTGTTACTGTTTGACCTCCCCCATGACTATTTGACTTTCATGACTTTTCAACATTACATGACTGTTCAGATTACAAGTAGGTCTCTTGGACTTCCACATTTCATTACATTGATTTACAATAGTATGGCCGACAATAGTCATGTGGCCAGCACAATTCATGACATGAATTGACATGACAGTGCTCGTACGTTCATGTTGCTGGTGGCGTGCATGTCGAGCTGCAGTGCTGCTGAGTAATGGATGTCCTCTTCGTGTATCACAGCTTCACCTCCACATGGCAAGGTGTGTGGAGTCCTTGATGGCCATTCGGTTCACTTGATTTTGCATGTGTATGTTTCTCCTTGCTTGTACATTGGCATGCTTGACATGTTCGTGCCTTCACAAAAATATCTCCTCATGTGTTCGTTAGTTCGTCCGTTCGGGAACACATTCTCTCAAGATTGCTTTTTCGTTCGTTTATGAACATTTATTCATATGTTTGTTCGTTCATGATAATTTCTTCTTGTATGTTTGTCCATTCGCTCGACCACGAGCACATCTCCTTGTATGCAATCTCCTTGTTCATCCCATCTGTCGTCACGTCATGTCTATTCATGTACCTGTGTCTATAATCAGTCATGACGAGATAACATCAAATCCATAAACCGCCTAGTCTACCATGATGCATGGTCATTTTCTTTTGGGTGCAGATGATTGGGAGAGAGGACAAGGCTCTGAAACTGTACGATGCAAGTTTCAAGCTGGGATGCGAGCTCTGGGCAGTGCTAGTGAAAATTGTGTAGAGGTCACTCATAGAATGACATGAACAATCTGGATCACTAGTGAGTGTTTGTGGGATTTGGCTCAACTAGAGGGTAGATCTATTCAATTCTTGGAGGGAAGCAATGTGGGTAGTAGAGGGCCTTGGCAGCAAAGACTGCGCAATTTCGAAAGGGAGCTGGCAGCGGGCTTCAAGATTGTTGGAGAAAAAAACTACGCAATTGCTGGGAGGTTGACCTGCTGCATGACTTTATGCAATTTATGAGCTAAGAGGGAACTTGGGTAGCTAAGGGGCTTGCTCATGAAATATGCACAGTTTTCTGGGTGAGTAGCTAGTCAACTACCTCTGTGTCTCACTAGAAAAACTATACAATTTCTAGAGGGAGACAGGAATGGGCATTGTGTGTCTGTCCGGCCTATCTACACAATTTTCTAACTCAGTGGAGCAGGCAAGGTCTGCATCTTCTGCACAATTTCTTAGGGGAGTGAGTCCTTGGGTGACTGCCTGGTTAAACTCTCTGGTTAACCAACAGGAGGCTTGGTTGATTAGCTCACGGGAAGTGCATATTATGATGTATTGCTAAGGAAATTATGCGATGTTATCAATGATAGTTGGTCTGGTCGATTTTAGGATTACACAGTGCAGGTTGCCTGGGAGACAACCTCAGGCTCTACGCAATTCTGGGCAGTAGTACATGTATACTGAGGGCTGAAACTATGCAATCGAGCTCAATGAAGGTCCGACTATTGGAGGGTGATTCGGTAATCATAATTTCATCAAAATGACTAAGTGTGTGAGCAATTGAACTTGTGCATACAAGACCATCTGAACACACACTCAACATGACTCGATGACAAGAAACCTAAAACCATTAAGACAACATATACTCAGTGTGACTAACTGACAGTGTGAGTGACAAGTGCAACACTTATGATAGATTATTGAATGACCATGGCGACACTTGCGCAACAGTGCATACGACATTGTGTGTGACTGTGATAGATGTTTACATAGTGAGCACAAATCAAACACAAACTTCAACATCACCAGAAAGAGGTCGAAAGCATGACATAAAAATCAGCATACAAAAGATGACAGTTGGTCGAACAAGTGAAAAAGAAGCAGGACATGTAGAAGAAACACATAAGATGAATTTTCATGTTTGTGCACATGCATGTTACTGAAGAAAGGGTGATATGACAATGACAAGTAGTCCTACAAACTCAACTAAGAAGTGTACTTTGAAAGATGTTATGTACTTACCATACTTACCCTCAAGATGATCATGCATCCAATGAAGTTTGAATGCAGTCCTGATATTTTACATTACTTGGTTCCTTGGTCCTTCTCCTCAACTCCTTGGAAATGATCTCAACATGTCACCTTTTACTGTAGTCACTGAGAGGTAGATCTGCACAATTTCAATGGACAGTGACTGTTACAAAAATGAGGCCCTGGGAGGCCCGTCTACGTAATTTTTACATAAAATATTGACAACAAAACTTGGATGACACTACACAGTTTTGAGGCTCAAAGCACTGCTACGGGACAAGGGTCCCAGGAGGACACTACTGTGCAATTTTTGAGTGTAGTGCAGCTCAATTGCTTTGCACATTTCTAAATAGAAGTGTTGGTTGGGGCCTCTGCGGGCTGTGGGGTTTCAGAAGGCAAGGAAGGTTGGTGTCTCTATGCTCTACGGGGTTTCAACAGGAAAGGAAGGAAGCTTGATGGTTGTAGAAACAAAGTGCATAGTTCTGGGAAGTTGGATGAGGTTAGGTTGGTTAAGAAAATGGCTAAGTGTGAGATCAATGAAACATATGCAAACATTGATAGGACTCGACTATGATCGCACACAGACACTTAGTGACACAACATAGACTATCCAGAATACATAAGAAACACTTTTCTTGATGCAACAACCTTTGTGACGTGAGTGCATGAGGTGAGTGTGAAACATGTCTATGTGATGACAACCACACATACACACACGATTCCGTTGAAGCATGACAATATCCCCTTTGCATGACAAACAACAACCCCTGTGCCCAAATATGACACATGCGTCATGAAGATGAGAATGCGGAAAACTCTTAAGACCAAGGAGGGGAGCTTGAAATCATCAGCTTACTAATCAAGCAACCAAGGATAATAGATCGCAGGATCCGATGTAGGCTCCGAAACTTTCATGCGAGTGAAAATTTTGGAGGGTGGTTGTAGCTGCTACAACAGAAGGCCAGACTGGCCATTTATCAGTTAAAGGGGAAAATTTCCCTCTAATAGGAGGAGGTCAAAATATTTCATACGCTAGAAGAGAAGACAATATCTTGGGAAGAGGTCCATAAAAAATTTAGGTCTAAATATTTAAATGAAGGGTACTATGATGACTGGACAAACGAATTCCATGAGTTAAGGATGGGCCAGTTAACTATGATGAGTTCGTTGCTAAATTCACCAATTTACTACATTATGTTCCCTACATCAAGGAAGATAAATACAAAGAGAATAGATTTTCAAACTGCTTAACTGTATCTTATAAAGAAGGGATTGAGTTTGAGAATCCTAAAACTATGGATGAAGCAATCAGGAAAAAACGATTGTGTTATCAGCACTTTAAAAATAGAGGAGAAGGTCCCAAATCTTGGCAAGGTAGGGAAAAAAATAAATCTACAAGCGGGACAAAAGGAAAAAATCTTTCATATCTAAAGAAGTTTGTAAGGGATCACCAATGGAAGAATTTCAACAGAAGTATTCTTCCCCAACCTGCTTAATCTCAAATCAGGTCAAAATTAATGGAGTTTAATAATAAGAGGATAAGTTGATTTAAGTAAAGATAAACTTTGAAATGTTGGGGATGTGGAGAGCCCCATCTATTAAGGGACTATCCACATAACCAAAGATCTCTTCAAAACATACAAGTTATACATGAAGCGACAACAATAAATGATATTGCAAAAACATCCCAAAGATAAGTGCAAGCTTAGAATATATACAATCAGTGCACCAATCCACCATGATCGAGATGGAAGGTAGCATACTAAACCATCACGCATCTAGATTGATTGATATAGGGACTATTCTTAGCTATATTAGCCCATAGATACAGGAAAGGTTTAACCTAAAAGATGATAAATTTAAGCATGCATGGTCATTACAACTAGAAAGAAGCACAAAAAGCAAGGTAATTAACCATGTGGAGCAATGTCTTGTGAACTTAAACGGTTTTTCAACTAAAGTAAATTTAAAGATACTTACTTTAGGCTTTTATGATCTGTTTATAGGGAGGGAATAGCTAGAAAAACACATAGATGTACTGAAGAGATTAGAAAAACATTTAGCTGTGTAAATTAAGAAGGAACAACACAAATTATGAAAGGCATACCAAAATTGAATTTAGTTATACAAATTTTAGCGTGAGAGTTGAAAATAAGCTCAAGAAAAAGGATGCCAATTCTTTGTTATCCATATTGTAGAAAATATTCAGAAAATAAAAAATCAAGGCTTATAGGACTTGCTAGTAAATAGGGAATTTAGAGATGTATTCTGGGAAGAAATTCCAAGACTACCCCCTGTAGAGACTTAAGCTTCTATATTGACATAGTACTAAGAGTTGCCCCAGTGTCTAGAGCACCTTTTTGAATGAGTGTCCCAAAATTATTAGAGCTAAAAATTAAGTTGCATGAATTACTTAATAAAGGTTACATTAGACCTAGTATTTATTCGTGAGGAGACCTGGTATTGTTTGTGAAAAAGAAACATGGTATATTTAGAACATCCATAGATTATAGACAAGTCAATAAATTAACTATAAAAAAAAATAACTATTTCCCTGCCTTGATGATCTGTTTGATAGTAAGGGGGGAAACTATCTTCTCAAAATTGACTTGAGAACTATGTACCATTAGTTAAGAATAAAAGATGAATACATTCAAAAAACAAATTTTCAAACCAAGTACGGTAACTACAAATTTGCAGTGTTATCGTTTGGTCTTAAAAATACACCAACAATATTTATCTGTTTAATGAAGAGTGTACTTAGTAAGTACCTTGATAAATTTGTACTCGTTTTGATAGATGATATTTTAGTGTATTCCAAAAATGAAGAGCGGGAAGAACATTTGATATTGGTACATGAGTATTGGATGGAGGGCTTTGGTTAGTAGTGGTAAGATAAAAATAGATGATTTACTCACCGACAACAAACTGGAAGAACCAATCACACCATTAGTGACGCAAGTACAAATAAACACTAACCATAAACAAACTTACAACAATATTGAAAGCCAAATAATCAGAATGTATATAAACTCTCAAACAAATTATTATTTAATCAATAAGATAATTGCAAAAGCATTTCTCAATTCCTCACACTCACTCATATAATACATGCTTTTATGTCTCATAGGCTCACGTGAATTTATACAAATGGATTAGAACCCAAGTATGTTCTAGATTCCTAAACTAACTCCCAAAATATCTCTCATTATCCCCAACATCTCTCATCTAATCCCTTATCCCTATATAAGAGCTAACTAATCCATAATCATCTCAAACCTTCCACAATACTCTGGAATCTTCTCCTATTTACAATAATATTCATTCTCTCTTAAAGACTATAGAGAAATACAATAAATTATTAAATCCTCACTTTACAAACTAACTCCTCTAGTAAACAATTGACCCAGGTTAGATGCACCTGCATCAGACTCCCTAGGTAAAAGAAAATCATCATCTCCCAACCATCAGTCTTCATAAGATGATAAAAATCCTCCTGGATCCCAAACTTTAGTTTGTCGCTGATCATGTACTCTATTATTCTGTTGATGTTATGTGGATTTCCTCTCTTTCCTTCGAGGCTTCCAAACTTTATGTTGTAATTCTCCCTACTCCTTTCTCATAAATGTGTGTTCTGTTGTCATCAACAAGCTTTTGCGATCTGCTTTCCTTCTTGCAATTTATCTCTTTTGGGATACTTTCACCATCAATCTTCTAATCCCTTGAATTTCCATGTCCAGCTTGTCTTCTTGCTCATAAAAATCACCCATTTTTTGATGAAAATGATTGTTTTCCTCGATATCTATGTCTTTGTAGATTTGCATAGGTTCCTCCAATGGTTCGTGAGCTTCCTGAAAACACAAAATAAGTGCTAGTTTCAAAATCATGAGACCTAGAGGTCTCTCTTCTGACTTCTTGCATCCCTTCCTTATGTAGCATACTATCCTTCAAGCTATCGACTGACTCTTCCTCATCTTCTTTAATTTTCTTATTGCTATCCATATTCATACATTCATCATCCTCAGGTTATTGTTGCCTCTTTTCAATCTGCACAATAGTCTTCAATGATTGTTCTTCAGAATAATTTATGGTTCCATTTGTGGGAATCGACCCTACATTCACATCATCATCATTGTCACGCAGCAATGATCATTGATATCGTTCACAAATGTATATATTTGTCTGGAATTTCTCTACTTCTAAAACTTTCAGTTTACGCTTCAGTAGTCTTTCCATTAACTCTTTAATTGGTCATTTAATTGTTTGGATTATTACCCATCCATGTCTTTATCTTTCTAACAACTCCATTAATATGTAAAGTCATGCCTTTAATTCCACGATTTGTTTCTCTCCATCAAAAAGTCTAACTACTATGTTATCGCTATGACATTTCTCTTGATCCATCTTCACCTTCTTGTGTGAACTTCACCTTGTTCACTGTAACCTGCAACTAAATGACTTTACCAAACTCTCTCCTCTGAACTTGGTCAATGGTTCTTTTCACTTGAAACTTACTCCTAAGCACTCCTTGATCCTATGATTCCTTTGATGTAACAACTACAATATATATTTCAAATTGTCTTCACAATGACCAAACTTTTTGGGTGTCGGGCTCTGCCAATCTTACACCCATTACATTCAGAGACTCAAACTTGAGTGCACTTTTGACTTATGACTCTGACTCTAGATTTTGACATTAATTCTTCGTTTAATTAAAGAGATATTTCAACCCATATACAAATTAAAATACCTTGAAAATTTGTGGATGGTATATATACTATTCGTGATTTTTTCATATACCATTTCATACATTACCATTATAATCAGTGAATAAAAAGAATTATGCATTCTCAAACCCACACATGGTTTTATGAAACCATATATCACCCACTCAAAACATTGTGCAACAACTCACCATTTATCATTCAACATTTATTCTAACCACTTGTTCTTTATCTTCATAAAACCCACCATACCTTTACTTTCACCTTTACCTTTCATGTTTACTTTCACCTTTAATACAACACCTTTACCTTTACTATTTACTTTTACCTCAAATTTTACATACTCAACTTAAACTCTCAAATTCACTTGTGAATTCATATTTACATGGAGAGAACTTTTTACCATTTCTACTTGAGTTGACAACAAGAACTTGTCACGACTTTCTAAAATTGATCCAATAAATTTTAGGTATTCAACTTGACTTTTTATTTTTTAAACTCTGAAATTCACTTGCGAATTCATATTTACATGGAGAGAAGTTTTTACCATTTCTACTTGGGTTAACAACAAGAACTTGTCACGACTTTCTAGAATTGATGCAATAAATTTTAGGTATTCAACTTAACTTTTTATTTTTTAATTTCTTTTTACCTCATCATTGTTTTACTCTTGATATCACTTTGTAAAAAAACTCCATTAATGTTCAAAGCCTTGTGGTAAAATAAGAGTGACACTTATTTTATTCCCTTTCAAATACCAAAAAGATAAAGATGGAAACCTTGAAATCCAAGTGAACTTTAAGTAGTGAGAACTTCTCCCAAAAGTCCACCTTAAGTGTGATTTTTTTTCAAAATAAATTCGTTTCCATGTGAATATTGTAAAAGAAATATACCTCTGTAATTATTAAGCACTCCACATTTATCAAAGTTCATTCAACCCAGATTCCACGGGCGCTTCTCCCTTCAATACTTCAACTTTTAGTATTATGTTTCCTTCATAGCACACGAAATGTCTTCAATAATTGTCAACGGCTCCTCTTTGCAGCTATCAAATGGAATCGTCATCAAATTATACAAATTTTTAACTCATTATGAATTGATGTTAAAACTCTCGTCCCGTGGAAACAGGATCTCCTCTTTCTACAGCGCTGCCAGAGCGCTCTTATAAAAACGATTCTTCTGCTCGCTATAGACGATGGCACGTTTTCTCTTTTCTCTGGAATCTCTTTCAATGGCTTCCTCGATAGTATTTAAAACTGCATTGTGAATTTGATAACACTCGAAAGCAGAGTAATGACTTCAGATAGTGGGTTGTAGTGACTCCAAGGCCATTCCTAAGATTCTTCTTTATGCGTAATTGTAGTTGTAATCACTTTCAATGCACTTTCCAGTAATACGCAATAACTTTGCAAAAAAATTGAAATGACCGATGTATATAGTCACAAATCACAAATAGTTAGAAAGCATGGCAACCATAGTGAACAACTCTACATTCAAACAAGCTATTAGCTCGGAGACCAAAATTGACGTAGGTACAAATAACCACTAACCATAAATACACTTACAACAATACTGAAAGCCAAACAATAAGAATGTGTATAAATTCTTAAACAAATTATTATTTAATCAATAAAATAATTACAAAAGGATTTCTCAATTCCTCATACTCACTCACACAACACATGCTTTTATGTCTTATAGGCTCACTTCAATTTATACAAATGGATTACAAACCAAGTATGTTCTAGATCTCTAAACTAACTCCCAAAATATCTCTTACGATCCCTAACATCTCTAATCTACTCCCTTATCCCTAAAAAAGAGCTAACTAATCCATAATCTTCTCAAACCTTCCCCAATACTCTTGAATCTTCTATTTACAATAATATTCATCCTCTCTAAAAAACTATAGAAAAATACAATAAAGAATTATATCCTCACCTTACAAACTAACTCCTCTAGTAAACAATTGACCTAGGTTAGATGCAGATGCATCAATCAACAACATGTGATTCTTTACCCGGAGCTTGAGGAACCATTTTCGAAGGTCATGGAATTTTTTATATCTTATTATAAAGCATGCTAGATTGGGTATAAACATGATCCAAGTATTGGGCACAAGAAATTACTTTCTCTTCGGTTACAAGTCCACCCTTAGCTACGTCTTTTGTTATAGCTGCTAACAGAGACTTAATAAACCATTCCACTAAAAACTAATCTAGAACATATGTCTCAACTAACAGACGGCGACGTCTCCACTTAGGAATATGATCAGAGATGTGAGTGGGATTAGATTGTTTGAAGCTGGTCAGAAGTTCCATTTCAGTTTCGTATCTAATGGACAAGTAGAAATGTGTGAGGAAGGTGGTAGCAAAGGCACATAAATTTTTAAACAAAGCTCTCACTAATTCAATATACCATTTAGTTGTCATATTGGTAAGAGTACACTCAAAAATATGTAATTGAATCAAATCATCACTAAGGGAGTTTGATGAACACCACAAGGTATAAGTCATGACATGCATCAATGGGTCTTCTCCAGGATTCCCATTGAATTTTGGGACATCATAAGGCAATTTCATAGGAATAATCGGCCTCCAAGGCGAATGAGAAATAGGATCATCTTTGAGCTGAGTCAAATTAGGAAATTTGTGAGTTTCAAGAAATGATAACTTCTTGTTAAAATTTGGTGGAGGATAAACTATATAAGATGGAATAACCTAAGAAACAAGAATTTATGCTCCATGATAGGGAGGGTTTTGATAAGGAGGAACGTGGGCACTATAATAAGGATGATTCTGATTACTAGCATACACATGACCTAGTTGTTCAGCTCTATGATAACTTTGCAAATGCTGGAGAGGCTAGGTTTGGACTTGTTGGCCTTGATAGGGTACTTGAGGATGACCCTAATAAGGTTGATATTGTTTCCCCATGCGATTTTTCATCATCCCAACATAATGTGGATTCAGTGTATGTGGTTCCATACTACACTAAATCTTTCCTACCAAGATTTGAAGAACACCTTGTCCAAGAAACTGAGATTGTAAGGTAGCTTGTAAAGGTTGGGTAAGTGGAACTTGTGGGGTACCAGATACCGACAGGATGGATTGGGTCATAGTTACTGCCTATAAAGGTTGAATTTCATGAATTTGATCTTGTATACGTACAAATTGATAAGTAGGAAATTGAGATGTGGATGAAATAGGTTGAGAATTCAAAAATGGATCCACAATCGAACTGGGTTGTATGGGAAAAGTAGGTTTCCAAAAAATTAACACCCATTCCAGGATGTAGAGGATTTAGATAAGGCTGAGCACGAATTTGAGGTATACCAACAAACATTTCCCCCCCTACTAAAGGAGGAGGGGATTATAGAGGCAATTTCCTCCCTTGAGGAGGGTACCCAACATTACGAGAGTTATGATTTTGAAGGTAACCAAGCCCAATAACATAAGGGCCAGCATGTTGTTCAACTATAGGTGTACATGGAGGGGAAGGAGGAGGCTATATAGTGCTCATTAATGAAGTTCTAGATGGAATTCCATAAATAGGTAAAAGGGGAGAGTCCTGACCATGGACTAGATGTCGCACAAGAGAAGGTGCCACATAATGACTGATAACCAGGCGGGACGAACGGGCCACCATACTTATGTGCATATGGTGATGTCACAAACATGGATGAGGAAGAAACACTAGTTGTCACAGCCATAGTTGAGGACACTAGCTAGGAAACCATAGAGGATTTAGTCATGGTTGATAATCCCATAGAAAATTGTCATGACAAACTCACGGATGAGAAGGAAGAATCAAGTGAAGGAGTTGATTCTGGATTTTGAAGAAGAGGAAGAGGAGGAGTATAATAAAAATGAATTCCATTCCAATTAACTGGAGTAGAGGGACAAGATTATTCCTATGGTATCTCTTCGATCTCACAAGACTAGGTGGAAGGGGTTCACCAACGGGTCCAAGATATATGGTTTGTAGTTATGTCTGATATAGAGGAAGAGAAGAGGGAAGTCCTAAAGTAATAGGTTAAGATGGTTGAGGTACTTTAGGTTGAATAACCTTAGGAAATAAGGTCTCTGATTCAATAAATTTAGGTTCAATGACCTCATGCAACAAAGTCTCAAGTGCTCCAATTTCAACTATGTCAGATTCACTAGAAAATGATGAAGTAATATGAGGCTTAGTTCTCTAAGGAAAAGTTGATTATGGTTGATCATATTTAGGAGGAGGGCCAAAAGTAGTTCTTGAAGTTCCCGATTTGATAATTTGTTTCTTCTTATGCTTATAATAATGACTAGGAGTAGCCTTTGGTGGAAGAGGAAGATTATTTTGCATTCTACGTGAGTGAAAAAGAGGATGGGTGTGTTCTTCCACATTGAATTAATAAATTTTAGTTAACATAAAAAATAAATAAAAAAGAGAGTAATATTAGGCATAAAGGTTTACCAAGAAACCATTAACCTCAATATACACCTTCGAGAACCAAGGACTTAACGTACATGCCAAAAATCTCTCTAAATGCTTTGTTCGGTGTATCATGATATACAGGGTGACCAACTGAGCTACCTATGGTGAGGATAGAAACCTGTGTTGGACTTACAAAATATACTCGATGATATGTGGAAGTGCAGTCCGTAGTATTATTTTCTAATGTGTAACCGCTCGATGAGAGTGTTCCCATATATTTTTCATGCATTGAGCATCATCCAATATACCCAAAGGTATGCAGATTATGATTTGATGCACTTGGATACGTGGAACGATATATCACCATTGGGGTACAATGCTGGAAAAAAATGACAACTCTTACATTTAACGACGCCAGAACACATCTCTAGACTATACCTATAAATGTTTGTGCTAATGTTACAAATGCTCCTTAGGTTGATTCAAAATATTTTAAATTTATCTTTGATTAAGCTTCGATTTCATGGCTCACCGCGAATTTCACATGAATATCCTAAAATGCAAGCTATCATGAAGAAATGGAAACTTCCACTTTCAATGAGAATCTACCTAAAGAAGGGAAGAGACGAAGAATATGTAGCAAACAATAACTAAGTTCAACTCCATAAAATTCAACCATTCCGATTCAAATTTAATCACAGAACCTTGGATGCAAATGCAAAGATATTTTTCTTTTCAACATCCCCTTAACTTTAAAAATGAGAGAAAACTAAGATGCGTGCCTAATCGTTGATAAAAAGAAACTTTTTAGAACGATGACTAGAACACCAATTCTTTCAAGAACTCAATGAATAAAAAATTAGTTTGCTAATGACCTAATGACAAGAATAAAGGAAAATCTAAATAAATTATCATCAAAGGCAATCAAAACCATAAGAAAGCATATGGAGGATTCTAAGAAACACTAAAAAACAGAGGGACATAAGGAGGAGTAGCTGGAAGAAGGCTGGATAGAGAGAAAACCAAAACAAGGCTAATTTTGGCATGAAAGAGGGGTCAGCGCAGGTGTGAAAGGGGTAACAATGCTCTAAAATGTAGGCACAAAGAGGGTTTGAGTGCACAAAAATGCAGACGCAAGGAAGGCTCAAGTGCACTGCAATGCAGTATCTCCAGACTAAAGGGTTTGCTAATCAATTAACCTTAAATTATGACAAAAAGAAAGCAATTGAATATTGTTTACAAGTCCTCCTATGTCTAACTGTGACTGAATGAAACTATAAAAATCAAAACAAGAGGAAAAATCGACACTAAGGGAAAGAAAAACCCACCAAGGGATTCAATCAATCCCTAGTATGGTTTCTAATTTGTTATACAAAATCTATGACTATGGACATAAGTGTCCTCCCCAGGCCTTGTGGACTGACCCAGAACAACAGAAAGCAAAGGGAAAAATGTCTTCTGTAAAGCAATTGAATGACAAGATGAGGCCTACCTAGAATCTGTCGCACGCTTCAATATTTCCTCGGCTTGTACATTCTAATATTAGCTTTGATTGCTATAATTAGAACCTGCACAATGAAAAAAGACAAAACAAAGATCTACGACATATATGTAGGATAATCCAATCACTTCATTCAATAGATCAACATGGTATGGAAATACATGAAATCATAACATCATATATAAGAAAAAATTCTACTCTTTGTATTAATAGAAATGGAGAAAGTTACAACCAGAAGTAGGAGTTGACCTTGTAGAAGAGCTCCCCAAGTTGACTTGTCATTTTATTTTCCATAAAGCATGCCTCTATGTCACCCTAATGCATGGAATAATGAATCTAAAAGAAAAAATATGAGTGTAGAATCAATCTCAAAATACCAACCCCTTGCCCATGGATCGTTGTAAATATATAGCTGTGAGAGGTATTTTATGAATTCTTATCCATTTACCAATCTAGGATTGAAATCCAAAAGTGATGGGCAGATGAGCTCAGTTAATGAGTTGGTGATTTCTCCAACGTGGAATCAAATAGGATTCAAATGTTTATCCAAGGTAAATTGTTGAAATAAACTCAGGAAGCTTGTGGAAGAGGATACTTTTGGATTATTTTTATTTTTCCCGAATCTGAAGAATCAGCACACCCCTAAAACTGACGAACCTGCTGGTGGTCAATGCAGGTGCAAAGAGGGTTAACCTAGTAGTCGACGCTAGTCCCTAAAGGACCAAGGTGCGCTAGGCCTTAAAAGATTTGGGATTCAGAAGTTAAGAGCAGAAACTAAAGGATTTAGCAGTCATGCTTAAGGCTTTATGTACGGATGATGTTGATATGTTGAAGGATGTGAATTGATCTTGTTTGCATGCCTAATAACGAGATGTGACAAAATATGCTATAACAAGGATCATACTAAGTCTAATCTAATGCATGTAAAATAATGAGCTTCCCAAAAAATTACATACACCACAATTACACTTAATGTATAAGCCATGAAACGACATACATATAAATGGCATTCCATGCAGCAACATCTCCTTTATCATTTGTTCCAAACAAAATTCCATGCAACTAACTTGATGGTTGCCATGCATAATAAGAAACAACCAGAGATGTTTTTTTTTGCATGGCTATTATTAACTCCTAAATAATTAAAGAAAAAGTTTTGCTAACTCATAAATCACATTATACTATAGTAAAAAGGACCATACATACATCAAAATATATTCAAAGATATTATTTAATCATCTATAATGCTAACTAAATGAAATTACGAAGCTATATAACTTGAATCTAGTTAGGGCACTTTATGTTACTAACAATTGTGAAGAAATTCTTGTGCATCCTATGTCAAGTCCTTTGGTTTGAGGACATAATTCATTTCTCCAATCATATCTTTCATTTACTAATAACCTAGATAGGTGCATTACAGCTCAAAAGAATCGTGTAACATTTGGTTTAAAGTGTGTTTATGTTGTATTATATCATCTTCTATATTCCAATACATAATGTATACCTCATGCTATTCATCTTGATGATAGCCAATTGTGTCGAACACAATAGTCTTTAAATTAAGAATTGAATGTTAAGAAGGAAGTGCATTCAAATATTTATAATTCGTGTGTTGCTGGTTTCTTGGAGTCATTTCATACGAGGCCCATAAAAGGGTATTATTCTAATCTCTCGAGAGACAGGAATGAGCACATGTAACATCATACATAACCCCATGTTCTTTCCTTGTGTTTTATAAGGAGAAATAATGAAATTGTAGTCATATATGAAAAAACCCTCCTAGAGTGACAAATATATTAGATGTATGTTACTACTATATGTGGATTTATTTTATCAATATTTATAATCGTGGCAGACAATGATTTGGAGAATTGTGTCATGAGAAACTTCTAAAGGGATAGGATGAATAATTGAACATAGAAGAGGTTTGTCTAACTTTTCCATTCTTGGAGATTTTTCTTTCCTAATGACTTAACCACCATTTGGATTATTCAAATGTGAGGAATCCATAAAATCCTTTGATATTTTACTTATGAGGCTTCTTTTCATATATGAGATTTGACATTTTTAGGAAGGGATCATTGTATTTGCATTGATATAGATGACATGGTATTGGAAAAATAATAAGGGGTGAATTCTTGAGATAATAGGCAATTGCTTATGCTTCTAATGTTTAGCTATAACATGTTATGGAGGAGGATTTTTCGTTTTTCATTTTAAAAAAATAATGCATCACACAGATCACCTCACACACATCACCAATGGTTTATAGCATATATGTAAAAAATCATCTCCATTTATCTATATGACATAAAATTTTGTATAAAACGTTTATTTTTAGGATAAATAGAAGTTTGTGGTGTATTGTGTATGCATAATCCAATGAAAACCTTACAATGTGGGTTTCCATTGACACCATGAACCATTAGAATGAATATATGATGGAATATCATGTTATAAAATTCTATTCACTTTTCCTAGTAAGATATTTTTGAAAACCAAGTTAATGCTAAATTCACCTTTTCAGTCAAATTGAAAATCAAATTGCAATGAATAATCTAATATGTCCACTCTTTTTATACAATACAAGCATTGGAAAGAGGTTATTTCAATTAATAAAATATATTTTACTATTATTTTCTATATCGTTATATTTTGGTGATGAGAATTACATTGGTGATGCCATAGAATATTTTGGTGTTGAGAATGACATTGGTGATGCCTTACAATGCTAAAGGAGTAAGGATTTAAGAATTAGGTGCTCAAGATATACAGTATGAGCATTAGAGGATTCAACAGTTATAAGTATCAGATCATGGACATTGGGGAGTATAAGCATTAGAAGATTCAACACTTATAAGTACTGAATCATGAACATTGAAGATTAGACATTATCGTGATTAAAGTAGATTTATTATAGTTATTATAACATAATTGTATATTTCTATGAAATTAATAATAACTATTATAACTAATTACTAATAGTTTAATACACCTACTACAATTAAAAAATACTATTTTATCATTTATAATGATGCTTAAACCAAGTTATAGTTCTATGGAACTTCAATCCACTAAGGGAAATAAATGCTACTAACCACTATGAGAAGAGATGATTGTGCATCCTATGTGAAGTTTTGTTATTTAGTGACATCTTTCATTGCTCCGCTCATATCTTGTACTTGTTGATCACCTAAATGAATCAATTCTCTCTCAAAAGAATCTGGTAACATTTGGTTTGGAATGCCTTCATAATGTATGATCACATCTTCTCTAATCCGATAGATATGTCCTACCTCATTTATTCATCATTACCATACTCATTTTTTCCTCTATATCCATCATAATAGTACTTAAGTATGAAGTGGTTGTTATCAAGTGCATCAAAAATGTCTAGTCTACAATATTTGTATCATGCCAATTTTTCGAAATCATTTCATCAATAATACATTGTATTAATGTAACCTATCACAAGTGAAGAATGTACGCAAATGGCACGATACATAAACCTATGTTCTTTCGTCGTGTTTTAGAAGGAAATATTAGAAAACTACCGTAATAATATGGAAAAGCCCTCCTCCGTCGTGTTTTAGAAGGAGATATTAAAAAACTAAAACTACCGTAATAATATGGAAAAACCCTCCTCCAGTGACAAATTTACTAGATGTAAACCATGGACTATATGTGAATATATCGTATATGTCTTGTAATTGTGGTAGGAGGATGATTTGGGACCTTGTATCATGGACAACTTCTCATAAGTTAAATAATTGAACAATAATGAGGCTTGTGTCACTTTTGTATCCTTGGATATTTTTAACTCCTAATGAATTTGCCACCATTTGCACTATTGGAATAGCACGAATCCATACAATAATTTGATGGTTGACTTATATAGCGTCCTTTCATATATGGGATTTTTACGATGAGATCATTCTAATTGCATTTATATACATGAAATATCTTATTTTCAAAATTAGTAGGGGCTAAATTCTTGCAATCATACGGAGTAAATCATGGTGGTAATTTCCAATTATGATACGTCACTAGTATTCTTTTAGCTTTTCACATTTTTAATAATCACATGTCAGGAATGGTTCTTCAACAATACGTCAGCAATGGTTCCAGCAGATATGAAAAAAAATAGTTTCCAAAATTTAATATATATATAAATATATTTTGGGATAAAAAGGTTATATATATATAAAATTAATTTTGGGATAAAAAGGTGTTTGGGGCTAACGAGTCTGTCATAGGGCATTAAATGCCTGGTTATATGCAGGTTGGATAACCCGATAACACGCGAGCGCTTATTTCTTATTTATATAGTCTCCCCACTCGCGTGTTATTGGGTTATCCAACCTACATATAATGGGACATTTAATACCCTATGTCAAACTGGTTAGCTCCTGTCCTTCGTTTCCGTTTCCGCTTATATAGCATGAATTACTAGGATGAAAAGATGTTGAAATATCATATAATAAATTTCTGTGACTTTTTTCTCGGTAGGAAATTTGCGGAAACCAAGTACTGCTAAACGCACTTTTTGATTCAACCTCATAACCGAATTGTTGCGAGGAGTTCTAATAACTATACTATGTTTATATACTCCAGGCATTGAAAAGTAGATGCTGAATTTGGCAGAAGATATTTTATTGTTGTGGTCAATATTATTGTATTTTGTTGTTGGGGGATTACATTAGTGATTTCCTACAATGCTAATGGAGTAAGCTTATAAGAATTAGGTGCTTGAGATATTGACTATAGTTGTTGGAGGGTTCAACAATTATAGGTATGTAGTGAGCGGCAAAAGTGTTAGCCATTAAGTAATTAAAATTATTAAAGTATAATTTTAGTTGGTCACTAAATTCATATTAAAAATTATATTTGATTATTCATCCATATTAATTGCATTTCAATAATTTTAGGTTAAATTTTTAATAATTGTAAGTTATTTATTATATTGAAATTAAAAAGTTAAGTTTATTATTTTTTTAATTATGCTTTAATTATGTTGTCATCACGGTAACAAAAAAGACAGGCGACTTTGATTATAAATAAAAATAATTTAGAAGTATTAATATCAAAGTAATTTAAAAATAAAATGCATGAGCATAAAGGAAATGCATGATTAAAAAGGCATGTAATTAAAAACACAATGTATGAGTACAAAGGAAATGCATGACTGAAAAGGCATGACATTAACCAATGACAAAAAAAAATACAAAAATACATAAAAGTTAAAAAGGAAAATTTGAAATGTCCCTCTACATAGGGTAGAGGGACTTACAAGACTATATTAGAGAGGTGAACCAAGTGATAATATAGGTTTAAATTTATTTTTGGTTAGTCCTAATGTGGCTAAATCCATAAAGAACCAACTAAATCAATAAAGGACCTCACCATTGATTTCATTTGCCCTTTTGTTCAATAAAAAAACTAGGTAATTCTAATTTTGTGACTGAACACTATAATGGATCCTCAAATTCATAAATATGATATTATTTTCATCCTTATCCATGTAACTCACAAGTTTGAATAAGGTGTGACAATCACATAGATAAGCTTTTCCAAAATAAGGATGGAGTCATCTACGGAGGTGGAGGAATTGACCGAACGACTAAAAGTGGGTGGAATTTAGGCAAAAACAATTCAAAAAATCTTGTAGTAGAAGTGTTTGCATCTTGTTTTTGATGGTGGAAATGGATTCAGTACCATAAAAACCCTCTAGGACACGAAAAATATTGAAGTTTGACAGCTGTAACTTGAATTTAGAAAAATTCCTACCAGATTTTATCAAAATATGGCCAAATTTCCATAATTTTCAAAGCAAGAAAGCAATCTAGCTAAACTACAATAATGAAAATTACCATTGAAAACTTAATGCATCACTAATACTAACAAATCATGGGGATTATAAAGTACTTTCAAGTTCACTATTACAACTTGTATTTAAAATTTTACAACCTTGGATGGTTGTTTCAATGTGTAAAGACAATTTCTTAGTATAAAATAATTATGGAGGTTTTTTTATGTGTTATACAAGCCACATGTACAAGTCAGACGAAGACTAGTTTCCTCAAATAACTATGTGATTGGAAACTACATTTACAAGGGTGTTGAATGTTTTAATGGTGATTTTTGTGTGAAATAGAGGAAGGTAATATTGTTGAACATGAAAATTTTCTCGAAAGGAAATGATATTAAAAAAAAACCAAAATATCCTTAAAAAACACCAAAATATTTTTAAAATATACAGAGAAGTGACTTCAAAAATTGATATATGAGTGAAATACAAGCCAATTTGAGGTAACTTCTCTCTTTTATAATAGAAAACATGTACTAATGAAATGATACTAAAAATAAGTCATATGAAAAGAAGCCTATGATTATAATAAAAATAAGTCATATATGGAAAGAAACATATGATTATAATTAAAGTGTTTAGCCAAGAAAACTAAAACTAATATAACAATAGAAATGCCACAATTCAATATACAAGTATTAATATGGGGGTTTATCTTAATATTCAACTAATATAACAATAGAAATGCCATCATTCAATATATAGGTACTAATATGGGGATTTCCCTTAATACTTGATTAGACATGTTTTCCACATCAATATATACGTATTAATACGAGGATTTCCCTCAATATTCGATTAGACAAGTTTATTCAATATGTATGTACTAATATGGGTATTTCCCTAAATACTTGATTAGACATGTTTTCCACATCAATATATAGGTATTAAATAGCTATTAATATAGGGATTTCCCTCAATAATTGATTAGACATGTTTATGTGTAGATAACTCATTTTCCCATGTATCATTTTCTACTTTCCCATGTCTCCTTTTCTGCTAGTAGGTTCTCTCACTTGATGGGATACTTATTATTTGATTGATTTAAGAGTGACTTAATCCAATTTTGAAAAATTCTTTCTGATCTAGTATATTTTTAAAATTGTATTAATATTTGAAAAACTGTTTTGTATAAGATCTTGTACTTAACTACTTTCTCTTAGCAAGAAACATGAAAGAAAGAATGGGTATATAGATGCAAAAGGAGGAAACTCTAAATTGTAAGCAATACTAGCAATCTTCTAATTTGTAAGCCATACTAACAATCTTTTGCAACACCTTATATGAACCATACTACATGAAACAATTTTTTTTTTCTTTTGTTGCAACATTTTATGTGCTATAACTCAATAGTTTAATAACCCCATGTTAGTGATATATCCAATCTCCACTTCTCAATCCTTCACTTTCTTTTTCAATGGAGAATCCTTCACTCCGTTTCTCAATCGTGATGTGAGGGAACGAGGATGATATCCTTAAAGTTCAATAAATAGGGACATCTTTTATAAAGTCATTTTCTTTTTCAATGGTCAATCACTCAGTATCTTTCTAATTCGTGATGGGAGGGAACGAGGATGATATTTTTAAAATTCAATAAATAGGGATATTTTTGATAAATTATGGAAATTCTAATTCATGATGGGAGGGAACTAGGATGATATTTTAAAGTTCAATAAATAACGATATTTTTTATAAAGTATGGAAAAATGTGTTGCGTTAACATTCTGACAAGGTAAGGAAAACACCATCATGTTCATTTATCAAATTCAAAATAAAAAATATATCTTTATAGAAATTTGATGTAGGAGCATTCAGCTCAACATTATCATTGTATTCTAGTAGACATAGGGGGTTTTTTGTTTCAAGGAAGTTGGTTTCCTAATTATTGAATTAATGTAATTACTAATGTTTTGAATGATTTTAATGAGAATAGGAATTAATTGAATATTGTGAGGCATAATTGTAAATGTTCTCAAATGTAGGAGAACATGAGAGATTTAGGATAGTTGAGTGATGAGAGGATTGAGAATTGATTGTAAATCTTAGATTAGAAGTCAGTTCATGATTTTGTGGACTAAAGAGAATCCTTGGAATGAGGAATAGATTTAGGAATTTGTTTGAGGAGTTTATGGATCTAAACCAGAAATTGGTTTTAGAATCCCTTTGTATAAATGCAAGCCAAAAAGGTGTGGATAGGGGTTGGAGAGGTTGGATAGGTTAGATAGTAGCAAATTTGAGTGTTTGTAACTCTATGGGCGGATAATGAACAGAGGCCATTAAATTAGAAGATCAAGCCGAGGAAAGATAGAGAGTCTTATTATCTAATTGTTGTTGATATATATATATATATGTGTGTGTGTGTGTGTGTGTGTGTACATAGATTCAATTCCAATTTATATAAGTGTGCTATCTAATATTGAACGATGAATGAATGAATTAGCATATTCTGTGTAGCAGAAAGTTGCAGGCAGAGTTCGGTGAACACTCAGAGAGAAACATGAGAAAGAGGATCATAGTGGACCTATGAAATAGTTCGAAGAACCAAAGGATGTTCTGGATAGACTGTGTTAAATAGCACATCCGAAGTCAAGCTCAGGAGATAGTTGCGCACTGGAAGGACCATAACCCTTGAAAACCGAAAACCACAAAGAAACATTGAAAAGTGGTGTTAAAACTAAGTAAAGGGAAAAACTAGAAGTGAAGAAATGATGAACAACACCCATTGTATCATGAAGATCAATGGCCAGGATCCAATCACAGAGGAGACGGAGGAATATCGCATCAGCGATTTTTAAACGGTGAAAGCGGATTTCGTGCAGTCTCAAAACCCTAAGTGGTATTGAGCACGGTGCACTTTATTCCATTAATAGTTCAACACGTGGCAGTGAGGAGGAGAGTCGAAACCGCTTAATCGGCAGTTAATCTTCGTGTAAGTTTTCCGGTCGAGAACTTTGTGGACTGTCAGATTTGTCACAAGTTAATCGATGGCGGAGGATCAACGATTGGTTTCATTGATTGGATGTAACGTCAACCATCAGATCATGATCCTAATCCACTGTTGAGATGTAATCGCATATTGCAAGGTTAGGAGCTGAAGGGTGGTGCGATAACCAATATCCGATAGCGATAGTCGTTGGTCAGAGGTCGGGTGTTTCAGAGATCAGAGCAATAGTGCGGGAGGACTTCGTATTAATAGACCCAACGAAATTTATGAACGCGGGTGTAAAACATTTGAAGTTTGGCCTTATATGGTTTGGAGTGGAGTTGTAATGTATTTCCTTTGTATTTCTATAAAGTGTTATGCTGACGTTTTAATGCAAAAGTGTTATTAAAACATTCTGATAGTTGAATATTGGAGTTAAAAGGGGTGATGAGCCATATATGTGGTGTGACAGTGAGGACTGCGATGAGCGATTGCGATAAAGGTAATTCTTGATAATTGTGCAAAAGTCAAGGATCAGTGGAAAAGTTATGATTTATGTGCTTTTTTTGTGTCATCCATTATAAAGGGTTTATAATGGATTAAAGCTCCCATAGAAGGGTTTTACAATTAAGTCCAATTATAACCCAAAGTTAAAAAGGCGGTTTTCTATATATGTGCGGAATAAGGATTTAACAAAGTTTTATGAGGGGTGATCGAGTCCGAATGAAAAAGTAAATGAAGGGTTAGACTATGGGGTTAAGAATAAATGTTTCCATATGAATTCTAAAGAAAAGGGCATTAACCATCACCATTATTGAAGATTTTACATGGTAGGTCATTATAAATTCTTGGGGAAAATGGTTTATGCATAGGTCTATATGCATACTATGGGTAAAGCAGGGGTAACCCTGTGTCATTTAGTATCAGAGCTTAACAAAGGAATTATGTGTGAAAGTTTCTTTGAAAGAATTTAGAACAAAAATATGTGGAAAGATGTGTATGCAGGTAAGGGAGATCAGAATGTAATCTGAGAGTTAAGCAACCAGAGTAATGTTGGGTGATTGGAACATAAAGAATCCACAACAATGTCTTGAAGAATGGAGATTCACTCGGATGTGAAGAGTCGATGGAGACTGCTTGAGAAAACATGTAGGTATTGTTTTATTTAACTATGATTTGAGTTTAGCTGGATAAAGAAATAGATTGAAGATTGATAGTTGTAGCTAATGAAGTATCTCAACAAAATAAGATCAAGTCTTAAGAACCAGTAATGAAAGAAACTGTTCATGATTTCTGAGTGGAAGAAAACTCAGCAAAGGAGAAATTGTTGCTGATAGTTAAGCTTCACCAAGATAAAACTAGAAGATTGGAAGAAAGAATCAGATTCTAAATTTGATTGACAGTGGCTGAATATTGAAAATTTGTGGAGTGGAAGCATAAAGATCTGCTGAGACAGATTTACAGAAATGGTGAGATCCTGAAGGTAGGTGAAGGTATGCAAATTTGTCTAATGATTAGTAGATATTGAATGAATGATATTTAGAGCAGGATTATAGTAGTTAAACTGTAAGAAGGACTTTGTAAGTTCTTGAAGTAACAGAGCTTGAAGATACAACTGAAGGCTAGTGAAAAGGATAGTCCATTCAAAAGTGTAGGTGAATGGGAGGAGAAGATTGGATAGAGATCTTGAAGGTGAGAATAATTGTTTTTTTATTTTATTTTTGGATTTGAAGATTGGAAAGTTGTAGTCTTTGCATTGATGTAAAAGTATTATTACAACACCCAAAGGAAATTCCACAAAGGCGGTGGGTAGAATTGTTAAGAGATAAAGGAAGCTCGTAAGAGTTTCTAAGTGAAAGCAGAAATGTGGCAGAACCTTGAGGAATTCCAACAGAGATTGGATAAAGAGGACAATTGTGTTCTTGGAAAGTACAGATGAGTTGAAGCCTAGAAGGAGCAAAAGAATTGCTCAAAGGAGGTTCCAGAGATAGAGAACCACTTTCTTGCCAAAAGACTGAGTGAGGAGAGCTTGGTGAGGTAAGTGGTAGCAGGGAGAACTTGCTGTTGTATAGGCTTTAGTGTAGCTCACTGTGAGGAGTGAGGAACTCATAGAGATGGAGAGGATGATGACTAGTGATAGTTGTAATAGAGGTTCTGAAAGAAATCACAACCAAGGACAGAAGAAAGGAGATGCCAAGGAAAATGGCATATAGAGACAATTAAGTAAAGAAGAATATGAGGGGGAGAAGGCTGAGATAGAATTTCAGCTTGAAGTATTAATGGAAATGATGCAGGAAATGAAGCAGACTAGAAATATGGTTATGTCATGAGAAAGAATGTGAAGTGGCAGAGGCTACAAGAGAAGCGAAATCAACAGGTGAATATGCAGTTAATAAAGGAGATAAGGGAACTTGAATAGATTATAGAGAAGCTCAAAAGAGTTTAGCTACAAAAAAAGGAAGATGATGAAGAAGATGTTGAAGTTTCAATATGTGAACCAGAACGTGGACCATAGCTTTTTGAAATTGATGAAGAGATAGAGGAGTTGAATCATATGAATGATTCAAAGTAGCCAGAAGACTTGACGACTGAAGCATCAAATGAGACTGAGAGGTCCTGTATTTTTAAAATTAATGCTTTGTGTATGATTGCAGGTTTGGAAGAAGATAGGCAGTCTTTTAAAATTGTCAAAAACATGAAAAAATACCTTCTAGAAGATGAAAGTTTTGAAGCAGAATATGACAAGGAGACTGGAAAAGAATTAGTTTGCTACAGTGGACAAGTGCTGAAAGACATCACTGAAACAAATGATGAGAAGGAGAGACTAGATGACAGTCTCAAGAGTTCTTTGAGTTTGAATCAGCATATTGATATGTTAACAGAAGAAGAGGGATCCGAGTAGCATACTGCAGTGTTGCCAAAGGAAGAAGAGGTGGATAGCCAAATGAAAGAAGAAGAGGAAGGACATCTACTAAAGGATGTTAAGAAAGCTTTAGCAGAGGAAGAAGGACCATGTGATGATGGATCAATAGCAAATTAAGAAATAGGAGATTGTGGAAATTTCCAAAGTTCACTCCAAGTAAAATCATTGAGTTATATAGAGAATTAGACTTTCAAAGGAGGAAGTTAGAAAAGTAGAGGATAAATGTTCAGGATAAATTGCTGAAGAAGGATGACAAAGAAGTTGTCATAAATAATATCAAGAATAAGTTGATAGGTGTAGAAAATAGAAGCAGGAAATTATTCTGAAGGACAATATAGCAGCAACTGAAAAGGTGCAAAATAATAGTAAAGAAGAGGGTAAGGATGAAAAGGAGGCGATCAGAATAAGAGAACAACAAGCAAGAAAAGAGAGGAGTAACAACAAGAGGAAGACATCAGCAGACTATGACAGCAGGGCAAGTGGAGCGTTGCATCATAAGGTATGGAGACCTAGAGAACATCAGTAGACAACAACGAAAATAAAACAATGGACAAGCAAAGACAAGTTACAAAATAAAGTCTGGGATCCAGGAGGAAACAATTATCCAGACTTATGACCAAGTGGTCATAAATTTTCTTACTTGGGGAGTCTGATAGGAGCATTCAGCTCAACATTATCATTGTATTCTAGTAGACATAGGGGGTCTTGTGTTTCAAGGAAGTTGGTTTCCTAAGTATTGAATTAATGTAATTATTAATGTTTTGAATGGTTTTAATGAGAATAGGAATTAATTGAATATTGTGAGGCATAACTGTAAATGTTCTCGAATGTAGGAGAACGTGAGAGATTTAGGATAGTTGAGTGATGACAGGATTGAGAATTGATTGTAAATCTTAGATGAGAAGTGAGTTCATGATTTTGTGGATTAAGGAGAATCCTTACGAATGAGGAATAGATTTAGGAATTTGGTTGAGGAGTTTATGGATCTAAACCAGAAATTGGTTTTAGAATCCCTTTGTATAAATGCAAGCCAAAAAGGCATAGACAGGGGTGGAGAGGTTGGATAGGTTAGATAGATAGCAGATTGGAGTGTTTGTAAGCCTACGGGCAGATAATGAATAGAGGCCATTAAATTAGAATATTAGGCTGAGGAGAGATAGAGAGTCTCATTATGTAATTGTTGTTGATGTATATATATATATATGCACAGAGATTTAATTCTAATTTAAATGTGTTATCTAATATTGAATGATGAATTAATGAATTAGCATATTCTGTGTAGCAGAGAGTTGCAGGTGGAGTTCAGCGAACACACAAAGGGAGGCATGAGAAAGAGGATCATAGTGGACCTTTGAGATGGTTCGAAGAACCAAAGGATGTTCTGGAGAGACTGTGTTAGATAACACATGCAAAGTCAAGCTCAGGAGAGAGTCATGCAGTGGAAGGACCAGAACCATTGAAAACCAAAAACCAGAGAGAAACATTGAAAGGTGGCATTAAAACTAAGTAAAGGGAAAAAGAGAAGTGAAGAAACAATGAATAGTACCCATTGGATCTTGAAGATCAACGACTAGGATCCAATCGCAAAGGAGATGGAGGAATATCACATCGATGGTTTTTAAATAGTGAAAGTGGATTTCTAGCTGTCTCAAAACCGTAAGTGTTATTGAGCATGGCACTCCCAATTCCATTAAGAATTCGACACGTGGTAGCGAGGAGGAGAGATGAAGCCACTTATCGGGTAGTTAATCTACGCGTAAGTTGTTCGGGTGAGAACTTTGTGGACAGTCAGATCTGTTGCATGTTAATCGACGACGAAGGATCAACGATTGGCTTCGTTGATTAGATGTGATTTCAACCGTCGGATTGCAAACTTGATTGCCGGTTGAGATGTAATTGCATATTGCAAGGTTAGGAGTTGAAGAGCAGTGCGATAGCCGATAGCTGATAGTGATAGTCACTGACCAGAGGTCAAGCGTTTTGAAGATTGAAGCAATAGTGTAGGAGGACTTGGTATTAACAGACCCAACGACATTTATGAATGTAAGTTTAAAACATTTTAAGTTTGGCCTTATATGGTTTGGAGCGGAGTTGTAATGTATTTCCTTTGTGTTTCTATAAAGTGTTATGTCGAGGGTTTTAATGCAAAAGTGTGATTTAAACGTTTCGATAGTTGAATATCAGAGTCGAAAGGGGTGATGAGGCATATATGTGGTGTAACCACGAGGACTGTGATGAGCGATTACGATAAAGGTAATTGTCGATAACTGTGTAAAAGCTAAGGATCGGTGGAAAACGTATAATTTATGTGGTTTTTGTGTGTCATCCATTATAAAGGGTTTATAATGGATTAAAGCTCCAACAGAAGGGTTTTACAGTTAAGTCCAATTATAACCCAAAGTTAAAAACGGATTTTTGTATATATGTGCAGAATAAGGATTTAAAAAAGGTTTATGAGGGGTGATTGAGTCCCGATGAAAACGTAAACAAAGGGTTGGACTATGGGGTTAATGAATAAATGTTTCCATATGAATTCTAAAGAAAAGGGCCTTAACCATCACCATTGTTGAAGATTTGACCTGGCAGGTCATTATAAATACCTGGGGAAAATGCTTTATGCATAGGTTTATATGCATACTGTGGGGAAAGCAGGGGTAACCCTGCATCAAAATTGATTCACAATCTTAGTTTTCCCATAGGATTGATAGGATTGAGAGTGATAAGAAGAATTATGATCCAATTGATTACCCAGTTAATAAAATAAAGCAATCCAAAATTTACAACTTAATCTTAAATTTTGCATTAAAAAAGTGGATCTCCATCGCTTGTAGTAATCCATTAAAAAAATGGATCTCCATTGCTTGTAGTAATCATGATTCACAATCTTAGATTTCCTTGAGAGTGATAAGAATAATTATGAACCAATTGATTACAAAATTAATAAAATAACTCAATCCAAATTTTTCCATTAAAATGTTGATCTCCATCCAATATCTCAATCCAAAATTTTCCATTAATAGGTGGATCTCCATCGCTTGAATTAATCTATCTTGAGACTCCTTGTCACTTTTGTGTGATGTAGATAAAATATAGGAGTACATTGTGAGTCGATCAATTGCTACCATGGTAATATCATTTCCTTCCAACTTGTGTTTTTATACAATAAAATAAATTAAAATTTATAACACACCTATGTTCCTATATTTCGATGTTTAAATATTGACTATTTTTAAATAATTAAATACGGTAATACTTATGTTCCCTATAATTTTCTTTTTAAACATTAGCTTTTTAAACTTTCAACTATTTTCTTATATTTTATTTTTTTAGCATTTTGATTTTAAACCTGATTATTTTTAGATAAATAAACGGATTATTTTTGAGAAATAAATATAACATACATATGTTCCCCATATTTTTCTTTTAAAAATTGCTTTTTAAACATGACTATTTTTAGATATTTAAATGATAACACACATATGTTCCCTATATTTTTCTTTTTAAAGATTTACTTTTTAAACTTGATTATTTTTAGATAATTAAACGGTAACACACATATGTTCCTATATTTTTCCTTTTAAATATTTTCTTTCTAAACATCTTTAAATATTTTCTTTTTAAACATAACAATTTTTAGATATTTATGAAGTGACACACATGTGTTCCCTATATTTTGCTTTTTAAACTTTTGTTTAATTTTTTTTTTCTAAACCTGACTACTTTTACATAATTAAAAATTTTCTTTTTTAACATGACTACTTTTAGATAATTAAAATTTGTAACAGATGTTTCCTATATTTTGCATTTTAAATATGTTCTATTTTTAGATCGTAACACATATGTTTCTTATATTTCTCATTTTAATAATATTGAAATATTATTAACTATTTTTGGATATTGAACTATTACTAAATTAAAGTGCTATAGAAACCATCACGCGACTTTTGTGAAGAACTTAATTTTTTTTTTTTTAAATTGACTATTTTTAAATATTGAACAATTATTGGGTTGAATAGCTATAAGCCATCATCGCACTTTTGTGATCATATTGTATTTTTGCTTTTCAAACGTGGACTATTTTTAAATATTAATTAACTTATATTTTTCTTTTTTAAAAATTGACTATTTTTAAATATTGAACAATTATTGGATTGAAAGGCTATAAGCCATCATCGCACTTTTGTTACATCTTATATGTTTGCTTGTTTGTTTTTTAAATGTGGTTTGTGATGATCTTATATGTTTTTTAAATGTGGTTTGTGATGATCTTATATGTTTGATTTTTAAACGTAGATTATTTATATATTTTCTTTTCTTTTTAAACGTAGACTATTTTTAAATATTATTGGATTGAATGGCTATAAGCTATCACAAAAGTTGGATGATCTTATTGACCTTTTTTAAATATTGAACAATTATTGGATTGAATGGCTATAAGCCATCATCACACATCTATGATATGCGTTGATCTAATAATTTTATTATATTTTTCTTTTTAAAGATTGACTATATTTTTTTTAAATATTGAGTAGTATAAATTGACTACTTTTAGATATAGATATTGAACTATTATTGGATTAATTTTATTATATTTTTCAATTTTATTATATCGTTTTTTTTAAAGATTGAGTAATTTTAATATAAACCTTGAATGATTATTGGATTGAATGGCTATAGAATCCATTATTTTGTAATGATCTAATAATTTTATTATTATTTTAATTATAAATAAAAAGTTTAGAAAAATTTAGGAAATATCACTAGAGATTTTGAATACTTCTTGCTAGCTTGTGAAAAGTTGTTGGTGGTTAAAGTCCACACGTTGGAACATCCCTAAAAGTCTCCTAAAAGCCTCTTAAAAATTACTAAGAGAAAATAATTAAAAATATTAACATATGAAAACGAAATACTAGATTAATTACATAATTAGAGAAAAACATGATGTAGAGTCCAATAAAGTACAATGGGAAATAAAAACATAAACAAAAAAAAAAAAAAAAAAAAAAAAATTGGGAAAAAACTTAAGCAAAAAGGCCAAAGGAAAAATTCCGCAAAGGCACTACTAAAAATATTATGGGAAAGAAATCTATAAAATAAACTCCATAGGAACCATAGAAGTTGTTGGTCCTTATGGGAAGAAGTTGTTGCTGGGGAACTATTGAAAGGGCATGTTTTAAAGAAAAATAAAGATTCTTTTTTGAAAATAAACTAAAAAAAATCCTAATCGACAAATTGGCAAACCTTAAAACAAGAGTCAAATAAAAATAGACCTTAAAGAAAAACACTATATTAGATTAACTAGAGTCTACTAAAAATAGACCTTAAAGAAAGACATTATATTAGATTAATTACTTAGTTAGAGAAAGACATAATGTAGGTTGAAATAAAAACATAAAAGAAGAATTTTTTTTTGAAAAAAAACACAAACAAAAAGGCCAAAGGAAAAATTTAGCAGAGACACTACTAAAAATATGATGGGAAGGAAATCTATAAAATAAACTCCATAGGAAACAAAGAGGTTGTTGGTACTTATGGGAAAGAAATCTATAAAATAAACTCCATAGGAACTAAAGAGGTTGTTGGTAGTTATGGGAAGAAGATGTTGCTAGGGAACTATAGAACGACATGTTTTAAAAACATGATGTAGGGTGGAATAAAGTACAATGGGAAATAAAACATAAAAGAAGATTTTTTTTGGAAAAAAACTAAACAAAAAGGCCAAAGGAAAAATTTAGCAGAGACAGTACTAAAAATATGATGGGAAAGAAATCTATAAAATAAACTCCATCGGAACCAAAGAGGTTGTTGGTCGTTATGGGAAGAAGATGTTGCTAGGGAGCTATTGAAAAGCATGTTTTAAAGAAAAATAAAGATTTTTTTTGAAAAAAAACATAAAAAAAAAAATCCTAATCAAAAAATTGTCAGACCTTAAAACTAGAGTCTACCAGACCTAATTGGCAAACCTTAAAACAAGAGTCTACTAAAAATAAACCTTAAAGAAAGACCCTAATAAAATATATGTTGAAAAAGAAATATATAAAATAAACTACATAGAAACCAAAGAGGTTGTTGGGTCTTATGGGATGAATATATTTGGTCCTTATGGGATGAAGACCTTGCCTAATCAAAAGGTTAGCAGTCTGACCAAACAACTAGCAAACCTTAAAGCAAGATATTACTAAGAATATGTTGGGAAAGAAATCTATAAAATAAACTACATAGGAACCAAAGAGTTAGTAGACCTTAAAGCAAGACATTACTAAAAATATGTTGGGAAAGAAATCTATAAAATAAACTACGTAAGAACCAAAGAGTTAGTCGAACTTAAAGAAAGACATTACTAGAAATATGCTCGGAAAGAAATCTATAAAACAAACTACATAGGAACCAAAGAGGTTGTTTGTCCTTATGAGATGAAAATCTTTGGGATGAAGAACATATTGGTCCATAGGAGATGAAAATATTTGGTCCTTATGGGATGAAAGACCTTAACGAAAGACACTACTAAAAATATATGTTGGAAAGGAAATCTATAAAGTAAACTACCTAGAAACCAAAGAGGTTGTTGGTCTAAAAATATATGTTGGGAAGGAAATCTATAAAATAAACTACCTAGAAACCAAAGAGGTTGTTGGTGGGTTGTTGGTCCTTATGGGATGAAGACCTTTCCTGATAAAAAAAGTTAGGCGGTCTGATAAAAAATTTAGTAGACCTTAAAGGAAGACATAACTAATTATGTTTGGAAAGAAATCTATAAAATAAACTACAAATAAAAAGATTGTTGGTCCTTATGAGATGAAAATATTTGGGAATAAGAAGGTTGTTGTTCCTTATGAGATGAAAATATTTGGGATGAAGATCTTGTTGGTCCTTATGAGAAAATCTTTGGATTAATATCTTTGGGATGAAGATCTTTGGTCCTTATCGCTGAAAATATAAAGCGATCTTCGGTCCTTATGGATGAATATATAAATATCGGTCCTTATGGATGAAGATATAAAGATCTTATATGGATGAAGATATAAAGGTCTTAGATCGGGGAACTATTGGACATAGTTCATGGTTGGATGGAATCTGTGGAATCGGGGGACATAGTTCATGGTTGGATGGAATCTCTAAAGATATAAAGATCTTATATGCATGAAGATATAAAGGTCTTAGCTCGGGGAACTATTGGACATAGTTCATGGTTGGATGGAATCTGTGGAATCGGGGGACATAGTTCATGGTTGGATGGAATCTCTGGATGGAATCTGTGAGGAATCGGGGGACATAGTTCATGGTTGGATGGAATTTGTGGAATTGTATGAATGGAATCTGTGAATATTCCCAAAATGTGATTTTTATATTCCCAAAATGTCATTATTATCAAATATGTGAATATTCCCAAAATGTGATTATTATCTTAAAATCTTATTATCTTAAAATCTAAGTTTATGATTGGATGGAATTTGTGGAACTATACGGATGGAATCTATGGAATTGGAATGAGTTATTGAATATGTAATTTGTGGAATTGGAATGAATTATTGAATATTCCCAAAATATGATTTATTCTATTCTATTATATGTATATTTATGAATTTTCTTAAGTTAAAAAATTATTGCTTGAAGATCTATAGGATAAATTCAACCTATACGATAAATTTCACTTGAATAAGTAATTATTGCATGTTATATAATTAATGTCAGAAAAGTATTTTAGTATTTTAATTAAAGCAAGACATGCATAAATTACCGCTATAGCTTATATGATTGTATAAGTTGAAAAGGAAATAAAGGTCGAATTCTTCTTACATGCATGATTTAAAATATATACGTGTAATTTCCAAAGTAAATAGGAAAAAAGTAAGAACTTAGTTTAAGTAACTAAGAAGGAATTAAATGAAAGGAAATCGTGCATGCATATATAAGAAGTTCGCATTTGTGTGATCACCACTGATGGAAATTGAATCAAAATGGTATAGATATAATACAATACATATGATTGAACAATATTCATGAATTGCTTTGGAAACTTGAATTAGAATAAAAAAGAGATTAGATATATTGGGATTTTGAATATAAACGATCCTTTCATAAGTCTATGATAGAGAGATATGAGATAGCTACCACAAGAGATGATTAGAGATGACTTTTCCACATACATAATAATAAATGACATGCAAGGATATATAATAGTAAAGGAAGTCTATGATAGAGAGATATGAGATAGCTACCATAAGAAATGATTAGAGATGACTTTTCCACATACATAATAATAAATGACATGCAAGGATATATAATAGTAAAGGAGGTGTCGATGGGTACGAATTTACTTCGATAAAAAGGGTATATTTTATATTTTATATAAATCTAGAAAATACCATCTGAATGTGTCAATTATTACATGCATGAAAAATGAAAGAAGGCTTATGCCGTAAGACAAATTAAATATGAAGGTCGATGTTTGAATTTTAGAATAACTGCATGATGGTTAAATATTATATATATCACCTATACTAGTATAAAAATTAGATTCTAAAAGTTTGGTTGGAGTTAATGATAAATAAGATTGGCTGGAATTAATGATAAACAAGTAGGGCTGCATCGCAGCAAGTCCCTGCTATGCGGGAGCTTCAAGATGAGGAAGGAGTAGCCAAATACAATCTAAGACCAATACAATCTAAGGCTAACAGACAGTTGGGCTTTAAGACCAATGACCAACAGATAGTCAGCTTTTAAATTCATGTATTTTGTGTAATATTCTTAGTGTCATGTGACTTAGTTCCATGGGAATCAAAGCAGTGACCTGCACAGGTCGTAAAAGTATGTTTGTGTAAAGGATCCTCAAAGCAACGAATGTAGTTGAAACTAATGTTCAATTGAGCAAAGAGGGAGAAGGTGGTGAAAGAATTTCCAAGCATATAAATCTCATTAAAAAACATACTTCAGCAGACAATTACCATTTCCAAGTCTAATACACTAATAATTCTATGGCTTTGCTACAATCACGAGATTCTGAGATTCTGTAAACATACAGATCTTTGATCTTAATTTAGGAAAATAGGCTTTGCTACAATCATGAGATTCTGTAAACATACAGATCTTTGATCTTAATTTAGGAAAATAACATGCGCATAATGTAGCCACTCCTAATGGTCATGATCGAAGCCAAAGGCCAAGTAGCATGCACCCCAGGAGCTATGATAGTCTAATGAATCTGGTTAGCCTAAAAGCATGGGAATATCACAGTATAAAAGGCCACGATGAACACGATCAGGTCTAGGTCGAAGCCACAACTAGCTTCAAAATAAAATATAAAGCCTGCAAGCCACCTTATCCATTTCATCACAGAAAGGGCGAGAAAGAAATTCGGGCATATTCACTGGATCATAGAAAGCAGCCTTGAAAAATCACAGTCCAAAATCTACATGCCACCTTCAGTAAGCATATGCATTTCATGATAGAAATTTGAAGAAGACATTCTAACATGTGTTGAATTGTAGAAGGTAGCCCTAGTGAATTGTAGAAGGCAGCCCTCGCGAGTAGAAGCGAAAGACCGCCTCTATGGTACTTGTGGTGCAATAAATGGGCGAGGAAGACATTCTGACATATTCACTAATTGGATATAGATGCAAACTAGAAGTGACACTCTTGCTTGAAAGGAATGAGCATGCTTGCCTAAAAGAGTGACAAAACTAAGCCCTCATCTTGCAAAAAGAATGCTGGAAGATGCAACCATACCATGTAGCTCAGAGCCAATCTAGAGATCTAAAGTCTTTAAATTCCATAGATGTGTGTTCAATGCACAACGACAACTAGAGGTGAAAAGAATACACAACCAAAAAGACACGAAAGAGTGAAGACTATTGAAGACAGTTGCCAATTCAACAAATTAATGATTATGTGAAAAGGTTAATAGAAAGAACCACTCCGAAGAACAATCCCTTAGAGCCACAACTGGAAAAGGTCATCCACAAGCCTATTGTGCCAACTCAGGAGATGTTGCAACATCTATTGAAGTTTTGGGCTTGTAGAAAGTACCAGGAAGGACAGATAAAACTGCTTGAATTTGAATTTGGGTGCTTTAGGAAAACTAGCATCTATTGTATATCGATGTTATGATAGAGCTACTCACTTTGGCATTGAGCAGATTGGGCCACCCCACTGAATAGTTTGATCTAAGTCTAAATCTATTTTCATTTTAAATTTTGTAATTATTTTTTCATGATAAAGTAGAATGTAAAATAAATTGTAATTTGTTTCAGTAAGACCAAAATCAACTTAGAATTTTGAAACATTTCAAAACAATGCACCAGTTTCAGTAATACATAAATCGAGGGCTGTCGAATAATATAATATGCCCTACAATATTTAACATCAGAATAAATTAACCTCTCCCCCATATTGACACTTACCCATAAAATGAATATATCAACCAAATGGTCATTGGTGAGTGCGATTGTTGCACCCTATAATATAATGTTAACAACACTACAATATATCAATCCGTAATATCAAAATATAAGGGCTAGTAGTACTTGAACTCAGCAAACCTTCAAATTGAATGTGAAGAAATTAAAATATAAAATCTTGTACAATTTTAACCAGAATGAATCAAGCCAACACCAGCTCTGAAAGGAAATATACAAATCTGACAATAAAAAATAGGAATGCTTCAAAAATGGAATTTGAAAATTCAATTACAAACTTGGAAACGTGAGAAATTGAGGCAGCGGCCTATCTGCAGAAACAAAGGTACCATGAAAGACTGGAATTCATAAGATTTCGTTATTTCTATAACTTCCTCCAGTTCTCCCAGGAACAAAACTTCCTTTTGGATATTTGTGACATGCCAATACCTTAGTAGACCCCTAATAACAGTATCCACTAATGTCAAATCCTTTTCCACAAAATGAGTGATACAATATGATAGTTGTTGATGATAGAGAGCAAAGCATTTAGGCTTATGCAGAGGCAAAAGAGCTCTGCTTAAAAAGAGTTTATGTTCCTCTTTTAGAGGTAATGCAAAACCATTTATTATATATTGCAACAAGAGTTCATACACTATCTGCAAATGTGGCCATGCACGATCCACACTTTCATGTCCAAGATGGAGGCAAGGAACAAAAAAGATTTGAAGTAAACATTTTGGCAATCTCCCCCTGAACTCTTTCTATGAGTGTGCCTGCTCCATACTGAACATAGTCAACAAGCTCCAGTAAGGTTTGCTGCTTGATCTCGTTCTCTGCAATATTTTCTTTAGGGTTTGAGAAATCATATTGGAGACAACAAATATTCAATTTTTTAATCAAGAGATCCTGTCTTTCAAAATAAGGAACATCTCTCAACAATGGAAAATTTGCAGTGGGGCTTAGACTACCATTGGAAGAATGTTCACAGTTGAAATGAAAGCCTTTGTCCTTAAAAAAAACGCAGTTCTGTCATTTCAAAAGCAAATCTCGACAGCACAAAATTCAAGTCAACAATAAATTGCTCACATTACCAACACCAAACTAACCATAAGAAGGGTATAGAAGCCCCAACGTGCATGTTGCTAGCCCAAAATCACACAACTGCAATAGAAATAGTCACATGAGCACTATATACCAAAGATCTGAACATTATTGAATAACTGACTTGCACAAGAAGGGTATAGAAGCCCCAGCGTGCATGTTGCTAGCCCAAAATCACACAACTGCAATAGAAATAGTCACATGAGCACTATATACAAAAGATCTAACATTATTGAATGTGGAATCCATATGCAAGTTGCATCAAAAATAGATCTTTTGAACATTATTGAATGTAGAATCCATATGCAGATTGCAACAGAAATAGATCTGACAAATACATGGTTTCTCACCAGTATATGCAAACTAACTGTTACATTACCTTAGCTGTTTTCCAAGAGGATAAAAGAATGTTTCACATCAAATCATCAGTAATCAGACTTCTTATTCTCAGACCAACAGAAAATAAAATGCCCAAAAGAAGATGAATTCTAGACATAACAGGACCATGAAAATGGTATGACAAACTTCTACCGTTAAACAATAAGCAGCTTTCTTTCTTTTCATTCCAACAGAAAATAAATGCCCAAAAGAAGAATAACTACAGGTATAACAGTACCATGAAGATGGTAATCCGAACCATCAAAACACTCATCAGAGTTGTTTATTTTCAGCCCAACAGAAACTAAAATGCCCAAAAGAAGAGTTCTTATGTTCAAATAATAATAAAGACAGATATAACAATACCATGAAGATGGTATTCCAAGCTTCCACCAGATATGAACTTGTAGACCAGAGAAAGGCCTAGGCGATCAATGCAGTAACCTAACAAAGGAACCACATGACGATTCTTCAAACTGCCAGCAATGTGAAGCTCTCTGCAGAATGCCTTGTCTGATTCGTTATCATCACACTCCAGCCTTTTCACAGCAATCAGTTTCCCAAACCTCAGCCTGCCTCTGTAAACGCAGCTGTGAGCTACCCTCCCCAGCACTGGCCATTCTGCTCATCAAGGTTGGTAGGCCCGACATTCAGTGCCTTGAGTTCAAACCGTCCAGAAACTAATAAATAAGAAACTAAAAATATTTTCTACATTATTACAGAGTAAATTACCTGGCAGGTCTACAATATATGAATAAGTTGCAGAGACATGGAATCCACTGCCAAATGTCGGAATGAACCAAGCCGAGGTTAAGGAGGGCAAAAGTAGGAATGAACCAAGCCGAGGTTAAGGAGGGCAAAGTTTTGATAAATGGAATGATGAGAGACATGGCGCTCATGGTAGGTCCCACATAGCATTTTGTGTAGGATGATTTCTATGTTATGTCCACAATGGTTACATACAAATAAAATGATGGTTAACTGTAATATATAGAATTTGCATGGGCTACGCGTGTCCTACTGCCTCACCACCAGAGGTGTAACGAAAGAACAAGTGCCTTCAGAGAAACTCAGCTGCCAAACACACAACTTTTCACAAAGGATGGACTGGGAGTAGCCGTGACCATGCCTCATGTCTCACCACGTCTCACCACCCCAGTAAACCCTGCACTGCAGGAGGGAGTTAAAAGCTTAGGTCTGTGCTGCGATAAATCGATTGTATTGACATTTGATAGCTATTTATAAACAGTTTGAAAACTGAGATGAACGTACCTCAAGAGGCAAGAACTGCGGTTAGAACGCTGGATGTGATCTCTCCCATATCCCGAATCAATCGATAAAGGGTCAATCTGTATGCTTAGGAGGCTGGACAGGATAGGAAGGGCTTTCCTACTGTCATCACTGTTGCACCTTCGCCAATGCCAGTTTGAGCGCTCTTTCCGCAACAAGAACAGCAGGTACTTTGTCATCCCAGTCTGACCTGTCAACCACACCTGGAACCGGGACAACATATGTCCTTGTAGGATATGCATATGGATCTCTATCTGCGCCTGGATATGCTGTAAGTGATGGTGGTGAATCTGGAGCCGTACAAAGGGAAGTAGCGGGCTATGGGACCAGGGCAACCAGATCTGTTACTTGAACAAGGCATTAGTTTAGCTCGCATCAACAGATAGTCAGATTTCAAGCGCTTCACCAGCCTTACGAGGAGCAAGCCCAACACTAGCGTGATGAGGAGCCAGCCCAACCCTGCTTGACGAGGAGCCATAACCAGCTAAAGTACCTCTCCTTGGTTAAAGAGTATCGCTAACGCTCGAATAGCTTTATGAATAGTCTAGACCAGCATCTCTTAATTCGGCTCCGGTCTCAGTTAATTCGGCTCCTGAACGAAGCGAGGCCAGCGAAATGCCCTGAATCGACGATAGCGAGATACATAGCCCGAGTAATCTCCCTTTGTTCTTGTTCCAAAGCGTGTTCCCTCGACCGCGTCGCGCTTCCGCTTGACTCCCTGGCATTCTATCACCAGCAACGTCTCCTCTTCCACATACACCTTCAAAAAAATAAACCCTCCCTGTCACTAAAATGAAACCCTAATCAAGAAACCCACCCTGCTCACTGGATTTAATTTTCGCCATTTACCTGAATGTCGGACTTGGTAAGGCCCGGAACGTCAGCGTAGAACACATACTCCTTGGGCGTTTCTTCGATGTCCACCGCTACGCCCTTGTTCTCCTCATGGTGATGGCCATATAACCACTCGGACGGAATTTTGATCCGCTCCAGCTCTTCCGGGAAGTGCAACAGAGGGCTCATGGCCAGAGCACGATCCAGGTAACTCTTTATCGCTCAAATCTCAATCTGAATTACCAAATTCCATAGAAAATACGTTACACTCAACTAATTTCCCCAAAAAATTGCCATAAAGTTATTCAAACCCCCCTAGCTGCCATTAAAAGACTCTACAGAAGCTTAAACCCTGCAACCAAAAATGTTAAACCCTACGAACAAGAATGCAAAGCAGTGTATAATAGACTTACAGGCAGTTACAGCAGCGTGCAACCCTACGAACAAGAATGCAAAGCAGTGTATAATAGACTTACCCAATGGAAAAAATAGAATGGATTACAGGCAGTTACAGCAGCGTGCAGACATCGACAAAGCAAATTCAACTGAAGGCACCTCCTGGCACTCCGCCATGCACGAAGAGCACGGACAGCAGAACACCTGCCTGCCAGTGTGCCAAAACAGCAGAACACCTGCCTGCCAATATGCCAAAACTGAAACTGCAAATAGTTCACACTGCCAAACTAATCTTAAGTAATGTTAACATTAATCTATGAAATTGCCTGACGGTCACCAATAATAAAGACGGCAAAGGAAGATAGCTCCGGCCTCTCTCGCCTCGGGAAGAGGCCAAATAAGATGGCAAAGCTGAAGAGTTTGGTTATCCTCGCACGACGCATCTGAAGACTTTGCTTTAACCACCGTAATCACCGAAATAACGCTTCAAACTAATGCTAAATCAACCAATTTCGATTACTATAGTCCCTGGCCATTGCCAGATGGCAAGGACTAATAAGATTCGACAATATTAGAGTCTCTATATATACGAGTATGTATGCGTAGAGGTAGACAACGATTAATTAGAAGGAAAAGAACCAAATTATTTATGTAAGTAACATTTATTGATTTTTATTTGTATGTCTATCGAAAGTATAATTGTTTATTTTACTATAATCATGATAGTAGAAAGTAGAAAAAGAATGAAATAAATATCCAATCTCTTATAGCATGTACATTTAACATTCGAACCTGTTGTCCGTCTGCTAGTACGGACAAAAGAAATATGTAGTGAGAGTATAAGAAAACTGGAATCGAAGTTTATCCGTAAACCAATATTAAGAACAAAGGTTAATGAGTTATATCGTTTATTAAAGAAATTTTGTAACGTATATGGAACTTAATATTTGAATACTGTATGAATAGTAGAGGTAAGAAAAAGAGAACAGTACAGATATAAATATTTTATATAATTGATGAATAATTCTCTCGACCTCACTTGAGAGAGATTATAGAAACTTGAAGCAATAATGAGTTATTACTGGTACATGTGCATACGGAAATTAAATGGATAAATTTTATAAATGTCATAATTAAGTGCGAGCGTGGAGGTAGTGCAGGATGGCCACAAGGTTTAATAGCCATGAACTGAACGAACAATTCAAGGGCGAGATGCCAAATACTTATGTTGCAAAGGTCTAATTTGGAAAGTGACTTAATTCGATTACTTGAAAGAAAGCACAAAAGATTAGAGAAACTAAAGAGACAAAGTTACTATAACTATTGATCAAAGACATCCTAAAAATTATATGACAACCAAACTCGACATTAATCAAAACAATGATTCTATATTCACCTCATTAGAAAGAAAAATATTCAGTCATATTGTAATGAACAGAATAGTATATATATATATATATATATATATAAAATTCGAGCGTATATCATACAAAAATGCCAGAGCGATAATATTCCATTTAATAAGAAATAAATTTACTAGCGTCGTAATTGGCAAGTTGACCCATGTAGGGTAAATACAGTAAAAGCAATAAGCTTATGAAAACCCTGGTTAGGTTTTGAAAAACAAGATGTCAAGAAATTGCTAAGCCTAGCTTAGGCATGGTAATGGACGAATAGGAAGCCAACCTGTAACACAATAACGCTGGAATCAGAGTGTTGAAAAAGGGAAGTCAGAAACTCCTGGAAGAAACTGTGTCTCCATACCTACAATAAAAGTGACGAGTTAAATTAGAAACCCTCGATGATGAAAAACTGAGAAGGAAATTACAGAAAGTACACATGAATACGGTATCATATTACCTATAGAGTATCGGTTCGGTTGCTACTCCAAACCCTCCATGTAACGAAATTTAAAGAATTAAACCCTGTCCTTGTGAACCCATTTAAAAGTAAGAAGAAATTATAGAGATTTGAAGCGAGAATTTCGCTGGATAAAATCAAAGAAAACCCAAGTGTATATTTCAGAAGCTCGCGCTCAGTAACCGGACGAAAGTCATCCAAGTAAGATGATTGTCCTTCCATGGGCGGAAACTCTCCATAAATTCAATAGACGCTGAAAACCCAACAAAATCCCATGTTTATGTAACGTATATATAAACCATAATGATGGTTAAAGTAAAAGAATAGGCAACTTCCTTAGAAGCTGTTTCTTTATACAATGTAAATTGGTAGGGATTCCATGAAATATGCGGAAGAATCAAATCATACCCTGGCCATTTCGGTGCCAACTTGGTAATCTCGTTCTCTCCAAATCCTAGAATAAAAACTATGACTGTGAATAGCCAAATTAAACCCCAACCTATAAGAATTTATATAGGGAATTAGCCATGGAACTTAATCCAATATTACCTTTATAACTACATGTGAAACTAGAAATCCGAAAGGAGAGTCCCACACCTCCACGCTACGTTGCTGGAGAATTCAGGCCGGAAATAATTGTGCTGCCCTGGACTTCCGTGTGACACGTTCTCAAAAGTTAGATGGAGTAATAATTACATCCATGTCGGCCCCAGGGTAAAGGTGGTTCCAAGATTAGCCCACATGAATTATATTAGTCATAACCTTCAACATTTTAAAATAATATGGAAAAGAAATAAAGAAGTGCGAATGAGTATTGTATTGAACCATAAATGGTCTATGGTATGTGCTTGGAGACATTTATATAGTGCGAGTCATATAGTTGATATGGACTATTTTTCTTACTGCGGATATCTTAATTAATAACATATGAGTGTGTATCAAGCTTGATACATCGAAAGGGACAACATCAAAGAGGAAATTATGCACATACAAACAACCGCACTTAATAATAGCAATGTTACAAGGAGTTAAAATTAGAAAAAGATATTGGTTTTTTGTTTATTTGTGTGAAAAAAAGGTATCTTACAAAATATTTTCCTAGTTTTGGCTTGGTATAGCTAATGGTCGTAGGATCCTTAGGTCTTATTTTTTTTCCCATACTTTCTTGGTAGAATACATATCTGGCTACAAAATTTTGAATATAATATATAATAATTTCCTAAATAAAATCTTTCTTGATTTTTCTTTACGTTTTTTATGTTTTGGATAATCTAGAATGTCTTTTTTTTGAAGAAGTGTTCATTTCCAAAAGTATTTGAGTAGTAAAATATTACGTAAATACATTATATTTTAATGACAAAATTAATTATAGGCTTTCACACAAATTTTCTTGATGCATTTCTTTCCTTATATAGTTGTGTAACAATATTCCGTACTTTTTATTATTTCTTCCATTTTATCATTTAGTTTTCCACCTAATTAAATTGTGCAACGGAAATAACATATTGTAAAAGCTCTATATCTTTTTCTTCCCTTGAAATTGCATCTACTCTCTGTTGGAAATAATATTGAGAGGGGGTGGGCAGGGGGGAGGTGGGGGGATCAGTATTATCAAATAACACAAATTTTCATTTTCATACTCAGATACATATACGCTACTTCAGTGAAGGGAACCTGCATCTACATGCAACTGTGTCTAATGCAACTAGCGTATATCCAATAAACTTATGATTCAGTTAATCCATTAAATGTTGCTCTTTGGTTAGTGCATCAGAACTTCTATTAACCATATGAACAGTAAACAGGTGTAGTAAAATAGAACAGATCATCACACACAAGAAGCACACATGAACACCATGATGTAAGGTGGAAACCCAATGTGGGTGAAAACCACCTGCTGCAAGTCATTTCTATTTTCCTTCAATAAGAAACTTCTTTTTACAATATTTCTGTACTGGTGCAGTCCTATACCAGTACACATGCTTCTACCTATAGAAGGCTACAACCTTCCCTCATTTTCCAGCTTCTCCTAGAAGGGAGTTGCAACCCCCTTAGCTCTTGTACTAGCCGATCCTTTTACTAGTACGTAGGTGCCAGCCTACTAAATGCTCCAACCTTCACTCGTTTTCCAGCTGCTACTGGAAGGGAGCTGCCACCCCCTTAGCTCTTGTACTAGCCGATGTACTAGTACGTAGGTGCAGACCTACAGAAGGCTACAACCTTTTCTTTCTTCCTCCAGGTACCACGTTTCATAAATTTTCAGACTGGATACTCCTAAAGCACAACACCATAATCTGAAGGCCACGTTTCATCCAATTTTCATACTGGACCCATCAATATCATTGAAGCACACAATCAATCAGCACTAGCATCATCAATCTCTGAATCACCCAATACTGAAACCTTGTTAACAAACTGCAATCACCAGAACACAGAACTCTGCAACAATGGTCAGATCTAACTGTATCATAAAAAATCATGCATCAGAGTGCATATGCTACTTGGAAGATTCGAACCAACGTGTATATGCAACTTCACCAAAGCGAACCAGTGTATATGTCATTAATTACTTACTTATGTCTTCGCTGCACTTCCTGACTTCAGACATAACCAGATCATTACATATACAGGGATAATATGCATGTTAGCAACCAGATCTAGTCCATTAGATCACATAAAGATGATCCTGATCCATTATAGATGTCATCCATCAACACTAAAGCTAAACATAATCAACCAATCTGAATATGTAGAATACTGACACCAGTAAATAGTCACCAGAACTTAGACTTTGCATCAACTACCAAAACCACCTGTAACTTCAAATATCATAGTGTATATGGTATATGCTACTTAGATGTATATAACCTGCATACGTACGTGCTTTTATCAAAGTCAACCAACATATACATCTGTAAATATTCATTCATGAGTTGCAGCTATTTCAAACTTAAGTTAGACCCAAATCAGAACATTACATGAGTCAGTATACAGATCTAGAATAAGCATAATCAAACCATTTGATCCCAATTTATCCATAGATCTTGTTCTCCATCAACTAGTGAGATTCCTCCTTAGCTCAGATCAAGCAAAGAATCTTGAACCCATAACCTACATACTGGATCTCATAGTTCATAAGATATTCACAACTTTCTCAATGCCTTTGCCTAATGATCCTCTTCTCCTTTTATAGTCTTAGGCCTTACTTAATACCATGGTCCAAAACCATTTAGAACCAATACTAGGGACCCAGTACCTAGGTTCAACACTTTGGACACAATACCAAGGACCAAATACCAAAATACCACGGACCAAATACCACAGACCCAAAACTTAGTTTTCCGACATGTATGCGCCTTTCCTTGCATGAAATTGCATGTGTACGATATACGCACCTTTGAATATAGTGATCCTGCATGTATACACTACTTTGTATATAGCGAACCTGCATATATACTTTTCTTTCTTCATTCTTTGTAGTTTGATCATCAATTCTTTGCTACTGACCTACTGCACTATGATCTGTCATCTGTGTGAGTTTCCATCAAGGACAACACTTGTATCATAATGCCAATAATCTCCCCCTTTGGACTTTATGGCAAAGCTAACTTGCCATACTGAGAATTGTCATCTTAATGAGTTGTCATTGTTCATTACATCTGAACTAATTCCTTTGAGCTGTCCTGCATCCCATGTATTCTGTCACATCTAATATCTCTTCTGTAGATTCATCTAGTTATATATAAGTGAGTTGTTCTTCTACAAGGGGTTGCTATCAAGTACAACACATGCATCATAATGCCAACACTCTCTCTTTTTTTACATATAATTTCAAAGTCATAAACTAGTGTCTTTGTGACCATTTTGTTTCTTCTAAGGATAAGTACTTTTCATGATGTACTTCAAACTATCATAATATATTTTTATATTGAATTACTTTACTAATTGGTAATGGTGTATTTTCATGACCACATGTACTATGGCTAAAATTTCATTATCATAAATGTATTTTGATAAGCTTTCAAATTGAAAATGTAAAACGAACAGATCCATCATAGTCACCTTTTATTTCCATTGTAATCATGAAAGACTCTATGGATTAGTATGTGGAATACTTCTAAATTTGACATCTCTATGATTTTTTTGGGTACAATTTTTTTTTTTTCATTTATAGAATAATTGACTCGTTTATAGTATTTCTGCTAAACCTTACACGTATTCTTAAAGAAATTCCTTCTCTATTTAGGTTCTTATGATGTCTGCATTTCATGTTTAAGAAACACACTTTGAAAAGTAAATAACCTTATTACTACTTAAGAGATATTACATTTTCAACAAAAATGGTTGCCTCATGTATGTGTGTGAGCTATGTTCTATATTTCTTTAGCTCTTATTCTTGCATGATGCTTCTATGAACATTTAGATGCCTTATGGCCTTGTACTCCATATTTGTAGCAAGTAGTAATATGGTTACATTTTCCTATTTTGAATATTTAAGCTCTTACAGTGCCACTTTCTCCTTCTATTCCTTGGATACAATTTATTTGATGTTTATATTCATTTCCTTTAATACTACCTACTCTGCCTCTTCATCTGCATCAAAGTTTCCATTGTGATTTCTTTCCAGTACCCTCTTCCACCTTCATGACAATTTGGTAGGATTTATGCACGTTTCTAAATAAATGTGTGCTCATATAATATTAAATATGATATGTTAATCTATTCTCATATCTATCAACTCTTTGAAAATTTACTTATTTAATCCATGACCTGAGTGAGATCTCTAAAAATTCCTCCATGCATTCATGAAAAATCATCTCTTTCTTCTTGAAGTTCTGTACTTTCTTACACAAACTCCATTAGTAATCAATAGACATTTCTCCTTTATTTTTATCAATGTCTTTCTCCAAGTTCTAATCTTCTCTAGTTTTTGGTTTACTCTATGCTTATGTAACATATCCTTAGCATTTTTTACTAAAATACATTTTGATCTACCTTATCAAATCAACAAGAATAGTATCCTTTAAATTACAATTATAGCATACAACCTCAACCCTTGTTCCACCTCTATATTTCATAAATAATATTAAACTAAAAGTTCGATCCACTTCCTCATCATCTCTCCCTTATTCAATTTCATCTCATGGCTTAATGTTTTCTTCAACATCCTAGAGTATTCTATTTTCCATATCCTCTACTATCCCCAATTCCTCCAATTCTTTCTCCCTAGGACATCCTCATGTTCATTCTTCTCTATGTGGTTGGATTCCTATTTTTATAGACATTTTTGGGCATTACAACCCCAAGCATAAATGTCCATAAACCAAGGGCTCCTAAGTCCCTAAAAGTGTTGTTCCAACCCCTAAATGAACAAGGCCAACTTATTACAGCTTCTCCCAGAAGTTCTCCATGAAAAACTACTCAGAACTGGTCAAAACTGGATCATTTCACCTGCTACATAGGCAAAGTGCGTAGCATCTCACCTAAGTACACATAGTGGGTGTGTTGCATTTCAAAAAGCCCTTCTACTGCGTGCGATGGGCGAGAAGCGACAAATGGCAGTGTCAATCCACGAGGTGGAGAAGCATGGAATCTTCCAGAAACTTCTCCTGTGACACTTGCCTCTCTGAATTCGACTAGGGATGAGTAAGAGATCATCAATCTCCAAGTGGAAGCAAGAACTATCAGAGGGAAGACACTAATCAAATCACAAGCTGAATCATCTCCCTTGCAGACATCTATATATGGATCCCTCATCCCAGAGATCCGGAGGCTGGAATTTTGCATCTTGTAAGGAATTGTTGTTAGTTTCTTAAGGCAACATCATAGTGTTGGGTGATCTAAGCTTTTCATGAGGTGAAGAAGGGCTTACTTGCTGAGAGGATGATACTGGGTCAGAACAACTGGTTCTAACTCTCTTGGCTCTTTCTTGATTATCAATAAAGCTATTCAAGTTTTCCTCCATACTCTGGTGTGATTTATGTTTTGTGCATTTGTATGGTCAATTTACATCTGATCCTAGATTGTTTATGATAATAGATCCATGTTCTCGTATAGTGTTATGCTACTATGATTCTGCAGGTACTCTGTGAAGCTGGGTATACAAGAGAACGAGTAGCAAAGGACTATCAGAAGAGAGAGGAATCGAACAAGGAACCAAGCGCAAGACAGAGTTTGGTCTCCTATATTCTTCCCTCATCTATCTTTCATAAAGGAAAACGAAAGTAGCTTTACTTTGTTTGTTTCTAAGGTAGCTACCAGCCTTAGTGGGATTAACAGTTCTGCATAGACACTTTTCCCTATAACACCTATACATTGTGTAGTGGCATTTATATTAATTTATATCTATAGGTCTTATCTATGATTGGTTTCTCACAACTTGTACTCCAAAAATTCCATTTAAAACTTGGAAAATATAAGTCCTACTTTTCCTTGGTGTGCTTATCAATTCTAGAATGAGTATGTTCCTATTAGTTAGGAGTTTATTGAGGTCTAGTTGGTTGAGAGATTCTCTCCAACTAGTTATATTCCTAGATTTGTGTGTGGTTGATATATTTACTCAACCAAGCAATTGTATGTCCAAAATAAATTAGCTATCTCAAAACATAACTTAATGTATTTATATCGTATTATTATTTTCATGTAAATACAATTTGGAATGAATTTAAAAATATTTGTTCATATCAGAGCCCATGAGGGCCTGGGACTTAGCTCCTCCTAGGCTGAGGGAAATAAGAAAACTATGTGTCATGGGTGTTGCTACTCGTAGTGTTTACTTTAGAGTCTTGGTAAACCCAATGTTATCTTTGATGAGTTGTTAACTGTCGTTGTTGCTTTGCGATACGTGATTTGGTAGCGTTGAAGGATGACCCTAGTCTCAAAAATTGACAGTTGTGTTGTTCCTTATGCATAGAGGACAAATGATCTGAGCATGGAAAACCATTGCTGATCTGTGCATGGTTATTGGTATGTTGAGTCCATCGGTGGAGCCTGTGCCTCATTTAATGAGAGTCATTGCTACCTGCGTAGAGAGGTATTGTGACTTGTTGATTTTTCTGTTTATAGAGATAGTCTTTGAGTGATCCAAGTTGTTGGAGGTGTGATGATCTAGTGTCGACTATGGCATTTATTCTTCCACATACACACTAATTAGTAATAATTGAAATTTCCTCATTCATTCCTTCCTTCACTCATTTTTCTGCCTTGTCTATCTCGATTAGGATCCATTTTCTCCATTGGATTTGGATGAAAAGGAGGAGAAAGACAAGGTTTACATTATTTTCATGAACTCAAACTCTGGAACTCTAGATTCATCTTGTTGGATTGTTGTGCTCAATTGGTTGAATCCCTTAAACCCTTGGGATTTCATGTTGACGCTGATCTCTGTTGTATGTCAATTACTTTTTGTTGTATCCCGCGAGTAGCTATGAGACTGATCGGCATGGAGCATGACATATATTGACATTAGAAGGCTATAGATTCGATTTTGTTTATCGAGTGAGCATGGATACTCAATTGGGGAGTTGTGTTGTGGAGTAGCATGAGTAAGTTGTCAATTTTGCAACACGTCGTGAGGTTGTTGTCGAAGTTTACGGGTCCAAGCCATAAGGATTGTGTTTTTGGCCTAGGGAAATGATTGTGAGAGGTGTGCGTTGGCAATGAAGGTTATGAGAAAACCTGTCATAGAGAAAAAGAGTGATGGATTGAAGAGAGCATGCATGGAAAGAGAAATATTGTCTGGGATTTGGCATCCATCTTTGCTTGAGTTCATGGCGCACGTGGAAAATGATATGATTGTTTCCTTTCTTATGGATTATTTCCCTGGAGGATATCTCATTGTGGTCAATTATCTCCAGGATGAGAAGATACCTTGGTGAGGCACATTCAGCTATAGAATATGGTGGTGTGGTTGCTGGCATTCAAGTAGTGATTGCAGAGCCATTGACTGGTGCGATGAGAGGATACAACACTCAGTTTCTTTGTATGTGGAACCAGCATGTAATGCATCAGGCATAAGGTTGTGCATTTGACCAATAATATTTCGGTGGCCTGATTTTTGCAAGGAAACGTGTGTTAACCTACTTGTCTTTGTTGAAAATATTGTGTTAAAATAAAGTTTAGTGTGTAGCATAGAGAGGACAATTCTCTAATTTCCAGAATGTTAGCATGTAAAGTTATTTGTGAGAAACCACTGTAAAGCCTTGGAGGAAGGCACGTCATGGATCCTACAATGTGTGTGGTATGCATAAAAGTATGGTCATATTTAGATCATTTCTTGTGCTTATATTGTTATTTGGTATTGTTTTTGGTATGGGTGAAAGTGAATTTTTTTAGTACATTTAGAATATGTCTTGGTAGCATGTATATGTATTCAATTTCACGACCTATTTTTCATAATTCACAACTCTAATTGGTGACATGTAAAGCATGGAGATTGAATACTAGTGTGCCATAGTTACAAAATGAAGATGCCAAATATTGAAAACAACAAATATTGTGATGTGTGAATACTAGGATGGGAAGATTCATTTGAGAATTTCATGGTGTGCTCTAACATATGAATGGTGTGGTGTATCCAAGATGAGTGGCAAAGGATCCAAATGACAAGCATGTGAAAGTTAGTGTGAGTTTGTGTGATAGACTCACAAGTATATTGAGTCACACATCTTAACTATAAGCAAGTCTATGGTGTTTTGTTGTCATCCTTGAAATGTTTGTAATAGTATGTACCTCAAGTTGTGTTGTAATCGTGATGAGGCATATGTACCCCCGTGAACTTCATTTTAATATTGAAACCACATTAAAAGTGGAGGTTTATGGTAAGCCAAAAAATAATTTGAGTGTAGGTTTCTTTAATCTAGAAACCATGTGTGGGAGTGAAGTGGATAGGGATTCCTATAGGCATAGTTTAGGGTCAACCAACAAAACCCTAGGCATGGCTTAGAGTAAGGCAATAAAACCTAGAGAATGATTATGGGTAATTCGAGAAAACCCATGATGATGATGATGGATGGGGATTTGTAGGTACAGGTACATGTATGCAGATAATGGTTGATTGAACCATGTACTCAAAGGACATCCTAATATACTGTCGGTTGTAGCAATTGGTACCCATGCATTCCAGTAGATCGTTGTTTGTTTATATGGACATTGGCATATATTTTAATCATGTTTGTAAACACCAAGACCACAGATAGACTTTGTTGATTGAGATCAAGACAAGTAGTCATTAAAGGGGGGACTTGGAAAATATTATTCCTACTTCTATTTGGTGTGCTCATCAACTCTAGAATGATTTTGTTCCTACTAGTTAGGATTTTGTTGAGGTCTAGTTGGTTGAGAGATTCTCTCCAACTAATTAGTCTCCTAGATTGGTGTGTGGTTGAGATATTCGCACAACCAAGAGATTGTATGTCTAAGAGAGACTAGCTATCTCGAGACATAGCTTGATGTGTTTACATTGTATTATTATTTTCATGTGAGTACAATTTCGAGTGCATTTAGAAAATCTTTGTTTAATAACCCCTCATGGGCTAACCACAACCATACACTAAATAAGGACTAGCAAGGAACTAATATTCAGAGAATCAATGAGTTTTATACTACCTGAGGTAAAGGTTACCAACAACTTCAACACAACAAGTAAAAGAATTTGACCTCTACCCAAAAATTGAACGATAACTTGTATAGTAACAGAATGGAAACTAAAACTAATACACATAGTGAAGAAATTTAGAAATTCATAAGAAAAAAATAAGTGAAAATAGACAATTTCAATTCTTATTCACATAAATATCATTTTTTGTTACAATCATGATACATTTCTATTTCATGCCATGTATCAATATATACAAAATCTATTGCACACCAAACTTAATAAAGTATTATCTCTATTGCAAACCAAACTTAAACAAGTCTTATCTTCTCCTTCGTTCTAACCTCCTTATACAACTTCACAAACTCCTTGTCTTAGTATCTCAATTTGTTCATCTCTTTCACTATTTCTTATCCCTTCTCTACACTTCTCATTCTTAGCTACTCCCCTTTTCTTCTATTCACTACATGCTCCTAAATGTCAATTGAAACATTAAACTCTTATAGTGATTTTAACTTACCCCATAATTTGACAAGCTTGTCATCTTTCCTCGCAAATACCAAGTAGTCACATTGATTTGATTCCTCAATGAATTATAATTCCCTTCTCTCGTTCCCTAGCTAATAATAATCATAGTTCCCCAATTGATCATCACATATTTTCACATTTAGTCAAATGACTCACCACAGACGACACATGTTTACTTTCTACTTTCATGACCCAGAATATTAAGCAAAGGTGTAGAATGAAACAACATCGAGCTTGTAGCAACATAATGCTGCAATGGTGTCGTAGCAACGTAAACGTAAGAATGTGTGGTAGAAAGGTGTTGAGACAGTAAAGTTATAGCAATGATATTGCATTACCATGATAACAAGGTGGTTTTGTAGTAAGCTTATTTCATCTCCTAATCCACTAATTGAAACCATTCATTGTGAATTTATTTTGGCTAGGGATGATCCCACATCAAAACCAATGGTCATTTATCTACATGTTTATGAATGTCTCACATTAATAACAATTATCGAACCATGGAGTTGTTCCTAAGCCTGATAGAGTGAAAACTATTTGGCTACAATGTTAAAATTATAATCCTTTTTGTGGCAAGGAGTGAAAAAGTACTTACTCTATGATAAAAGTGATAGTTAACGGAATGGTATATACTATTTTTTGTTATATGAAATAAATGTTTACTCTATCATAAAAGTGGCAGATAATGATTTGTTCTAAAGATGACATTGTGTGACTATCTTTACCATGTTCATAAATTTTGGTGGATTCTTGTATAAGTATGGTGTTTGCTATAAAAGTTGATTGGTCATGAAATGTTTGAGAGGGAAAATGTTTTAATAAGTAATAGGATGAGATCGAGTTGTAAGAATGAGGTTCTAGCCAATTTATTGTACTTATTTATTTGCTTGGTATAACTGTTTTTAGCTATATGATGTGTTCATGACCATTCCAAGACTTCAACGCCCACATAATGTAAAACCAACTATCTATATTTTGGTAACTATAGTATTTGGGTAATTATAGTATAAGAAAATTTGTGTATTGGGGTAATTCTAGTGTAAGAAAATTTGTGTAGGAAAGAATTGGAATTAGGTTTCCATAATTAAGGTGTATGGTAGAAGTACATAATATTAAATATTGGATCTAAATTAAAAATATATGATTTAAAAAAAGATAAAAAAATTATAATTTTGGAAAATATTGAACTAATTGTTTCTAGGGAAAAATGTCCCAAAAAGATGAAATGAATAAAGTATCTTGATGGCTAGCGCTAAACATAGCTCTAACAAAAAAAATGATATTAGAATCAAAATTTAGTGAGTGGGCGATGAATATATCTATATATTGGTTGAAGAGAAGGGGTAGATATAAAAACGTTAAGGGTATAAGAGAAGAAAATTGTTTGAAGATTCATAGTTTTAGTGGGCTAACACCCTATACTTAAATTTCTAGTCTGTAAAAATACACCAATATCTCTATTAAAAGTGCATAGCCTTCATTCAGTATGACTTTCTTGAACATCATAATAAAATCTGTCAAATGATGATTTTCCATTTGGGTCTCAAGTCTAAATTTTGTGCTATATAGTGTGGTTGTAAAGATGTTCTCTTTGGTTTAGTTGGTGTATTTTTGTGAATATACCTTTTAATATGATTGTCGATTTTGGATTTAAGGTACTATTAGGTTATGTTTTAGTATTTTCACACCCAAGATTCAATACTCTTTAATTACATTCGTTGGTGATGTATTCACTAGATAGGTAATCCTTGTCCAGTGCATTTTTTGAAAATAAAGTGTAGAAAATAATTTGAAGTTACTTACAGTCATATTTTTATTTGATTCAAAAAATTATCTGAGAGTGTAAAATAATATATATGTATATTCCATTGGATGCAAGTTCAAATATTATTCTTATCTATAGTATTATAGGTGATTATTCTAGTTTGAAAATTCATATAGATACAACTCGTCAAGTTAAATGGAGAACCCTTCCCAGGAAAGGTGAATGGTAGTCGCTTGAAGCCATACATCAACAGTCTGTCCAGGTGACTAAATGAAAGTAGCCTAGTCTCAGCACTCCAGGAAGATGAAAGGAGATGCAGACTATAAACTACACTGCCCAAGTTGGGGAGCTGCACGATTGTAAGATGGTGCGAAGCAAGGACGTGTCATTGGGTCCACGACAGCGCGGAGAGAGCTATGCTACCCAGGGAGAAATAGCGCAAGTTGGCTGGAAAGTGACTGTCAAAGTCACTGTTCATGAAAAGATGGCAGAAGTAAGGCCAAATGGAGTGGACAACCGACATTTAAGACGAAATTTATGGCTTAGATGCTTGAAAATCTACCGCCAATCTGGCATTAATGAACTAATTTTGGGGGAACCGTTAGATTTGAATTCAAATTGACCTATAAATTACAAGTGGTTGTCTGACAAGAAACACTTGGAATTTTTAGTATTCAGCTGTTGAGCTCTCAAACGCATATGGAACCAGAGATTTTTGTAGCTCTCAAAAAGACCCTTGCATTTGCGAACTTGCCTGAGACATCATGAGTACTGATAGAGAGTGTTATGTCATCACCCACAGAAGTTATCAATACACAGCAAGTGGTAGAAGAGCTGGCATAAGAGATGGAGAAACAGGCTAGAGAAGCTACCCTAGAAGTAGCCGAAGTACTAGCGAAGATACCTAAATATCTAAGAACGCCAAGACCGATGCCAACGCCAACCCAACCAAGGATACCATGAAAGATAAGAAGGGCAAGCAGCCTGCTGTCCCAGAGTGTGCATCACCGAGACGAAACCCAACAAAGCCCACTGCTTAGGAGAAAGGTAAGGCTATAAACCTCAAGCTAGAAGAGGAGGATATCGAAGAAATCCCCATGGATGATGAAGATGTGGGAGTGGAAATAGAAGAGGTTGAAACCCATGGTACGAACCCTATTACATGACTATCGGAGTATGTCCCTCCGCGTAAGCCTAAGTCTAAGGTCGCCATGGACATTGATGAAAGTCAGACTCCCCTGCAAACCCCATTACTACTAGATGAGATCACTTTTGATTGTTCTTTTTTGGCACGGGTACTAATTTTGAAGCACAAAGAAGGACAAAAGAAGAAGGACGAGTTCAAGCTAAAGATGGTGCAGCTCATTGAGAAAAGGAAGAAGGAGGCCATTGAGAGGGCCAAGGTAGAGTAGACAGGAAAGGATGCAGGAAAAAAATGGGAGGCAGAGAGTAAGGCTCTGACAAAGGCACGCAATCGCCTTCACCTACAACTGAAGAACAAGATACAAAGGAGCATGACATGGACCCTCAGGAGATGTTTGGCCGTTTTAAGCACTCGAGAGAGCCAGAAAAGGGAGGTTCTAGAAAGAAGTCCAAGGCGACCAAGACCTCAATGGACCCCATCACACTAATTGAGGGAGACGTATACGACATCAGTGACACAGTCAGAGATGTCACCGCGGAGGCCCTGCAAAAATTTGAAAAGCAGCAATAGATCATCTTAGGGACCATCCAGACTAGACTATAGGAGTTGCAGGCCCACACATCGCAAGCCAACACATCGCAAGTTGGTATGACGTCTACCATATTGGCTATCAGCACATCAGAGGCTGCCGATATGCTGCACACGAAGGCTTCTAGTGTGCTAGTACTGCTGGATGGAGCACTTATAACAGAAAATAAGGCTGATAGGTCCACAGTCTGCACCTTGACGGGAGTACGATTGAACCTGGTAGGGCTGCCACGTGAAGCACTCCACTCTTTGCAGGATGGAGTAATTGTAGTGCTTATGGCCCACAAGCACTGTGCCCTCCAAGTAATCAGTGAGCAGAGAATAAGAAATGAGAAGATGGCCTTATAGAGGAATTTTTCCATTTCTTTCGAGGCCGAGGTGACCAATCAGAGAGAGAAGATCATATAGGTTATGGAGGAGGCCTGCAAAATGGTCTCACAATTGGCCATTCTGGAGGAGGACCTAGTCAAGGTCTCCATCCATAAATTAGCCACAAGGGTGCACGACACTCAGACGGAGATGTATCAGGTTCAATTCTAGTTGAACTTTCAGATTACAGAGCTGCAGTTGAGGGCTCAGCCTTTGACACCATCGAAGGTAGAGGAATAGTGAGTGGCTGCTATCATAGAAGTAGTCACGACAGTGGAGAGTGCAGTAGCAGATTGCACACAATTGTTTGAACAATTGTTTGAGGTCCTAACCGACTTGCAGGTGGACCTAAACATCTAGAGGCTTGAGACAGAAGCGTGCGAACTCCAACATCGCTACGACGAAATTAAGGGCACAGTGCAAACTGTCATGCTAACATAGAGGTTAGCCAAGTTTCAGGAAGCTAAGCAACTGAAGGAACAGATAGACACAGTGTTATACAAGGAAAAAGTGGTGAGGGTGCGACTCAAGCCCTAGCTGAAGGAAGCTTATGCGGTTACAAGAAACATTGAAGGAAAGCTTGCGACTCTGCAAGCGATGCAACAACAGCTTCAGGCCGATAGCGCAGGGGTAGTAACTAATAATATAGGTGAAGATGTGAAGCAGGTAGCAGCTCAGTACAAAACCGAAGTTGCGATCATTAGGGTCAAGCTGGACAAGCTTCATGCAAAGCTCTCCGCGCTTTCCGAGTGACTTGAGGGTGAGTCACAATGTTTGTGTTGGGGCCTCTTAGGAGCGGGATTCTCCAAGGGTAGTTTTGGGGCTAAAAGCCCATGTTTTGTAATATTATTGTAAAGACATCTCGTTTTGTGGTTGCGAAGCACGAATGTATTATGTGTCACAAAGGCTATTCTGCCCATAGTTTTGTAAAGTAAGGTTAGCTGTAAGAGATCTAACCATGGTCCGCAGATAATGGGACTGTTTAAAAAGGGTTAAGCTCTAAGTAGTTAATAGCATCGAATCAGGAAGAGAATCGTAGCTTACAGCAAGAAGTCTAAGTCTAGGGTTGTAGCATAGGTAGAGGCTCTACAACTGAGTGCAAAAAGGCCTAGGGTAGAAGTCTGCAGCTGAGTGCACGGACCCCTGCAGCTGTGTGCGTAGGGTGAATAGAGTCTGTAACACTTGGAAGATATTAATAAAAGGAGTTATTCTAAAATTTATGTGTATTTGTTCTGTTAATGGTTTTGGATATGTTTTGTATGAATTTCCATTACTATGCTTATATGATGCGCAACTAAATGTAATTACATTGAATAATTGAACACAATCTTGAATATCTACTTACACGGTGATAACTTTAAGTATTTTACAAGATAAGAAAATCACTTAGGATAATTGAGGAATCTGCATGGCACGCTGCTATAGCAGTGCGAAAGTACCTGAGCTATAGGTTAGAGTTGCATGAAGGTCAATCGTGTACTTTCGTGAAAGTATTAAAAGCTGAAACAGAGGATTTGTGTTACAAGACATAGAGCGAGACCACCTGCGTGAAGGAAGGGATAGAAGAGATCAAATGACATCACAACCATCTCAAGGGTGTGGAAACTTGGTTCCAGCATCCTCGCATACTGCTTCAGGTGAGACTTTAGTCCACACTTTGTGGGTTGATGCCAAAAGGGCCAGTGGTGTAGGGATTTGTTTGGCTAAATAACATTGAACCTGGGTCAGGCCCCCTCAAGCCAACACTAATTGTGTTTCAGATATACATTTGCAACACATCTAAATTAATTCAATACATATCACATCACATTGAAAGGAATAATAGAACCATAAGAAATACTAAAGATATGTGTGTGTGTGTGTGTGTGTATATATATATATATATCTATATATGTTTTGGTTTTACCAAATTTGTGCCCGAGACACAAGTGGAAACAAAACCTAAAATATACATGCAGTGAAATAGGGATATAAGCCTCCTAGTAGACTAATCAAAGTTCTCATGGTAACACATTAATACGCAAGCCATTTTTCTTAATAGCTGACTGATATTTCCAGACGTGTTGATATTATGTCACTGTAGTCTCATTGGGAGCTCATCGACCCTAGTCTCAGTTATGCCATGGCTCAAGCCCTCCATGTGAATTTCAACCTCTGCAAGGGTATCAACCACATTCAGATCCTGTAGTACCTCTCATCCTGTTGTAGCAACTTATATTATTGTTGGTGCCTATTGTGGGTCTTCTGTACGAAGAAGATATGAAGAGCCCATAGGTTGAACGGGTCTAATGTCTACATGTGTACAAACCAATAATTTACTCCCATATACCTAAAAAATCACAAAAAAATGTAAAAATTAAAACTCTAAAAATGGTCAAGATGTTTTACCTATGGCACTCCATCGCTCATGATCAGGAAGCATGAGCTATGGGTCTCTATTGAAATCCATCCCTACATATAGATAGTCTTCTATCATAATGCATTGAATGTGCGACCATCTGAAAAATACAAGTGTGAAGCTCATCAAGGATGGACCTACATGTCTAGACAACAGATCCACCCATCTCGTCATCCATGGGACTGTCGAAGCTACATTATCGAGAAGAATATGTTGTGGCATGAGTAATGGAATCCTCTCTAAATCAAAAGAAACCAGAACTAAAACATAGCCAAAATTATTTAACCATCCATATTTTTCCTTGTTCAACTTCTCTTTCATGTTTATGAGTACCCGTTGACTCCATTTAAATACTTTAAGCTCCAAATATTTTAGAGAATACACCATATGTGACTTATTCACCACATGAGGAGATGCATTGTCAGTCAATTTGGAAATAATGAACATGATGCTTCTTAAAGGAAAATATATTACATCCTTGATGTTGATTTTTCCATCCTTAGTCAGTTAGGATCTAAGTAGATAATGTGCACTGATGTAATCTATTCTTGTCTCTCCACCACTCCCTTAACCAAATAAAAAGACGGGGGCACCTCGCATTGATAGAATGTCAAGAAATATATATACTCTACTTGTATTTCTAGTGTATGTGCAGAAATTCTAAATGATTTTCTTGAACATCCCATGAATGGACAAGATACCTTAATAATTCCATTTTTCCCCTTATATTAGGAAACCCAAGGAATTTTAAGAGCCCATAATCTATTAAATCCTGGATTGTAGCAGGATCATTAGTTATAGTCAAATATTGTTCTTCATGTTTTGTTTCCCAACATATCAAGTGCATTTTGTTCCAATATAGATCTCAGACGTCACAAGAAAGATAATTGGGATTAATTTCATGCAAAAAACTTGAGAAAGTTTGAGGAAAAGAAGCAAAACAAGGTGGGGAATTGTACCCAACACACCCTCCTAAGGGCATGCATTACATTACAGTGTTGCCCCTACTTTATGTTTTCCATTTTCTAGCACAACTTTCGACCTTCTAATGTTCCGTTGGACCTAGCATGAGGAATTAGACACCTAGGGCCATAATTTTTTTTTAAATATGCATGAAATCACAAATTGGAGCCATGAAAGGAAATAGAAAAATTCTAGTTCCTACCTGGAAGTGAGAGAACTTGAAATGATCCACTGAATTGGTGATAATCAGCTATGGAAGATTTGGGGAAAAAATACTCAAGACTCACTCTCCAAGAGTAGATGTGAAATGGTAAAAGTGAGTTACCTTTCACCTATTTTATGGTTATTTTCATCATTAATTTATTAATTTTTTAGTATTTTTACCTAAAACTGACTTAGTTTTATCATGAAATAGGTATTATTAATATTTTGGTGGTGTTTTGAGCAAGATGACAAGAATTTTAACGAATTAGATGATGTCTGAATTGAAACATATCATTTTGGCTACGGATCATACTTTTATCATTTTTTCAGGCTCTGTAAAACTATAAAAAAGGAACACCATGCAGTCCTCCTTTAGCTCCTTTTAGACTCCCTAAACATGAAAATATTTTTGAACACTTGTCTTTTCGAACTTGTTAAAGTAAATGAAAAGACATATACTATGTATAAGTTTATCCCTTTTATAGGTTGAGTTAGACTATCTATGAAAAAAGAATACCTTGGTTGAACATGACTAGGAGGTTCTCTTGAGTATTTTTTCTACCTTTTTGTACTCAAGAGACTATCTATGAAAATGAAACCTTGGAGTTTTCTTTTCTGCCTCTTTTTCAAACTATCTAAAAATGAAAAAGGAGTCAAGTCAGACCTTCACTAGACTTGTTAAAACATCAAACAGTGAGGGATTCGTCTAACATGATGGGACCGGACCACTCCTTGTCAAGGTTCGTTAAATATACTTGAAGGGATTGATCTGAAGGGTGGAATTACAGATCAAACATATGTTATCCTCCTCAAGCTTGTTAAAAAATAAAGAGATAATGAGTACCAATGGTTGGGAAAATTTGGACACTAGGATATTCTACCTATTAAAGGCACCGAGTCACTATTGAACACTACAGTCCTCTACTTCATCTCTGTGGCTATTGGGTTGGGAAATATGCTTGTTCTTTGGTTCATCATGCAATTTTAAAGGCTTCACTTTTAGTTTTGGGCCAATGCTTTCAACTCCATTCAGTGTCCTCGATGTGTTCAAGAGCAGTCATTCGGTTGATATATGTTATGAGAATATTAAGACTTCATTCCATGTATGTCATTCCTGAACCAATTCCACAATCAATGTCATTCTATCTCAAATCATGATACCATTTTCGTTTCATTGATGGTGGATACATAAAGGCCCTCCTGCAATGGGTCACTTCCTATCAACGTCAGCTCATTATCTAGGAAGTTTACCTTTAAACTCTTCCTTTAGTACCTTGGGACTTCTATACATTAATTGAAAGTTTCTTGACTCTCGGTGACAAGTTTTAATCATTGGCCTTCAACTGATAGATTTTGTGTGGCATTCAAATTGAACTCATTCATTCATGCCATATGGATTCTACAATTGTAGCTTGATATCCATTTTATTAGATGATGTCTATCATGTTCGACTTCAACTCCTTTATTCACATGGTTAGACTTGTACATTGGATGATTGATTGAATGCGATAGAAGACCTCAGATCCAGTTCCATCATCTCAGATGCGATTTTAGGACTAATACAATATCACAATGTATGATGGCTATGATCATAAAAAGAGTCATCCAATCATGACTCACCCTTTGTCGTCAATGGACATGTATTTTTTATCATTATAAATCTAATGTTACCTTATGTTCTAAACATGGGTATGCCTCCCTTAGCAAAGATATTATGATGTAAATGTATTGTAACATATGATGATCCAACCAGCTATTCTTGATCAAATATTGTCACAAGGTGAAGCACTTTAGTCATCGGTTATCATTTATCACTTTACACTTTAGGGGGTAATATGTTATAGGCCATTTTATCACATCTGGTAAATAGACCTACAAACTAGATCCATCAACATCCATGAACACCTTTTAATCATCCCTACACAAATCACTAAGCATGACTCTCCCAAATTCCTGAGCTTCTAACCTTGACTTCTTCATTTCACTTATTTTAAGAACAAGCGCGTCCTGTCGCTTTAGTGGCTAGAATTTTGCAACATGTTTCTTAGTTCTGCACCTGCTCTAATCAACATTAGTTTGTCCCTTGTTCAGGGTTAGTTGAATCTAAAAATTTGGGAAAAATAAAAATAATCATGAAGCTTCCTCTTCCAGAAGCTTCTACCAGTTGTTACAACCATTTACCTTGAATAAGAACTTTGAATCATATATGATCCTACCTTACATATTTCACCTCTTATTCCATGAGATCATCATTCCACAAAGAGTGGATCTGAAGCCTATATTGGTTAATGGATAAGAATTCCTAAACTCCCATCATCTCCTATAAATTTACTACCATCCACAATCTATAGGTTGGCTTTTGGAGACTAATCATACCTTGATGTTGCTTCTTTCATCATAAGGGAGTTATCGTTCCCATGCATTAGGGTGACCTTGAGGTGTACATTTTGACAAGGAAGTACAAGTAAACTTGGGGAGATATTTGTAAGATCAAATTCAAATTTTGGTTGTAAATAGTCTCCCTTTAATATTAATACGAAGAGTATACCATTTTCTTATATGTTCTATGTTATGTTTACATTCATATAATTCAATGTTATGTTGATCCATTGAATAAAGTGATTGGATAATGCTACATAGATTTCATAGATATTTGGCTTGTGTTGATTGCTTGTGTAGGTTCTAATTATAGCAATCATAGCGACAGTTGGAGTTTATAAGCCAAGAGGAGAGGAGCTAGTGATAGGTCATAAATAAGCATCTTTCTATTCTCCAATTTCTCTAAGGAGAGATTTGTAGTATTTTCTTTCTGTTATTCTAGACCAGGCCACAAGGTCTAGGGAAGATACTTTTGTCTGCATTAGATTCCATATAAAAAAGAGTTCTAATTTTGTTTGACCAATTGTTGAAATAACTAGGTTCAAGAGCATCCAAGAATGAAGGAACGACATCCCAACATATAGGACTTTGGGAAACGAAAGAGAGATGAAAATTATCTTCACCCTCCTTCTCTACTTATCTAATGTGACCACTTGTCAACTAATCACCATGTGGACCAACACATTTAGAATGAAGAATATTTGAAGAAAGATGTGGTGGAACAGATTGATCAGGTGAATCAAGGTACACTAGGTTGTAAAATGTAGATGATAGGATGACATGTATCCCTTGTAGAAATAAATTTTTTAATGATGTGATATTCAATATTGTGATTATGTACATTGATTCAATATTGGGGAAACAATGGACCATTCATAACCTTAGGATCCTTGCACCGATTAGGATATTCCAATTTTTCTCACATAATGAGTTTACCATTAAGATAATTTGTATATGGGATCAATGGGTCATCAATTTGATATTCATATTTTCCAACGTCAACAATAGTACTAGAGACTACCTTATTAGGCAATGAAAATGGAGGAGGACAAGGGACGGAAGGGGAAGTAGGTTCCTCCTTTGGAATTTGAGGTGTGTTATGATCAATACAGGTAGGGAGAGCCCAATCAACTAATAATTTGTATTCAGATTATTTCAAGGAAATTGGAGCTAGATGCTGAAATTTTTCCCTAAAGAAATCCAAATCAATATATTATACAAGAAAATTATAACATAGGCGAAGAAACATATTGGAAAAAATCCTCTAATGATTGATGAAATTTCATTCTTAGTTGATTAATACTTTCATAAACATCTTGGTAATTATACCTATCAAATGCTTGATGGACTCCTTGAAAAGTTGTTCAAATGAATGGATAGAAGAAATTGGTAAGGTATGCCACCATAACTTAACTTGACCTTCAATTTTGATGGTGAATAATTTAAAAGTGAAATTTTCAGGAATCACTTCATAAAAATAACAAAAATTAAGAATTTGAGATTTATGCTCGAATATGGGTGTTCCACCCTCTCCATAAAATTTTAATCGGGACAAGTTAGAAATAAGTTCCGCAAGGAGTGAAAGATTTGATCTATTAGAAATCATTATAGGATTATGATTTGAGAATGAGTCTTTTAAGATAAGAGATTCAAAATAGATTCAACATGCTCAAATTTTCATCCATCCCTCCTTCTAGCGCCAACATGTAAATGCTACTTGAAGTCTTCCAACGCAGGAGGTCTCCCCGGTATGAAGCCCCAACTAGACCACACATCGTTTGGAGTAGGAGGCCTAAGTAGGAAATACGTCCAGGTTCCTTTATCCTGAGGAATTTTCCTTGGCTTCCATTATCAATGTAATGGATTGTAAAAAAACTATTTGAAACAAGCAAGTTAATAATGTAAGGCATAGCATTCAATGTCTATGAGGTACTTTCATGGAAGATAAAAGAGAGAGTGCACCTATAAAAGGAAATTAATAGTAAATTAGCATAAAAGAGACACAAAAGATCATGACTGAATCGGTGATTAACCTCAAAAGTAGTTCACAAGATAACAATGATCATAAAATCAAATAATGACACACATTGAACAAGATGCATAATAAATCCAAAGAAATAGTTCTTTTTCATTGGTATTTTCTAACATAAACATACACCAAAAATAATGAAGGGATACCCTCACAAACATTCATGACATATCTATGAAAATGTGTTAGTATAAAAAGCTTCATATCTTAAGGGAAAGTAACAAGTTATAAAATTACAATTCTACCACACTAGCCCCTATATTGGAACATTAAGTCACTACTTCCTCCTCCAAAGAAAGATATTCTTTGAAACGCCAAGATACAAAAAGCAATATAAAAAACCCAAATTCCCTTCTCTTGATCCATGAGGATGTATTTATAAAAAATGAGGTGACTCTCCACATTCCATGTGACTCTTGACCTTCCCTCACGACACTTTAGGTTCTACTATGACCTTTTGAATTCCTATATGACCTTTAAGCTTTTATAAGGATTTGGAACTTTCTAGTGACTTTTCACATTCCATGTTGGACCCTTGGGCTTCCACACATTTTAAATTTTCTCTTTTTTTAAAAATACAATAATTACATTCCAAAAATGATGTGGTGAAATATATTGACTCATATGACTGTTGTGGTGACATTGACAAGCCATCACTTGGCCATAGTGACATAAGTTTTATCATAAATAAAATATAAGCTCTTCTCTTTACTCATGTGTCTTTTACTTCTTCATGATGGATATTTCCTTGTTCATATTCATTCACCAAAGGGTTTAAATGACTGTTTGAACCTTCCAAGTGAGCATGATCTTCCATCTCTTCATCTTGGTCCAAGATTTCTTTGTGTTTTTCATGATGTTTTCTCTTTATTCTTATTCCTCACGAATTCCTTCTTGTAACCTCTCCTTGAAAATTTCCCTTGAGAATAACCTTGCCATGTTGAAATTATAATACCAACGAATGAGGCCACTCATGATAGAACAACATCAGTATGAAAGCCATCTATTCTACATTTTCTTGCTTATCATAGATTTTGATTGCGATAGCAAAATTTGCAAGGGTTTTGAGAGGTAGGAGCTGAGAATTACACAGTTGAGGGCTATAGGGACCCAAGGATGACCATAATTTCCTCTCGATCTACATAATGTGTAATTAGGGAAATAGTATCAAGGTCTTATGTAGTGGGGAAGTCTAGGAGATAAGTTGATAAGCTTCCTAATTGAGGATGCACAGTTCTTAAGGAAGAGGAGGTATGGATTACATGGTTGAGCTTAACAGGGACTAAGGAATAGCCTCACTATCCACTTTAGCTATGAAATGAATACTAGGGGGAAATATAGGTCAAGGTATTTCATACTGAGGGGTTTTAAACAACAAGTGGGATATGACTAACCACTCTAACTACACAACGTGTAGTGGTTAAAGTGAATATACGAAGGAGTTCCTAGTAGATGGTTGCAGTGACTTAGAGTTTACCTATTACCCTCTAGAACTACACAATGCATAGTTGAGACATAAGAATGGGATTACACAATTGAGAAAGTTAGGGATATAGTGAGGCATGTTAGGTAAATGTTACTACACAATGTGTAGTGGATGAAGAAGATTCTTAGGGAATTGCATAGTTGGGCATGATGGTGACATAAGGATGACCCCACTATCCACTGCAACTACACAATGTGAAATCCAGGGTAAGGGGGGTCATGAACTATGCAATTTTCAAGGCTAAGTATTTAGAGTCATGGTATAAACTCCAAGGTTTCTCAATGTGTAGGTGGAGGAGGTGTTCCTTAAGATGAGAAGATTGCACAGGTTTGAGAGGTAACAATTTCATCACTGAGACATAGATGTGTGTATAGTACTCACCAATTTATTGGAATATTAAGTATGCTTGTGAGTTGTATAAGATGTGAGGATAGGGACAAACTCCAAAATTGGATAAGTGTTGGATCAATGGAACAAGGGAGAAACTATGATGCAAATAAATTCAAAAACTGAATCACAGGCATGTAAGCAATTAAGGACAACCACTCAAGATGAATGATACTCAAAATCAAGATGCATACCTTGAAACAATAACAAAGGGACGCTTATTTGTAATTGTGATAGTTGAAACGTAGCTTCAAAACACATAGGATACAAGTTTAGACACAAGTGTCAACCACAACTAGAAAGTGTGCTAAGCTATGGGAGAGTGTTTAGTACATATTACTATGATATATAAGATACGTTAATGTAGATGAGAACACTAGAGATTTCTATAGTGGAGCACCAAAATGCGACACATGTAGGAGTGAAAGCAATGAAGAGCGACACTTGCAACAATAAGAATATGTGAAAATGAAACTTGCAAAAGCTAAAGAAAGTTAAAGTGACACATGTGATAGATAAATAAATAAAAAGAAACACTTGTGAAATTCAAAGCAAGAAAAAATGATAGTGGTGAATCTAAAAGCAACACTTACAAAGCTAAAAACACACAAAAGTGAGAGTTAGGAAAAATCACCGAGATGATGGTTCATTTGATGCTAAGATTGAGAAACATTATCATCTAGAATTGTGCATTGACTATCCACATGGATTGTGTGTTGAAGTTACCCTATCAACTATGCAAGAATTGTCAATAGGGGCTGCACAGGATCTATGGGTTTTGCAATGGCTATTACCATATATTACACAATCAACATTTTTAGTGATTGTGTATTATCTATTTCTACAGGTTGTGCAAGAGTTTTTCTCAATAACTGCGCAATGCTTGTCTACAGAGGTAAACATTGACTACTGCATCTTGTGAAAAAGAGGTGCACTTTCGAATCCATCATATGTTAAGAATTCGTAAGAAAGTTGTTTTGAGAGTTAAAATCTCAAAAGAAGGCTTAAACACCTAGAAAAACATCAACCAATCATGAAGTGACAATGATCAACCCGAAACGATAGATCATAAGAATACAAGGAGTCTCAAAAATTCAAGAGGAAGAAAATATTTTGGGGGTTGTTTGTAGTAGAAAAAAAAAGACACCTATAAACACTTTAGAAACAATCCATATGAGCATCACAAGAATAAAAAAAAGAAGCATTAATAGAAAAAAAAATTACTCAAACTTCTCTTCAGTTATTTCCACAAAGGAAAGCTTCTACTCGTCATTACAATGTTCTCTGGCTACAACAAGAAGGAAGCTACTACTACCTAATTTATTAGCTACAAATAAAAGGAGATACAACCCCTAGTTTATCAGCTACCACTAAAAGGAGATCCAACTTGTATTTTACTTACCACACAATATTGTAAGGAGATACAACCTCCAATTTGTGGGCCACCGCTTTCTTCACATCAATGATTCATCTTTCACACAATTTTCAAACTCAAATCATGAAGGATTATTCATTTCATAAGAAAATAAATTTCTCACCACAATCACTCACATTGAACACCATAAAATCGACTTCAATAATCTCTTGTCCTTAATCAATCCACCAAAATCCACTTTTGAGCAATAATTTAACAACCAACACATGTACACACCTCACAAATTCGATTACGATTATGTAGAAATTAGGAGTAAATTTTTTAGTTTTCCATGTTTAGTTAAGTTGCAATTACATTTTAGTTAACAAAGGTTTTGATGTCATTAACTTCTTGTTTTTATTTTTTTAGAATATTCTTTTGATGTGTACAATAAGTCTTCAATATTTTATTGGTTGTCTCTGTGAGTAAATTTGAGTTAAACTTCTCAGTTTGCAATTCAGAAAATTTCGGCAAGTATTAGCAGTGTTTCTCTAAATTTGGTTGACTCCAAATATTTCCAATTTGTCAAATATTTCTCCAAGTCTTTCCATTTCTGTATCCATCCTTCCAACTCATTCATTCTTGTGTTTACAAAGTTTAATGCACTACTCATTTTAATGCATTCGTCAACCTAGAGAAACTTGCATGAGTTACTTTATTTTAGTTTGGGGTAGCTGCTTCAAGATTACATGTGCCAGTAGGAATGATTATCCAAATGTTCTCTCATTATTGGTTCTTTTTTTAGCTATATTTTCCACCTGTGATCCTACATGTACAATGTTATCGCTCCAAATTTTTTCTAGAGTTGTTTTGAAAGAAATGATAGAGGTAACCACAAACCTACATTGGATATTAGGATATAGCCTTCCTAATGCTCAGAGAGGGCTCTCTCTTTATGATTTAACTTTGTTTAGTTAATTGATTTTAGGATATTTATGATTGTACTTGGGTTTTGATTTTGATTTGGTGGTGGGATCACTTACTTAGATGGATAGAGGGATGTCTTTTACAATTGGGCTATGGGGTCAAATGTCAAGCAAACATGACTAGATTAAGTTCTAAAGATAGTGTTTACAGGGCAAGATAGCTCGGTAAATTTAGATCTTACGGCTAGATGGTGAAGTGGTTTTCAATCGGATCCAGGGAGCAACTAAGGGTTCCTTAAATCGGATAATGAAGGAAGTGAAAGAGGTCAACCTAGATGGGAGAGCAGTTAAGGATTCTCAGATCCGGATATCAGAAGAAAACAATAAAATGATTAATTGTTCAATACATAGTGTACTTAAACAAATTCTGAAATATATTTCCAGTTAATTCATTCAATTTAGATAACATGCAGGTTTGTGAAATAGATAAGAAAATAACAATTTTACAAAAGAAAATACTTCATTGAAGTAGCTCAACACATGAATCCTGTAATGCAATCTCTTTATTACTCAGTCCAGTTTGCTAACTTGAAAAAATGGTGCAGTGAACCCTCAGGTTACAGATCAATACAACTATAGAAATTTTATGCTAATGGAAAAACCCGTGAACAATTTATGAAACCAATGTTTTGGACTAGATAGGTGAGTCCATCATCAGGGCAATGAGATTTGTATTTGAGAAGAGAGATTCATGAAAATTATGGAGCTATTAATAGTTGTTTAGAAAAATATTAGATATCTTTTTTATTTTTATTTTAATGTCGGCCTAATTGATTCATAATTATTAAATATTTTTTTTTAGTATATATATATAATTATTTAATTAATTATATTTAAATATTTATTTAATATTATTAATATAATTTTAAATTTTGAGTGACAGGTTTTAAGAATTGAATATATCTGAATGTGTTTATTTGTTATATATTTAATTATTTTATTTTATGTGTCTATTTATTTATTTATTTTATATTATTCTATTTTATTGTATTTTATTAATTTTTATTTTTATTTTATTTTTTATTTTTTATTTTTATTTTTAATTTAATTTAATTTATTTTATTTTATTTTTTAAATTTTTTTATTATTTTTTTCTTAATTTTTTTTTATATTAATTTTTCTTATATTTATATATCTATTTACTTATTTTATTTATTTATTATTATTAATTTATTTATTTATTTTCAATTTATTTATTTATGTTTATTATTAATATTTATTATTATTATTATTATTATTTTTTAATTTAATACATTTATTTATTATTCTTATTATTAGTTAGTTATCTAGTAATATTATTATTATCCATATTATTATTAATATTATTATTATTATGAAATATTCTTTTTCTTTTATTTATAGTTAATTATATCCTATGTTATATAAATAAGTTACTTGTTATGTATTAGTTTGAATTGAAGTAATTTTATTTTTTATTTTTATGACTTATCAAATTTTATTAATAGGGAGTTAAATAGATTGATTTATTTGTTATATTATTGGATTAATTTAATGCTTTTTCATTTTATTTAATAAGGGTTTCCAGGTGCTACTTAATTTAAGACCATCATCCCTATTCATGTTATTGGAGGATTTCTCAATTTCAATTGCCTCTTTCACCCTTCTTTTTAAATAATGGTCTTCCTTGTGGATTAATTTTGCTTGTTCCATACAGATATAGTGTGAAGAGGAACATGTGTGCTCTGCTATACCTCATTTTTCTGACCTGTTTCTTGTAATATCATTAATGTGTTCTTTTAATCTAATTCCAAAGGATCTCCCTGTTTCACCTATATAAACTTTACCGCAAGAGCAGGGAATCGAGTATACTCCTTTGTGATTTTTTGGGTCTATTAAGTCCTTAGCAGACTCAAGCATGTTTTTTAGGGTGTTAGGGGGCGTGAATGCAACCATAATGTTATGCTTGGCGAGAACTCTGGCAATTTTATCAGTGGTTCCTTTAATATAGGGTAAGGAGATTCTAGGGTTTTCAAAAGTTTTTCTTTTTTGTTTATTGGTTATGGAATCTTTAATTATTTTTTGGATAATGTGTTTTTGATAGCCATTGTTTAAGAAGACCTTGTGGAGATGGTTAAGTTCTTCCTCTAGATGTTCAGGGTCAGAGATTCTGGATGCTCTGGTGGCTAGGGCTTTGATGACACCAACTTTTTGTTTCAGATGGTGGTGGGAGTTTGAATGAAGATATCTGTCAGTGTGTGTCTGCTTTTTGAAGACCTGGTGGCTTAGCTTGCCATTTTTCTTGGTAAGGAGGACATCTAAGAAGGGGAGCTGGTTGTCTTTTTCAATTTCAATAGTGAATTTTATGTGTTTAGAGAGGCTATTTATATGAGGTAAAAATTCCTTAAGTTTATCCAAACCATGGCTCCATTTAGCAAAAATGTCATCTACATATCTTTTCCATTCTTCAAGGGTAAAGGGGAAAGACCTAAGGGCCATTTGCTCAAAGTGTTCCATGTATAAGTTGGCAATCAATGGTGATAATGGAGAGCCCATTGCAACACCATGTGTTTGCTCATAGATTTTACCTTTGAAACTGAAGTATGAAGATTTAAGACAAATGCCTATTAGTTCCACCGTTTCAAGGTCTGTGATTTTATTTAATACTTCTAAGGCTTCATCCACCGGAATCATAGTGTAGAGAGACACTACATCAAAGCTAACCATTAGGTCATTGTCACTAATTTCTAGGTTTTTAATCCATTCAATGAAGGAAGCAGAATCTTTGATGTAAGAGGGAGTGTTACTAGATAAAGGTCTAAGCTTGTTCGCAAGATATTTTGCTAACCAGAAAGTGGGTGATCCTATAGTGTTTACTATAGGTGTTAATGGAACACTAGTTTTATGGATTTTAGGCACTCTGTAAATTCTAGGGATAATGGAATTATTAGGAATTAATATGTTCTTAATAGTAGCATCAAGAGAGGAGTTTTTAATTTTGTTACTTACTTGGCGCAGGATTTTGCTGCTAGGATCCTTGTTCAGAACTCTATAACAGCCACTCTTGTTTAGGTGTTCTTCCATTTTATGATCATAGTCTGTCCTATCCAAGATAACTATGGCATTTCCTTTGTCAGCTTTTAAGATTATAATGTTATTGCTATTCTTGATGTTTTTTAAAGCTATGGCTTCTTCTTTGGATATGTTGCTGGGCGGAGGTCTGGCATTTCTGAGAATTTTGGAAACGTCCTGTCTTATTTCTTCTGCTGCATTTTGATCAGTGTTTTTGATAATGACTTCAATGTTGCTTATGATGTCATTTATAGGAATTTTGGCTGGAGATAACGCGAAATTTAAACCTTTTTCTAGAAGCAATTTCAAGTTATCATCTAATACTAGCTGTGAGAGATTAATTACCGTTGATTTACTAATTAAGTTGTTGAAAGAATTCGTCGAGTTCTTGATATAGCTGTAGCTATCTGCATGAGGAGCATCGTTAGATTGCTGCTTTGAGCTATTTAGATGGGCGTTGGAATTACTATAAGCAGCAACGAATGAGGAGGTGCGTGCTACTGATAAATCATGCGCTGTCCCAAGAGGCTCCAATTGACCCTTGTTTGGCGTATACCTGGGACCCTGCTATTGCTGCGTGGTGACAGGCGTATTACTTAAGATATCGTTTGACTTTTGAGGATCGTTTAATTCCTTCTGTGTAGGGTTGCTGGAGAGAGTGCTACCCAGGTACGTATTCCTGTCCCACTGCGTGACGAGAACAATAAAGTTCTGCGTATTCTGAATACCACCGATTAGAGGATTGGGAAGAGCGCAGCCTGGGTACACAGTGGTGTGAGAATGATGATGGGAGGGGTTGGGCATGGCCAGGAGTGACTTAGAGTTGGAATACCAGTTAGGTTTTTGTCGATTTAAGAGAGAATCTTCTGAGTTACTCTTGAAGTCAATGTTTCTTAGCGCATTAAGTTTTTTAGTTTTTTTGGTAAGAGAGTAATCAAGAAATCTCTCAGCTTTAGCGAAAGTGAGGGCGTCTAAGTACTACCAAAGAACAGAGCTGAGAGTTGATGACAGCCGAAGGTGCAAGCCGAGAAGATTTTCAGATACATTAATTAATCGAAATCTGGCAAATTTGATTTCATGTTTGATGAGGGTTTTACTAAGATTATTGAAAAGAGAAATGTTTCAACCCCGTTTAAGCGGATGGCTGCATTTGGCGAAATTTGGAGTGAGATTTTCATCTCTACATTGCTTTAGAAATATGAGATTGGATAGGTTTCTAGCTCTTGAAATTCTCATCTTCTCAAAATTTAAAGCATTGTTCATTATGTCCCTTCCATGGTGGGACTTAATGGTGTTAAAGAGAGAATCCATACGGGCTGGTAGAATTTTATGCTAATGGAAAAACCTGTGAACAATTTATGAAACCAACGTTTCAGACTAGCTAGGTGAGTCCATCATCAGGGCAATGAGTTTGGTATTTGAGAAGAGAGATTCGTGAAAATTATGGAGCTATTAATAGTTGTTTAGAAAAATATTAGATATCTTTTTTATTTTTATTTTAATGTCGGCCTAATTGATTCATAATTATTAATTAATTTTTTTTAATAAATAAATAAATATATATATATATATATATATATATATATATATATATATATATATATAATTAATTATTTAATTAATTTTATTTAAATATTTAATTAATATTATTTTAAATTTTTAGTGACAGGTTTTAATAATTTAATATATGTAAATGTGTTTATTTGTTATATATTTAATTATTTTATTTTATGTGTTTATTTATTTATTTGTTTTATATTATTCTAGTTTATTGTATTTTATTAATTTTTATTTTTATTTAATTTTTAATTTTTTTATTTTTTATTTTCTTTATTTTTATTTTTATTTTTATTTTTTATTAATTTATTTATTTTTTTAATTTTTTTTTATATTATTTTTTATTTATTTATATATCTATTTACTTATCTTATTTATTATTATTAATTAATTTATTTATTATTATTAATTTATTTATGTTTATTATTAATATTATTATTATTATTATTATTATTTTAATTTAATACATTTATTTATTATTCTTATTATTAGTTAGTTATCTATTAATATTATTATTATCCATATTATTATTAATATTATTATTATTATGAAATATTCTTTTTCTTTTATTTATAGTTAATTATATCCAATGCTATATAAATAAGTTACTTGTTATGTATTAGTTTGAATTGAAGTAATTTTATTTTTTATTTTTATGACTTATCAAATTTTCTTAATAGGGAGTTAAATAGATTGATTTATTTGTTATATTATTGGATTAATTTAATTCTTTTTCATTTTATTTAATAAGGGTTTCCAGGTGCTACTATTACTTGAGATATCATTTGACTTTTGAGGATTGTTGAATTCCTTCTGCGCAGGGTTGTTGGAGAGAGTGCTGCCTAGGTACGTATTCCTGTCTCATTGTGTTAGGGGAACAATAAAGTTCTGCGTATTCTGAATACCACCGATTAGAGGATTGGGAAGAGCGCAGCCGGGGTACACAGTGGTGGGAGAATAATGATGGGAGGGGCTGGGCATGGCCAAGAGTGACTTAGAGTTTGAATACCAGTTAGGTTTTTGCCGATTTAAGAGAGAATCTTTTGAGTTACTCTTGAAGTCAATGTTTCTTAGCGCATTAAGTTTTTTGGGTTTTTTGGTAGGAGAGTAATCAAGAAATCTCTCAGCTTTGGCGAAAGTGAGGGCGTCTAAGTACTGCCAAAGATCAGAGCTGAGAGTTGATGACAGCTGAAGGTGCAAGCGCATAAGATTTTCATATACTTTAATTAATCGAAATCTGTCAAATTTGATTTCATGTTTGATGAGGGTTTTACTAAGTTTATTGAAAAGAGAAATGTTTCGACCCCGTTTAAGCGGATGGCTGCATTTGGCGAAATTTGGAGTGAGGTTTTCATCTCTACATTGCTTTAGAAATATGAGATTGGATAGGTTTCTAGCTCTTGAAATTCTCATCTTCTCAAAGTTTAAAGCATTGTTCATTATGTCCCTTCCATGGTGGGACTTAATGGTGTTAAAGAGAGAATCTATACAGGCTGGCAGAATTTTATGCTAATGGAAAAACCTGTGAACAATTTATGAAACAAACGTTTCGGACTAGCTAGGTGAGTCCATCATTAGGGCAATGAGATTTGTATTTGAGAAGAGAGATTCGTGAAAATTATGGAACTATTTATAGTTGTTTAGAAAAATATTAGATATCTTTTTTATTTTTATTTTAATGTCAGCCTAATTGATTCATAATTATTAATTTTTTTTTAATATATATATATATATATATATATATAATTAATTAATTTTATTTAAATATTTATTTAATATTATTAATATAATTTTAAATTTTGAGTGACAGGTTTTAATAATTGAATATATCTAAATGTGTTTATTTGTTGTATATTTAATTATTTTATTTTATGTGTTTATTTATTTATTTTTTTATATTATTCTACTTTATTGTATTTTATTAATTTTTATTTTTATTGTATTTTTTATTTTTTATTTTATTGTTTAATTTTTTTATTTTTTTATATTATTTTTTCTTATATTTATTTATTTATATATCTATTTACTTATTTTATTTACTATTTTTTTATTTATTTAATTTATTAATTATTATTATTTAATTTATTTATTTTCAATTTATTTATTTAATTTATTTATTTATGTTTATTATTAATATTTATTATTTTTTTTTTTAATTTAATACATTTATTTACTATTCTTATTATTAGTTAGTTATCTATTAATATTATTATTATCCATATTATTATTAATAATAATATTATTATTATTATTAAGAAATATTCTTTTTCTTTTATTTATAGTTAATTATATCCTATGTTGTATAAATAAGTTATTTGTTAGGTATTACTTTGAATTGAAGTAATTTTATTTTTTATTTTTATGACTTATCTAATTTTATTAATAGGGAGTTAAATAGATTGATTTATTTGTTATATTATTGGATTAATTTAATGCTTTTTCATTTTATTTAATAAGGGTTTCCAAGTGCTACTATTACTTGAGATATCGTTTGACTTTTGAGGATCGTTGAATTCCTTCTACGCAGGGTTGTTAGAGAGAGTGTTGCCCAGGTACGTATTCCTGTCCCGCTGCGTGAGGGGAACAATCAAGTTCTACGTATTCTGAATACCACCGATTAGAGGATTGGGATGAGCACAACCTCAGTACAGAGTGGTGGGAGAATGATGATGGGAGGGGCTGGGCATGACCAGGATTGACTTAGAGTTGGAATACCAGTTAGGTTTTTTCCGATTTAAGAGAGAATCTTCTGAGTTACTCTTGAAGGCAATGTTTGTTTGCGCATTAAGTTTTTTGGTTTTTTTTGGTAAGAGAGTAATCAAGAAATCTCTCAGCTTTGGCGAAAGTGAGGGTGTCTAAGTACTGCCAAAGATCAGAGCTGAGAGTTAATGACAACCGAAGGTGCAAGCCCAGAAGATTTTCAGATACTTTAATTAATTGAAATCTGGCAAATTTGATTTCATGTTTGATGAGGGTTTTACTAATTTTATTGAAAAGAGAAATGTTTCGACCCCGTTTAAGCGGATGGTTGCATTTGGCGAAATTTGGAGTGAGTTTTTCATCTCTACATTGCTTTAGAAATATGAGATTGGATAGGTTTCTAGCTCTTGAAATTCTCATCTTCTCAAAATTTAAAGCATTGTTCATTATGTCCCTTCCATGGTGGGACTTAATGGTGTTAAAGAGAGAATCCATACAGGTTGGCAAAATTTTATGCTAATGGAAAAACCTGTGAACAATTTATGAAACCAACGTTTCGGACTAGCTAGGTGAGTCCATCATCAGGGCAATGAGATTTGTATTTGAGAAGAGAGATTCATGAAAATTATGGAGCTATTAATAGTTGTTTAGAAAAATATTAGATATCTTTTTTATTTTTATTTTAGTGTCGGCCTAATTGATTCATAATTATTAATTAATTTATATATATATATATATAATTTTATTTAAATATTTATTTAATATTATTAATATAATTTTAAATTTTGAGTGACAAGTTTTAATAATTGAATATATCTGAATGTGTTTATTTGTTATATATTTATTTATTTATTTTTTTTGTTTTATATTATTCTATTTTATTAATTTTTAATTTTTAATTTTTATTTTAATTTAAATTTTTTTTTATTTTTTATTTTTTCTTTCATTTTTTTTTATATTATTTTTTCTTATATTTATTTATTTATATACCTATTTACTTATTTTATTTATTATTTTTATTTATTTATTTAATTTATTTATTTATTATTATTATTATTATTATTATTATTATTATTATTATTATTATTATTTTTCTAGTTAAGACTAACCTAAGTACCCACGGGGGATTTGAACCAGTGACCTATCGCAAGGAGTGCCTTAACAGCACACCCATTCACCGTCAATCCAAAGCCCCGTGGGCATTATTATTATTATTATTATTATTATTATTATTTTTATTATTATTTTTAATTTAATACATTATTTATTATTCTTATTATTAGTTAGTTATCTATTAATATTATTAGTATCCATATTATTATTAATATTATTATTATTATGAAATATTCTTTTTCTTTTATTTATAGTTAATTATATCCTATGTTATATAAATAAGTTACTTGTTATGTATTAGTTTGAATTGAAGTAATTTTATTTTTTATTTTTATGACTTATCAAATTTTATTAATAGGGAGTTAAATAGATTGATTTATTTGTTATATTATTGGATTAATTTAATGCTTTTTCATTTTATTTAATAAGGGTTTCCAGGTGCTATATCAATGGTAATTAATCTCTCACAGCTATATAATATATCCTGCAGAATGACAACCAAGTTTAGTCCAAGTCCCATGATCCGGCCCACCACGGCTCTGTCCTCCTCGCTTTCCACTATTAGTGCTCCTTCCAAAAGCACTATGGTATTGGTCAATTTTCCGCGCAGCAGCTGCTCCATTGCTGATGTACTTATGGCTCCATAGGAAACTACTACTCGTTCCTATGGGGGTTGCACTTAATGTTCCCGCAGCTATGCCCTTAGGGCCCCTAACACATTTTTTTCCTCCATGATCGCTTCTTGGAGCACTTCTTAGGTGACCTCATGAACTGTGTTGCCAATGTCATAGAGGTCACCCGCTGTCAATGTAATTGGCTCAATGTCTAGTTTGTAAGCCTTGGCCTTCTTTTGTGGACTTGACCACTCTGCAATGTGCGACCGTTTCAGTTGGGTGGATGTTGTGCTCGGGTCTGTACCTTTTACTATATCTGGTCCTTGTCCCGTAGACACATCCTAACCTCTTTCATCCTGTGTCGTGATGGCCCCTGTTGCTTGTGCTACTGCTGCTCTTTTAGTGGCCTTCGCCTATTCTACGACTTCGTTTGCTGCTTCATGGGTAGCCCTTACTTCCACGGCTTTTTGTTCGTTGCGTCTTTTCTGGGCCAACTTTGTGACATGCAACTTGGTTGCATCCTTTTGCTTATGTGCTATTGTTCTATCCTTTTCAACCAAATCCGGCGTGCGCCATTCGGTAGGCCATGACTTGAGCACAGAGAAGAAAGGAAGCTTGGTCCAAGTCTGCATCGGATCCTTACGAGCATTGATATACACATTGTGCATATCTGCCTTGAAGTTTGCAAAGCTTTGCAGATTGATGTACACTATGGGGGATAGGCGCGGCTTTTTGTTAATCCACATCTGGATGATCACCTCCATGAGCACCGAGAAGATCTTAGTCTCATGGATCCACGTGGTGTCCTTTGTAGCCCAGAGCAAAGCATATTTTGCTGCCTCTACCATGTCCTGTTCAAGAGGAGGGAACAAACTATCCTTAGGAAATTCCCCTTTCACCAATAAGATAGACAAGAGCAACCATGCACAGTGGAAGGTTGTTGGGTGTGGAGCCTGATTATCTTCTATATTCAAAGGTATCGCCACATAGGACCCCAGTTCGAAGCCGCCCGTAAAATATTCGCTACAGGGGGGGTCCAGGGGGGTGGCTGCAACCTTTGGGAGCCCCCCCTAGCGGGGGGTTTCAGGGGCAGCACCCCCGAAGCTAAAAACAGCTGTAAAATTGCCTTGTAAAAGTATAGTAATTTCTAGTCAATCTGGGTCGTTCATTAGGCGGATGATCTGATGATAGAACTTATGTTTAGTTTAGGGTTTTTTGCCCTAGAAGGCAACCCCTCTCTTTGTATGAGGGTATTGTATTTGAGGCTGTGTGATAGATGTGTATTCTGTGAGCGAGAAACAGAGAGGTGAGACTGTGAGAGAAAACAGAGGATATTACAGCGGATTTGTTGTAGGTTATGTCTCTTCATTTTGCTGGATAATAGAAAGGAAGGATTGGCTATTAAGGGTGGACGTAGCCCAAACTGGGTGAACCAGGTATATCTGTGTCTCTCTTGTTTTGTACGTTTTCTGTGTTTATATTTCTGCAATATTTTATGTGTTCGATTGCTCCGTAATATATAATTTTCTAACAACTGGTATCAGAGCCGAAGGTCTTTTTGGCTGATAAACTCGCAGGAAAGAAGGGTTCCTGGTTCGAGTGGCAGGAAGATGGTAAGTTTAGGGTCGAGAAATTTAACGGCCAAAACTTCTCGCTGTGGAAGATGCAGATGGAAGATTATCTGTATCAGAAAGATCTATACCTACCATTGGGCGGAAAAACAAAGATGCTGACGGGTATGAAAGACGAAGAATGGAACCTTCTCGATAGAAAGGCACTCAGAACAATACGGTTGTGCCTTGCTGCGTCAGTCGCCTTCAACATTTCGAAGGAAACCACGACAGAGGGTTTGATGCAGACGTTGTCGAAACTATATGAAAAACCCTCGGCCTCAAACAAGGTATTTCTTATGAAACGGTTATTTAATATGAATACGTCGGAAGGTGGATCTGTTGCAAACCATTTAAATGATTTTAATACAGTTACAAGTTAGTTAAGTTCTGTAGGGGTAAACTTTGATGATGAAGTTAGAGCTCTGTTATTCTTGTGCTCATTACCAGAAAGTTGGAATGGTTTGGTAATGGCCATTAGTAACTTTGTTTCTGGATCTAGTACTTTAAAGTTTGATGATGTTGTCGGTGCTATCCTTAGCGAGGAAATGCAATGGAAAAGCTCTGGTGAGACATCGGGAAATGCTTTGAGTGCAGAGTCTAGAGGAAGAAAAATGGAAAGAGGAAAGAGCTCAGGATATCGCAGTAAATCAAGGAAAGGTAGATCCAAGTCTAGATCGGGGATAGTGTGCTGGAAATGTGGAAAGAAAGGACACCTAAAGAAGGACTGTAGATCTCGGAAGGGAAAAGAAGGAGATGCACAGCAAGAAAACAATCATGAAGCAAATGTGACAGGTGAGGTGTTACAAGATGCTTTGATTCTTTCTTTCAAAAATATTACTGATTCCTGGGTGGTAGATTCAGGGGCTTCATTCCATGCCACACCTGATAAGAAATACTTTCGTGCCTATGTTCAAGGAGATTTTGGACAAGTTCGTCTGGGTGATGATAAACCCTGTAAAATCGTTGGAATGGGTAAGGTTCTTGTAAAACAGCAGAATGGAAACCAATGGCTATTAAAGGAGGTAAGGCATGTTCCAGATCTAAAGAAAAATCTGATTTCAACAGGGCAGTTAGGCGGTGAAGGTTGCGTGACAACTTTCACAGAAAAATCTTGGAAGGTCACCAAAGGAGCCCTATAGCAAAAGGCGAAAAGGTTGGTACATTGTATTTATGCAATGGTATTTCTAACTCTGTTAATGCTTTAACTTCCAAAGGAGCAGATGCAGCATTATGGCATCATAGGCTCGGACACATGAGTGAAAAGGGGATGAAGATTCTTCACTCAAGGAATTTGTTGCCAGGTTTGAAGAATGTTGATTTGGACTTCTGTGAGAATTGCATTTATGGAAAATAGAAGAGAGTCAGATTTCTCAGAGTTGGGAAAGAAAAGAAGAATGAAAAACTAGGGCTTGTGCATACAGATGTATGGGGACCTGCTCAGGTATCATCTCTCGGCGGCTCTCCTTATTATGTTACTTTTATTAATGATGCAACTAGAAAAACTTGGATTTATTGTATTAAGAATAAATCTAATGTATTTGATACTTTCAAGAAATGGAAAGATTTGGTTGAGATTGAGACAGGAAGGAAATTGAAGTGTCTTAGATCAGACAATGGAGGTGAATATTGCAGCAAAGAGTTTGATAGATACTGTTCAGAACATGGAATTCGTAGAGAGAAGACAGTTCTAAGAACACCACAAGAAAATGGTGTATCAGAAAGGATGAACTGAACAATCATGGAGCGTGCAAGGTGCATGAGATTGCATGCAGGATTGGCTTTACAGTTTTCCGCAGATGCTGTAGATACTGTTGTTTATCTAATAAACAGAGGGCCTTCAAGTTCCTTGGATGGTGGTGTTCCAGAGGAAGCATGGACAGGTAAAAAGGTAAACTACTCTATTTTAAAGCCTTTTGGTTGTGAGGCCTTTGTCCATATTGATAAAGAAAATATAACAAAGCTTGAGGCAAAGTCAAAGAAATGTACCTTTATTGGATATGGTGTTAATGATTTTGGTTATCGCTTATATGATTACGAAAATCACAAAATCATTAGGAGCAGAGATGTAATATTCAATGAAAAGGTCTTGTATAAGAATCAGTTGCAGGAAAAGAAACAGGAAAAGGAAAACAAGGAATACGCAGTTCTTGATGAAATCACTGAAAACGTAAAGGTGCCTGAAAATAATAATAATCAACGACCAGAACAACAACAACCACCACAACAACAACAGGCACCCCAAACACCTGAAAGTGGTGTTAGACGATCTACCAGGATAAGTAGACCCCCTAAACGATACTCTCCTTCATTATATTATTAATTGTTGACTGATTCCGGTGAACCCGAATGTTATGAAGAAGTAATGCAGGTTGAAAGCAGGAACAAGTGGGAGGTAGCCATGGAAGAAGAGATGGACTCCTTAATGCATAACCAAACTTGGGATTTAGTCAGGTTGCCTGTAGGAAAAACTACATTGAAGAATAAATAGGTTTACAGGCTGAAGGAAGAAGATGGAGGAAAACAGAGGTATAAAGCTAGACTTGTGGTGAAGGGGTTTGCACAGAAGAAAGGTATTGATTTTGATGAAATATTTTCTCCTTTACAAAAAATATTTTTCGGCGAAGATCACATGAGACATCATTTGCCGACGCGTTTCGAACCAACCAGTGTGGTTCATCGTCAGGACAAGTTGAAAAAATAGATCTAGCTTAGCATGTTAAATAGACCGAGTAGAGCCTCCAACGGCTAATTTGACCAACCGCTAATATTGACTATTGGACCGGGATCAAAAATAATAATAATAAAAAAAGAGATAAGTTATATAGGGGACCAATCCCTTAATAAATAATTAAAATAATTTATATTAGTGATAATAGTTAGTTAAAAGTTATTAAAAATAGTTAAAAATTATAGGTTAATTATTATTTAAAAGGAAATTAGTTGTAAAGGACCTCGCCTATGAATAAATTAATTGTGAATACAAGTTAATATATATATATATATAGATATAGATATATATATATATATATGTAAATAAATAAAAATAAAATAAAAATAAAAATAAAAATAAAATAATAATAATAAAAATAATAAAAATAATAAAAAATAATAATAATAATAATAATAATAAAATAAATAAATAAAAATAATAAATAATAATAATAATAATAATAAATAAATAAATAAAATAAATAAATAATAATAATAATAATAATAATAATAATAATAAAATAAATAAAATAAATAAATAAATAATAATAATAATAATAATTAAAAATAAAATAAATAATAAAAATAAACAATAAATAGATAGATAAATAAATAAATAAAGATATTATTATTATTTTAATTTTAATTTTAATTATTTATTTATTTATATTGTTATTTAATTTATTTTTATTATTATTATTATTAAAAATGAGTAAAAAATTATAAATGAAAAAAAAATAAAAAAAATAAATGAGGATTAGGACGAGAGTGCTGGGACCCAACATCGACTGATTTTCCAGCCATCATCTCTATTGAGATTACACGGCCTCTTTTCAATCTCAAGCACCTCCCTATATTTTCTCCTGTTGTTAAAATGACTTCAATCAGAAATATTTTAAGTCTTGTAGCAGCTGAAGATTTGCATCTTGAGCAGTTAGATGTAAAGACAACCTTTCTCCATCGGGATTTGGAGGAAGAGATATATATGTAGCAGCCACAAGGATATGAGGTGAAAGGGAAGGAGAAACTAGTGTGCAGGTTGAAGAAGAGCTTGTATGGCTTAAAATAGGCTCCAAGGCAGTGGTATCTAAAATTTGACAAGTTTATGTCTGAACAAGGTTATACTAGATGCCACTCTGATCGTTGTGTTTATTTGAAAAAGCAAAATGATGGCAGCTATATTATATTGTTATTGTATGTAGATGACATGCTTGTTGCAGGATCTAACATGCAGGAAATATATGTGCTCAAAAGAAAATTGGCAAATTCATTTGCAATGAAGGATTTGGGAGCTGCAAAACAAATCCTTGGTATGAGAATAACTAGAGACAGGAAAAATCGTAAATTAACATTGTCTCAGAAGGAGTACATACAAAAGGTGTTGAAAAGATTTAACATGCACAATGCAAAACCAGTTAGTACACCTTTTGCTAGCCATTTCAAACTTAGCAAGGAAATTTGCCCAAAGACCCAAGAAGACATGGATTATATGTCTAAAGTTCCATATGCATCAGCAGTTGGAAGCTTAATGTATGCAATGGTCTGCAGAAGGCCTGATATTGCACATGCAATGGGAGTTGTAAGCAGGTACATGAACAATCCAGGAAAGGAACATTGGATGGCAGTGAAATGGATTCTCAGATATTTGAAAGGTACCACAAATCAAGCATTATGCTTTGGTGGTTCAAACATCTCCCTACAAGGATATGTTGATGCAGATATGGCAGGTGACAGAGATAATAGGAGGAGCACTACAGGATATGTATTTACTGTTGGAGGAACAGCTGTCAGTTGGGTTTCAAAAATCCAAACTGTTGTTGCACTTTCAACAACAGAAGCAGAGTATGTTGCTGCTACAGAGGTTAGTAAAGAAATTATTTGGTTACAAAGGTTTATGGGTGAATTAGGTAAGGAGCATGATATGGGCACGTTATACAGTGATAGCCAAAGTGGCATTCATCTTGCAAAGAACTCAGCATTTCATTCCGGGACTAAACACATACAGCTCAAGTACCATTTCATACGATCAGTGTTGGAAGATGGAGAGTTGAAGCTGGAAAAGATACACACTAGCCATAATCCTGCAGATATGCTAACAAAAGTTGTAACCAGGGAGAAACTGAGAATATGCTCAGTTTCAGTTGGTCTTCAAGTATGACGATGAAGATGAGAAACAACCAGGTCCAAAGAGGAGTCATTGTCCAGCAAATGGAGCAGCGGTGGAGTTGCTACAATCAGTCTCCAAGTGGGAGATTGTTGGGTGTGGAGCCTGATTATCTTCTATATTTAAAGGTATCGCCACATAGGACCCCAGTTCGAAATTGGGGTGGCAACGCCGCCCGTAAAATATTCGCTGCAGGGGGGGTCTAGGGGGGGCGGCTGCGACCTTTGGGAGCCCTCCCCTAGCGGGGGGTTTCAGGGGCAGTGCCCCTGAAGCTAAAAGCAGCTGTAAAATTGCCTTGTCAAAGTATAGTAATTTCTAGTCAATCTGGGCCATTCATTAGGCGGATGATCTGATGATAGAACTTATGTTTAGTTTAGGTTTTTTTTCCCTAGAAGGCAACCCCTCTCTTTGTATGAGGGTATTGTATTTGAGGCTGTGTGATAGATGTGTATTATGTGAGTGAGAAATAGAGAGGTGAGACTGTGAGAGAAAACAAAGGATATTATAGCGGATTTGCTATAGGTTGTGTCTCTTCATTTTTCTGGATAATAGAAAGGAAGGACTGGTTTTTAGGGGTGGATGTAGCCCAAACTGGGTGAACCATGTATATCTGTGTCTCTCTTGTTTTGTACGTTTTCTGTGTTTATATTTCTATAATATTTTATGTGTTCCATTGCTCCGTAATATATAATTTTCTAACAAAGGTCTTGCCCTGCTCCTGAGCTTCCTTGCAGTTGGTTAGAAATTCTTCACAGAGGAATTTGGCCCTATTGAATTAGACTCCCTCCACACATTGTTCTGCCACAGTGAAGATCGACACTGGTACCTCGTTGTTGCGACATATTCTCATCACATTCCTGGCTAGTAGTTGGGTGGCTACGTGCACCCCTTTGTCTTGAATGCTACTGATTACATAGCCTCTCTGCTTCTTTTTCAATTTATACTTCTTCTTCATGGCCTCTGCGAGCGCCAAATATTTGCTTTTTCTAGCTATCTCTACGGGGTCCCTTCCCTTACAGGGAAGTTGAGAAATCCTTTAAAAAAGCTCCACCATGATGGGAATAGGCTCCTCCAACCACAAGTACCCATCGTGGACTAGGAAAAGCAGCTGCCTGATGACAAAGATCGTGATTAGTGCGCGGTGAAAGTGCGGAATCTATAGTAGGTGGAGTAGCCCGCCCTTCTCCACACTGCGCAGCCATTTCTGTGGCTCTACCACTGTAATTGACCCCTCCTTGCTCTGTTTCATGAGGTTTTTAGTCTCCAAATGTGGGAACGTTTCACTATCTGTGAGCTCCCAATCTTCAAATTTCATCGTGGGCACGCGACCTAGGACCGAGCCTTCAAACAGATTCCAACTAGGAGGAGTGGGGTTTGGAGTGCGCTCTTAGTAGCACCCAAATCCTTGGGTACTTTAGCTTCCCCTTTCCGCAGAGAGACATACTTGGGTAGTTTTTCTGTAGCGCGCACCAGCTAGATGTCTTCTTCCATTTCTTCATCCGCTTCTATCTCCTCTATGAAAGCCTAGAGGTCCTCCTCCTCGTCATCTATCTCAAGGTTGACAGCCTTGGCCTTATCTTCCATGCAAAATTTATCAAACCACGGATTCCACGGGGACATGCAGACTGGTCCCGCTGCCTGTGTATCGTTCTTGGGCATCGGTTTCTGGGGCGATTTCAGAATTTCCAGCGCATCTCCCACCTGCACTGTAGGGCTCTGCACGGCTTCCTCGGTGGTACTCTATACAAAACCCACACCTCTCCTGGTAGTTGCCATCTTGTCTGATTTGTCTATGGTTGCTCGCGAACTTGGGGGCTCAAATATTGCCTGGCACTCAACACTCTGTGTTCTTCGTAATAGCTTAAATCTTAAATGACCAAGTGTTGTCTCACGGATAGCCTAGGGGGTTTTATAGCATCTCCTGAATTTGAATTTGACTGTTCGGCCCATTTCTAAGTCATTAATGCATCCTTGGCGGCAGATTGTCCCAAATCTAGCTCTTAATTCATGTCTTCATTTCCCACCTCCCACTCCCTTTGGAGTTAAATTAGACATCTCATCATGAATAGTGATGTCAATGGTTACTTCCTGGTTGACCTGCGCAGTAGCACAGCCTCCCATGCATGGGCACGAACCTTGTACCATGATGATTTTGCATGTACCGCCCTCACCGCACAATTCCCAAATAGACTCATTTAGAGTCTCACACTTTCTTTCAACTATCTGGAGTGCTGAGACTGTGCTCCCTACGGAGGTGTCGCACCACCTATGCGAGACTTCAATTCGGTTTCTAATATAGTCTGTGGGCACTCCTTAATTCCCCTCGCGACGATTGGTTCAAAGAGTTCTACCTTATGTGGTGCGCTCCCCTTATTATTGCATTTGGTAAGGCGTGGTCTCAGCCATGGTAGCAGAGACATAAATTCTCTGTGACAATCATCTAACACAGTGGCATCATCATCTATATCTTTCCTTTTCATCCTTGGTTTATGAACGAGTCATGCTTGTGTGACCTCGTTTTCCAGTCTTCTGATCTCAACATCCATCCGCATGCTTTTCTTCCTCAAATGTACACGATCTTCTTCGAGTTCATGAAGTCTAAGGTTTTGTTGTCGAATGGCTTCCTGAATCCTTATATGTTCATCCTCGCTTAGCTATATTATTCCTTTGTCCTCGTCTTCATGTACTGACCCAACTGTGGGAGCCATTGCATGAGGATTCCTTTCTTCCAAAATTATGGTTTCGACTTCGTTCCACACCTTTGGAATCATTTCTGTGTTCAAGTTTCTGCACATGGTCCTATAGGCCCATCGAACCGCTGGCACGCACAGGTCCCAGTCAGTTCATCTCACCTAGTAAACCTTGTTCTATACTCCACACACACTATGGAAAGCTTCACTGTGGAAAATTGGTAATGTGCGTCACCTTTCCTGCTACTGTGGTTTTCTGCAATTCTCTAGGCTAAGGTTGGTGTGTGCTTGTGCAGAATGTACAGCATATGTTTGTACCCATAAGGAAAGTTGGGTGCGCAAGTTGTTCTGCCCCATCTGATTCGCTTTCATTTGAAGTTGGGGTTTTCCAAAACGTAGGTGCATCATCCTTTTGCATCCGCACCAGTCTTCAAAAGTTCCTTGATGCGTACCCCACCATTGTGTGGGTGTTGTGCGCAGTGCCAACTTCAATGCATCAAACTGTTGTTGCTTTGGTACTGCACTTCCAAATTTGCTCAAAAATTCATCCACCTCTGACAATCCATCATATGTCGGCAACTCCCTTGCCTCTATTATTACGCAACATAATGACCCAATCATCATGTTACAGTTCAGTGTTGTTACTTCGTGCAGCCAATTCTACCATTGCTCTATCTCTTCGTCTGAATCTAGAGTGCAGGAGCTTTCGGGCTCCCACGAAATCCTTCCATCTGTAGTTGGATTCACCCAATATTCTCCTTGCACAATTATTTTTTAGATACAGTCAAGATTTTCAGCACTCTCAACATCATGCACCAGCTCAGTGCATTGCACTCCTTCGGCTGGGTCTAGCGGTACCACTACGCGTAGTGACTTTTTCTCAAAAGTCATTTTGTGGTTCTCCAGATTGATGATTCTATTCATCTCGGTAGCTAGTTCTATCCCTATCTCTATCACTTCAAAATCCGCCTACGCTCTCGTGCCTTGAATATCTACTGTCACCCCTTGTTATCGGGAAAACTAGTGTCCATTCAAAGCTCCTAGTCCCACTAAGATGGGTAGCTATCTTAGAAACAAACAGATTAAATTTACTTATGTTTTCCCTTATGAGAGATGGATGAGAGAGAAGCAGAGAGCACCAACCTCAATCTTTCACTAGTCTCCTTGCTTATTTCCTCTCTCCTTTGATAGAGCTTTCGCCACTCCTTTCCCACTTGTCTCACTTCAGAGAACACCTGTAGAGCCAAGGTAGCAAAATACCATCGAAGCATAAGGATCTATAACCATAAATAATGTAGGGTCAGATGTACATTAACCATATAAATGCATACATAACAAGATTCAGAGATATATAAGCATATGAGGAAAACTCAAATAGCATTATTGATAGAAGTAGTAGAAGAGAGGACTACAACCAGGCTGTCTGATCTAGCATCATCCTCCCAGCATGAAAGCCCTCTTCACCTCATACAAAGCAAGATCACCCAACAATGCCTTCAAAGAGAAACCAATAGCACTTCCTTGCAAATTACAAAATTCCAGCCTTTGGATCTCTTGGATGAGGGATCCATATATAGATGTTTTCAGGAGAGTGAGTTAGTGTCTGGGATTTTGATTAGTGTCATTTCACTGATATTTCTTGGTTCCACTTGGATATTTCAGATCTCTTACTCATCCCTGGCCAATTCAGAGAGGCAACTGTCATATGAGCAGTTTTTAGAAGATTCTCTAGGTTTCCACCTAGCACATTGCTTCTACCATTTGTCTACTCTTGCTCATCGCACCCTACAGAAGGGCTTTCCAGTATGTATCACACCCTATTCATGGAGAAGTCTATATGGTCTTGTTTTGACCAGTTTTGAGTAGTTTTTCATGGAGAACTTCTGGGAGATGATGTAATCAGCTGACCTTGTTCCTTTAGGGTATGAAATAACACTTTTAGGGGTTTAGAAGTCCTTGGTTTATGGACATATCTGATTGGGGTTGTAGTGCCCAAATATGTCTATAATAGTTGCCCCCTAAAGCATGAGGTCATAAATCCTTTTGATGTTGGGTGAAATGCCTTATAATGAGGATCCGAGGTTTTTTGAATTGGAAGGTGACCTGTAATAAGATACAATACAATACATTATCTTCACAATATTTTCATGATATAGCTGAGGTGGGCATTCCCATGCTCAGCTTTATAAATTCATATTCATGTACATAAGACAGACAATCGTCTATGGCAGACTGATGATTCTGGTAGAGCCAACATTCTTTAGTTTGGATGATTATCTGTGCAGCAATGATGTACATTTGATGTCTTTATTTTCTTGAATATATCGCATCTCGGATGGATGAAACTATATCCGAGCTCTTCAAACTCGTTCAATCTTCGCCCAAAGTACAAGTCGATCCATGTGAAAAGATGTTCTGATGTCGAACATGGAAAGACATCGCCTGATTACCAGCCAATGATGTAAGCCGTTAACAAGCGCGAGAGAAATCACTGATAATGATGATGACCCTCAAGGTACTGTAGTATAATTCATGTGGTGTGAATACATGAGCTGATGTCCAACACCACGTAAAATCTTTCGGTCGAAGGCCATTGATGCAAACCTGTTGCCCCAAGTGAGAAACTTGCCATTGAGGCATGCAAGCTTCAAAGTACTGAAAGGGTTGTCCCTAAGTCAACTTCTTGGATAATGGGTTGATGTCAACAAGAAGTGACCTACTGTAGGAGGGCCTTAATGAATCCCACATCTATGACATGGAACAGAACAAATGATTTTGTGGAGGTGAAAATGTTTTGATGATACAAGGTTCAGGGTGGCAGTCATGAAAAAATGGAGAGTGAAGGTATTGCAGCGGATGAGATGTTAGCTAGGTTGGTGAATTCTCTGAGCGACTTCTCTTGAACATATTGACGAAATTGAAATGGATTGGTAGCATTAACCCCAAGGTGGATGGTACGGTGGACCAATGGTGATGTGACCGGTGAATGGAATATCCCAACCTGACACAATCATGGTGACAGAGTGAAAGTGTCATGTTCAAGAGTGACCTGCTACCAATGAAGCTATTCAAGTTTTCTTCCCTTTTTCCCCAGTCATTCCTGACCAGTACCTCTTTATTTTTGTCAAGCTTGAGGAGGATAACATATGCTTGTTCTATAATTTGCCCTTCGGGCAAACCCTTCGCTATATTTTAATGAGCCTAGCGACAGTGAAACTCGCTCTTGTCTGCATGGACAAGTTTGTCGCTATTGTTTTAACGAGTTTAACGACAAAGATATTTCGGTCCTTTTCAATTTTGAAGAGTCCAAAAGGGATAGAAAGGCAACTCCAGTGGTCCTTTTTCGTAATGTAATCCCTCCAGTCTGAAAAAGTGTAAAATTATACAAAAGGGATGACTTTTCGATACTTTTAACGAGCCAAACAAGACAAGTGCTCGATGTTTTTGTGTAATAATTCCTCAGGTCCAAAAAGATTAAAATCTAGAGGAGGGAGGCACTTTCGGTCAATTTAATGAGTTGGAGAGGCCAATTGCTTGGCAATATTTTCATATTTTATGAGTCAGATGAAATGAGCTTAAAGGAGACTCTTTTTTTTAGGAACAAGTGATGTTTTTGGATAACAACTGGTTCCAGGTAATATTTGGAACTTTTCAATCATGGCAGTGGAAAGAGGGTGGCTAATAGAATCACTTGTCGCAGTTATTCCTCAAAAGGGTAAACAATCAAATGGAGGCATATGATCAGCTAAAAAAGAGTGGAGGTGATGGTAAGAACACGACCAAGGTTCAAAAGCTAATAGTCATGCGATAAAAATGGTTATTTACCAGAGGTGGGGTTCATTTTTTAATGAGCTTGAACTCTATGGAAACATTTGCTCATTGCTAGGTTTATTTTTTGACGAGCTTGAACTTCACATAAAACTGCTCATGGCGAGTTTTATTTTTTAATGAGCTTGAACTTTACGTAAAACTACTCATGGCGAGGTTTATTTTTTAACGAGCTTGAACTTTGCGTAAAAATGCTCGTGATAATAGTTCGAGATGTTGATTTCACCATTAACACTATGTTCTTTTTACGGTCGTGCTGCCTATCCGATTACTCCATAAAATTGATTAGAAATGTGAATACATGATTGAAAAATGTGTTAAACAACCATATTTTACTCGAACTACATGATTAGTAACATAAAAATAGTTTTTACCTCTCATTTTTACCATTTCATTCAAATTTGGGATTTTTGGAGCTCTGGAGGAGCTTTCCCCTTTGATTTTCACCAGCTGATTCTGGGAGATTTTGTGGACTATTTTTAGTGTTGTCTGGACCAGGTAGGAGATAACCTTGAGCTCTTCAATTGCATTCTTTCCTTTTCTAATTTTGAGCATGCTTTCCTATTCTTCTGGGCCTCTGGGGTTTGAGAAATTCATTCTCTCCCCATCGCACCAAATGTATATCAAAAGGTGCGATGCATACTGGGCTGGCCATTTGCCAACCAGGATGCATCTCACCCAGTACACAGCTGGGGTGCGATGGACGCAAAAGGGAAAGTTTATGCACTGTTTTTCATGGAAAATTTGTCTTTTTTGCGTGAATCAGGACCCTAATTCCTCTCTTGTTTGTTTTTTGAAGATTCATTGGATCAAGATGGTTGTTACATGGCATGAATGCAAGCATGAAGAAGAGGACATGGTTGGTTTACATGATCTGGGTACGGTGACTGCTTTGCGGAGCTGTGGTTTGCTCAAATTCTTCTGCATATCCAGCATGAGGCAACAAATCAATTTGTTGCAATATTTTCTCGATGCATGGGATCCTACTAACCAAGTGTTCCAGATTCAAGGTAAATCCATCCCTTTGATAGTTGAGGATATCTACTTCTTGACTGGTTTATCGAGGCGTGGTGTCCCTCTCTCACTATCAGGATCTGCCCGTGGAGGTGAATTTGTGAGGGATTATATTCGCCGATTCTGTTGAGATGGATCTCAGCCGAGTAGGCACTACAAGATCAGTATTCGAGATGTCACTGACCGTTCCTTGAGAACTATCTTATTCACCTTTGCTAGATTGGCTGGTAGCATGAATCTTCATTTGGCCAACAAGTCTTATATGCATTATGCTCTAGAATGCCTTGAACCAAAGGTATTCAATTGGTGTGATGCAGTACTTCCGGTTATAAAAGAAAAGCTCACCAAGGTGAAGAATGGAAGATCTAAGAACTTTGGTTATGGTTCTATTCTCACCGCCTTTTCCTTGGAGAAGATCCCACTGATGTAGCTACAGTACATTTCACTCGGACCATCAGTACCAACGGAACCACGGATGCAGAGATGGGTCGATCTTATGGCTAGACATGCTGGTCAGTCACAAATTTCATTCTCTGATGCCTTATTTGAGTCGTTTGACTGTCAGGAGATTGTCTTTGCTGAGTATCCATATGATGGGATGGATTTCCAGGGTGACCCAGATTTGGTGCTGCCGGCCGGCGAGTAGTGGGGTGTTATAGGTAGATGTTCTGACCATATCCCTATTTATTGTTTTTATAATGTTCTTATGTCTTTTAAATGCTATCAAGACTAATCAAACTCATATATTTATGTAGATATTGGACCCGTGCGACCAGCAATGCGCCCGAGGATAGCAGCTACCGTTCCAGCAGGAGAGGCTGTAGGGAGGGTTGTCCTCTACGATCTAGACGTAGCTGAGACCCTTGCAGTATTGCAGGATCATATTGAGGGTCTCACCCTTGGTGTCCAGGATTTGAGGACTGACGAGTTACCTCTAAGATTACAGCACCATACTATTGGCGTGCCGAGTCAATGGACTAGGCTCTTATGTATGATCGCACAGGCAGTGACTTTTTATCACCAGCACCATAAGTCTAGGGTGCTTTTCTACATTTTTGAGTTTTTGGGTCATGTGACCGATTTTGTCTTGGACACAGATCATCTTTGAGAGACTATAAATAGTTGTATATATTTTTGATTTTCGGAGCTTTATTTTGGTTAAGTTATATGATCCTGATGCAAATGTTGATTGAAATGCTTCCTTTTATAAATGCTGCAAATGTCTATCTAACACATAATTTGCCAATGAATCAGTTAGTGTGTTTAAGTTTCTGGAAATGTGTTGATATTGAATAGAATCAAACTTCCTTTCCAAAATCTTGACCCTTAGGAACATACGATAGATAGCTGGATTCCGAATAGAATATATGCCAGTATGTTGTAGGATGAAAAGTTGTGAGTCTAGCCTAACAAAAAGTCAGCATATGTCACGTGTGGCATCAGAGAGAAGTTCTATCAACGTACTATACTCAGCGATTTTGTTCATTGATCGACCAATACATGCTCCTTTGAAACTCACTAACTCGCCGCTTGGATCAAAAATGGCATATGCCGCAGAAGATAGGTTCCACATACTATGTCTAGCTCCGTCAGCATATCCAACGAATGATTCCAATAGGTTCGACATCTGCAAAAAATACAAGAATGGATTACCTAACCAAAAATATCACTCTTGACGAAAACAAAAATGTAACAAAAGCATATAAAGAGGTTACTACACCTAGTCAAGCATAGTAACACTTAAGGTACAACCCGTTTCAGGGTTGTGCCAGTGGAATTCCATCGTAATATACTAGCTCATAGGCTCCTTTCACTAACACTCATTTAATAATGTAGGGACCCATCCACAAATATTAGAACATACCTACTCCCAGTTTATCAGATTCCTGATCGTAAAGCAAGACCAGGTCACCTTTTGAGAAGACAAGGGGTTTGACATTTTTGTCAAACTACGCCTTAACTCATTCCTTATGGGCTTCATTAGCCAAGATGGCATCATGATGGGTTTCATCCAATTGGATTAGTTCCAAGAAATGAGCCTCTTCCTCTGAAGTTTTGGGGAGAAGGTCGATTGCGAGCTTGAGAGATGAAATCTCACATTGAATTGGTAAGACGGTTTCCAGGCCATACACCAGCTGAAAGGGTGTAAACCCAGTCACATTTCTTACCGAGGTTTTGTATGCCCACAAGGCTAAGTACATGATTAGGTGCCAACTCCATTTGTGGACTCTGATCATCCTTTGCAGCATGCACTTAGGATTTTGTTGATGGCCTCGACTTGTTTGTTAGCTTGTGGATAATACGAAGTAGAACTGTCGTGGGACAATCCTAGTTTGGCAGCCAATTCGACCATCATGTGATTGCGAAAATACGATCCATGATTTGTGACTATAGGCTATGGAACACCGAACCTAGAGACTACATGATTAAAAAAGAAAAGAGCAGTCGTTTCGCCACTGTTGTTTAATGTAGGCATCGCCTCGGCCCATTTCGTAAAATAGTCAACTGCGACTATGATATACCCATGCCCCCCTGCCGAGGTGGGGTTACATGTCATGAAATATATGCCCCATTTGGAAAATGGCCCAACAACAACTACTAGTTGCAAAGGTGTGGGTGGAATTCTAGTTTTGCTGTCAAAGATTTAACAAGCATGGCAACTTCTGACTGCGGTTATGCAATCTTTGAACATTTTTGGCCAGAAGTAACCTGCTCGTAAAATCTTTTGTGTCATAGCGTAACCAGATTGATGCCCCCCACATGTGCCTAAATGATAATCATTCAGTACTTTTTTGGCCTCCTCATGGGTGAGGCACCTTCGCTGAACTGTATCGATACCGTGACAGTAAAGCGTATCACCGACGATCATGTAGTCCTTTTCTTGGTATCGGGTACATCTTTATTCAGAGCGAGGGGTATTAGGCCTGCATGTTTGGGTTTGGAGATAGATGATTATATATTCGTACCGAGGATCGTTTGACGATATCAGAAACAAAGATCCATCCAAGATTGTTGCTTTGGATGTTGAATCGTTGGACGATGATGGGAAATCACATAATAACTCCGCGAAAACTAGATATTTCTTTGATTTGGATTTTACGAATTCCAGATCAAACTCTTGCAAAATAGCTATCCATTTTGAATATTTGCCCCCAAGTAACTGATGTGATAGAATTTAAGTCATTGGATTGCAATCTGATAAAATGATAGTTTTGCGAAAGAGGATATAGTTTCGAAATCTCTGTACTGCTTGAACAGCTACGAGAGCTAGAATTTCAACATAGGAGTTTTGCTTGCTGTATCTTTTAAGTTTCGGCTTAAATAATAGATAGGATGTTCGATTCCATTTTCTTCTTGAACTAAAACCATTGCCATGGTTGTATCTGCTGCAGCTAGATACAAGTTAAAGGCCTTTTGATAATCATGAGCGTACCTTAATGATGTTTTTATTAGGGATTCCTTTAGAGCATCAAAGGAAGCATGCGTAACCTGATCCCAATTGAAGGGTACTTCTTTTTTCAAAAGACGCGTATAACCTTTAGCAAGTTCGGCGTAATTTAGAATGAACCTCCTCAGAAAGTTTGCTTCCCCTTACAGTTTCTGAATCTAAAGTAAATTTGAAGGTGGAGGCATATCGATGATTGCCTAAACCTTACATGGGTCGAGTCGAATTCCATCCTTAGAAACTACGAAGCCAAGTAAACTACCAAAACCAACACAAAACACACACTTGTGTGGATTGAGTCATATCTTGTAGTATTGGCAACATAGAAACATAGCTCTCAAATGCCACGGATGATCGGTTTGTTTTTGCGAATGAGCCATAAGATCGTTGATATATGGTTGAACGATTTTCTTGATGTCATGGAAGGCATAATTCATAGCCCTCTGAATTTTTTCCCTTGCATTCTTTAAACCAAAATCTAATTTACGGTAGGCGAATGTTCCCCACAGACATATAAATGTAGTCTTTGACTGGTCCTATGGATATTTATTTGATTCTACCTGGAAAATCCATCCATAAATGAAAAGATTTCACATCTGGCACATTCATCAATTATCTGGTCGATGAAGGGTGTAGGGTAGTTGTCCTTTGGACAAGCTTGATTTACATCCCTGTAATCAATTCACAATCTAATTGTTCCCTGCTTTTTCATCACAGGAACAATATTTGATACCCAATCAGTTTGAGGAACTGGGTAAATGAAACCAGCATGTAAAATTTTTTCAACTTCTGCCTTAATGGCCGCGGCTTTATTCGGGTGCACCTGTCGAAGCCATTGTCATACCAGTTTGACATCTGGATACATCTTAATTTCATGTTCGACTATCCTCAAGTCAATGCCTGGCATTTCTTCATATGACCATGCAAAGACATCTATGAATTCGTGAAAGAGAGCGCAATATATATCCAGTTCTGAAGAAGAACAATATTTTCCGACATGAATATTCTCTACAACATTAGGTTTGATGGAGATATTTATGGCGATAGTCTCTTCAATATTGGAAAGATTTCACTCTGAATCCATCATATTTACAGTATTTGATAGAAAATAAAAAACTAAAGGATGATCAAGGTTACTAGAATAATCTTCGTTGTAATCCGGAAGATGGGAACGATGGTGGTAATCTTCCCATGGTGCCTCTCCTATCATCATTGACTGAATAATTCCTTCGTCTCTAGAATGTACATGCGACCAAGGATTTGAAGAGGTGCCATATTCTTTTGACCTATCTACCCAAACACTCGGTGAGCATTGATTTGGGTTTGTCGCCTACGCTGAGAAAATTGATTGCTACAAAATGTCTATTGGGCTTGGAGGCAAAACCTGTTGATGATCCATGCTAACCGAATTTTCAAAAATCTTCTGAATGGAAGATATCATATTGTAGGTTCCTACTGTTGCCACTTCCACTAGATTACTCGGAGGTGGTAGGAAAAAAGTACCCATCAAGGTAGGGTCTTTCAGAAGGCCTACTCCGACATTTTGAAGTGAATGAGAGCTTCCATGGATCATTGGAATGCTTCCTGTAACTTGTGAAATATTGGGAAGAAAGGTTTGTTGATCAATGATTGTAATTCCTCCTTGGAAAGGAAATGCAATCTTCCTAAAGTAAGTTGGTACAACAGCAACCATCGCATAAATCCAGGGCCTTCCCAGTAAGATATTGTAATCGAGGTTTCCATCGATAACTTCGACTTCAATTTCTATTGTTTTGCCCCCTAGTTCAACTTGTAAGTTACTTAAAATCCCGTACGGGGTGTATGTTCATCCATCGAATGCTATTAATGTCATTGATGATCTTGACAAGGGTGGTCATCCTAAAGTTTTCCAGCAACTCATTGACATAATGCAAGTAGATGCCCCCTCATCACTAATTGTTCGATGAACAGTTTTGTTGAAGGCTTTCACTTGGATGAGGAAAGCGAGTTGACATGGTAACTGAGGTTCAAATCCTTTATGGTTAAAGGCCACTAGATTAGAATCCGCTGTGTCAATCCCACCTATTGCTGATAATAGAGCCTACTTTTGGGAGGGGTAATTTTTCAGTAGTTCAAGTGTCGACATAATGGATGACGATTGGGCCAAATCCTCTGCTATATTATAATTCTGTGCTGCTTGGGTATGAGGATTAAACGTTGATTTGTGTACTACTCCCTTTGGTGGCTTTATTGTTAGCTCAGGAATGATGGGTGGCACAACTTCAGCTGAAGTTGTTGTTGAACTACTAGGTTGATCTGTAGCCTTGTTGTTGACAGTTGTGTATTCTTGTAATCTTTATTCCTTGTCGATATCAAAGCATCATTTTTCTGTTTCGAAATGGACAACATAAGCACTTGGGATGGGGAAGCATTGTCGCTAGCAACTAGATTGGTTTCTGGGTTTGGAAATGGATCCGTTAAGACTGCTAAGGTTTTTGAGGTCTTAAAGAACTTCTTAATCTCAGCTCTATGTGGAAAATCAATCATCCAATGGTCTTCTTCACAAATGTGACATGGCGAAGGAGGTTTCTTTTTACCAGAAGGGTTTGCAGAAGATTTTTCAGGAGACGAATCATCCTGTTTCCTCTTTTTTCTTGCCCCCTAGTTGCTTCAGTTCTTTGCTTTGTCAGTCGACATGGCATTAACCTTCGAGGGAAGAAGTTCTTCATTTGCATTTTCACCAGAAACCGTACGGGGCTTCTTAGATGTAGCCTTCACATTTTTCGTTCTGGTTGTGTGTAACATGCCATTGCCGGCATGAGAGTCTTTTCTTGATTTAGGAGGAGGACGAACGAAAAACTTTGGTCTAAGAGAATCAGGAATTTTGTCATAGAGTGTGCCAGACTGAGTATAAATCACATCTAGATATTGTGCATGAGCAATGACTTGCTTTTTGGTGACAACTCCCACCTTAGCCACATCTTCTGTAATAGAACGTAACAATGACTTAATAAACCATTCAGTTAGCAACTGATCAGAAACATACGTTTTTACCATTTGACGATGATGTCACCACTCATGAATATGATCAGAGATGTGAGTGGCTTTTGTCTGCTTAAAATTGGTAAGAAGCTCTGTTCCTGTTTCGTACCTTATGGGTAACTGAAAATGGGTTAAAAAGGTTGTGGCAAGGGCATTGAAGGTATCCAATGAAGCTCTAGGCAATTCGATGTACCATTTTGCCACTGGACCAGTTAACATTCGCTGAAAAAGGCGAAGCCTAATCGAATCATCGTTAAGAGTGTTGGACAAACACCACAGATGAAAAGTCATCACATGATTTGATGGATCTTCACCCGGATTTCCATTGAATTTAGGAATATCTGATAGAAGTTTATGAAGAATCGCCGACCACCAAGGGGCGTAAGCAATTGGATCATTTGTTAGCCGATTTAAATCTGGTAATTCCAATGTTGTGATGAAGGGAAATTGTTGATTCAAGTTTGGTGAAGCATACCCAGGATAATATGGGATCGCCTGAGCAGTAGGTCTTTGCATACCAGCATAACGTATTTGATGTTGATAACTTTGATAAGGTTGATGGGCATAACCATTATGATATGATTGATGGTGACCATTTTGAATATATGGTTGCCCATTACCCGCAAAGCTTTGTTGCTCAGGTCCTCGGTAAGCTTGTTGGAATTGCGGTTGTTGATATTGCACTAGGCATGGTTGTGAAACCATTTTCTGTTGTCCAATATTGGATGTTTGACTAAGATGAGGGGTGATAGTACTCGTTTGAGCCTGAGTCGCTTCAGTTAAGGAGCCGCTAATCGGCGATTGTGGTTGAGTCGTTGAGACAATAGGCTATTGTATTATGACCTGAGAGACTTGAGGTTGACATACAATAGGTAGAGTTTGTACTTGCAAGATCGTTACAATAGCTGGTGTAGTAGGGATATTCGACACAGGTAGATTTGGTTGCATTGAATATACAACTCTTGGCTATTGAGGCAGTATTGGCACCCAACCACTAGATGCAATTCCAGCTTGACCCGAATTTTGTTGCGAACTCTCATATGGTTGTTCTCCTGGAGGGAACAATGAAAGGGCATACTACCCCCCATATGGTGGCAATCCAGTGTTCAAAGGAAAAATTGGTCATTGTAGACTAGACTGCACAAATTGATACTGTTGTGGAGGATCAAACTGCTGAGACTCAACATAAGAAAGTCTAGATATTACTCCGGATAAACAAACGGTAATAGACCACATTGTCGAAATAGTCCCTAGGCAGACTCCATCTAGCAGTTGAGAGCTAGTTGGGACATATGGTATGCCAGCGAACATTGTCGGAGTAGTGGCAGGATATTCTACTACTGCTATATCGGAAGACATAGTCCTAGATGTCGATGGTTGTTCAGACATATTGAGTCTATCCAAAAGACTTCCTAGAGCTTATACAGGAACTTGCGATGAAGGTTGACTATCTTTTGAATTAGAAGGATATAGGTGGATCCTAGTTCCAAAATGTAATGGGGTACTGGATGGAATATCCTCCACAATCTCTTCTATCGTAATCAGTCCAGGTGGAAGAGGTAGACTGTCGGGTCTGTAAAATATTTCTGGTGCGAAGAAGGTGCACACTCTCCAGCAACAGATGTTGGAGGGTTAACACTTTCTGAATCAGTCCTAGATGGAACTGGTTCAGGAATAGATGTGTTTACCATTACAGTAGGATCGGTTCTAATGTCCTCTTGTAATTGTGGAACTTCTTCTGTAGAGGCAAGGACACCAGAAATAGTTGGAGTAACTGGAGTTTTTGAGGATGTTGAAACACAAGTTTCAAACAACCAGGAGACTTTGATCAATTTAAATGAGATCGCTTGGCCCGTAATGGTTTCGTTTCCCGAGTCAAAGACGGTTGACTCATTAGTCTCTGTGAATGACGGGGTTTTGATTGACTTTCTTCCATGATTACGGATTACTTGATCAACTCAAAATAAAAATGGGAAAATGTTATTCCAAATTAAATGAATTTTATGATGCTTTGACACAACTTGCTTTTTCAATTTTTAAGAGTCGAGAAAAAGTTAAAGATGACTTTAGTCACCTTCGATTTTTAATGAGCCTAAAGTGACAAGTGCTCAGATGGACCTTTTCATTTAAGGAGTCTAAAAAGGAACAAAAGTGACTACTTTGGAAATCTAGACAGAGGGATTACCAAACTAATCGTAAAACTACAAAATACTTTTTACAGTACGACAATCAATCTTCCCGAATGTTGTGTTCAATGCATTGCGATCGATAGGGCAGCAAACACGGCTTCCTAAGGATAAAGGATGTAGCCTATTATGGTCTCCCAATATACTTGATAGTATGTGGGAGCACAAGTCCGTACTGGCACTTGTCATCTCAAAGAGGAGGAATCACCCAACCTACGATGAAAGCAATAGTTACCAGGCTTTACGATGCCAGAATATGTCTCTAGCCTAGACTTATAAATGTTGTGCGTTAGGTTCCAAAGCGTTTTTATGTTCATTGAGGTTTATTTTACAGTTGATCTTTCTTAAGAAGTTTGCCTTTAAGGTTCACCGCATGATGTAGATATAGAATTCCTAAATATGCACTCTAAGATGATAAACAGTCATTTATTTTCTTTTTGCAATGAAAATCCTAGCTACTAAGGAAAGATAAATAAAATTCTTTCAACATAGAGAAGAGAGCACACACTAGATGCACTTTTCCTAAATCAACTTCAGCATGCAGTCTTAATGCAAATGCACATGCATGTATTTGTTTTCCGCTTTCTTAATGTATGAATGAAAAAAAGAATGCTAAGTAAAAATTTGAACTATTCTTCTTTCAAAGCGACAATACTAACAATTTTCTTTTCAAAAAATGAAAGTAAAGGCAAGAAAACACTTTGTGATTTTGAATTCAAAATGGATTTCGACACTTGAAATACTAATGATTCAAATCAAATACAATGGCGAAAGTGTAATCAACTATCAAAAAGAGGAAGACTCTTTTCTTTGACTGAAAACGACACTTGCAACACTTTCAAATCAGAAGAAGACAGTTCAATTAAGCTACTATTTTCACAAGAGAACTGTAAATGATGAAAATACATAAAAACATTCACAATTATTTATCGATGGAGGTTGAATAATGCAAAGGAAGATGGTTTCAATAGAGATATACTGATCACAAACAACAAAACTACTTAATAAAGCTGAAGACAATGAAGAAAAAACCAAAATCTGGAGGCAGAAACAGTGTCATCTGATCATCGCACCTGTAACACAGGGAAACAGGGATGCATCTCACCTACAACATATGGGAGGTGCAATGCATCTAGACTGCTAAGAAGAGAGTGTGTGATGGTCCAGGGATGAGACTAAGCTTGGTTTTTGCTCACAGTTTGCAACTAAGTTTAGTGATTTAGGCTGACCTAATGATTGCCAGTAAACACAAAGTATAGGGGCTGATCTAATGAGGTTATTTGAGCTACCACTAGGGCACTTAGGATGTTTGCAAGCTAGATGTTCAGTTCATAAACCAACTCGGAGATTGACTGAAGCAACGTTGATCTACTTTGCAGTTTCATAGTGAAAGCAGTTTGAAGGCTAGCTGGCTTGACTTCAAGCTCCGTCTATGGTTTATAAAGCAAACAACAGTAACAAAACAAACAAACTATTCATTCCCCAGTGGAGTTGCCATTTTGTTATCGGGAAAAATAGTGTCCATTTAGAGCTACTAGTCCCACTAAGATGAGTAGCTATCTTAGAAACAAACATATTAAAGTTACTTGTGTTTTCCTTTATGGGAGATGAATGAGAGAGAAGCAGAGAGCACCAACCTTAGTCTTTCACTAGTCACCTTGCTTGTTTCCTCTCTCCTTTGATAGTGCTTTTGACACTTCTTTCTCACTTGTCTCGCTTCAAAGAACACCTGTAGATCCAAGGTAGCAAAATACCATCAAAGCATAGAGATCAATAACCATAAATAATGTAGGATCAGATGTACAATAACCATATAAATGCATACATAAACAAGATTCAGAGATATACAAGCATATGGAGGAAAACTCAAATAGATTTATTGATAGAAGTAGTAGAAGAGAGGATTACAACTAGGCTGTCTGATCCAGCATCATCCTCCCAGCATGAAAGCCCTCTTCACCTCATACAAAGCAAGATCGCCCAACAATGCCTTCAAAGATAATCCAACAACACTTCCTTGCAAATTACAAATTTCCAGCCTTTGGATTTCTTGGATGAGGGATCCATATATAGATGTTTTCAGGAGAGTGAGTCAGCTTTTGGGATTTTGATTAGTGTCATTTCACTGATAGTTCTTGGTTCCACTTGGAGATTTCAGATCTCTTACTCATCCCTGGGCGAATTCACAGAAGCAAGTGTCATATGAGCAGTTTCTAGAAGATTCTTTGGGTTTCCACCTAGCACACTGCTTTTTCCATTTGTCTGCTCTCACTCATCACACCCTATGCATGGAGCAGTCTGTATGGTCATGTTTTGACCAGTTCTGAGTAGTTTTTCATGGAGAACTTCTAGGAGATGATGTAATCAACTGACCTTGTTCCTTTACAGTATGAAACAACACTTTTAGGGGTTTAGAAGCCCTTGGTTTATGGACATATGTGATTGGGGTTGCAATGCCCAAATATCTCTATAACACCCCTTGCAATTTTCCCATGGGAAAAATCTTCTATTGGTTCGCCATCCATAACTGAATAGGGGACCATTGCAATGCAAGCATGCCCATGTGTTCCCACATTTGCTTTGATAGTACATTCGCATCGGAACCCAGTTCAAGTCATTTCATACTGGCTTATTTGTGTAGTCAACCTCATCTGCCTTCCTATGCGCAATGCATGCTTTCCCAGTTTTCGGACCACGCGTGGTTCCCCTGACCCCACACACCTAGTGATAAGTTCCTATAGCCCTTTGACTGCCTTGTTGTCGCGCAACAGTTTCATGCATGTCTCCAAAAGGGTAGTGAGCATTTAAGGATCCATCCCTTGTTCTAGTTGATCCCTACTACTTGAAGTGGAGACCTCCATGAAGCTCTTCTCAGCTTCCATGAATGTCTCCTTCATGCGTTCTAAATCAAAATTGGGTTCCTTTCTAGGAGCCTTACAAACCCACGTGCTTTCTTATGGTTGCTTCCCTTTATCATCTCCCATTGTCATACTGCTCCTCAGCATCATGTTTACATTTAGGTCTTCTTCGTGCGGTTCAGACCTCATCATTTGTAAATTCTGGGTTGGAGGGGGCCGGAGTACCCCCTTTTCATCCATCTTCGCTATCAACGAAGGGAAATCTTCTGCTAGTTGATCAAACTGATTACAGTACCAACATGATATCCTAGAAGGGTTTGTACAATCATGGGCATAATCCCCTAGCCCTCCGCAATTGTAACAGACTATTTGTTTGCGACCCCTTCCTGGTCCCACTCCTCCTCAACCCCGATTGCACCTTGAAACCCAACACGCGCCATCCCTATATTTGGGTCGAGGGCTTGCCTTTCGGCCTGCACCCTGTAGGCAAGAGTCTGATCCATCATTAGCTCATAGCTTCGGCAGGTGCATTCGTCCTAGCCTACCAACCTACAGAAATTACAAAACAACTGTGGGGATGTCTACGTGTACTTTTGCAATAGATGGCAATTATCTGTGGTATGTTTTCCTCCCATCTGGCAGATCACACACCGTAATGCAGACGTCGCGCTTGGCCCCACTTATGCCTCTGATCTTAATGGCATTGGCCCTCCTCTTGCCAAGTAGTCCACGAACACTGGCAGTGATATTTTTCATGGCCATGGCCCTTACATTTTATGCACCATACTTCCTTGCACACCTCTAGCCAAGGTGCCTTATCCTATTTCAAACTCTGCATTTCTAGACACAGATTTTGTTGTTATGCCTGGATCTGTTGGACTGCCAATCTAGGGTCTTTCATAGGGGTCTCATGCAACCTCATTACTATATCCAACGCTTTAGCCTGGGTGGAAAGTTTTTGCTATGACAACGCCATCCTTAAGTGTGGCGTAAGTGAGGCCACAAACCATGCACAATGTTGTGCATCCATTAACCTCATATTGGTTTCGCAGATCATGCTCTTTATCCTTTGGTCCAGATCCCACGGGGTCTCACCTAGGAGCATTGCGATATCTTTAAACTTGATGATTGATTTCATCTCAGACTTTGGCCTGCTAAACTCCCTATTCAACATGGTTTGGATCTCTACAATTCCTGTGTTCGGATGGTCATTAGAATGCTTGATATACCACATTAATGTGTGATCCTACAATGCGCTCACCAAGGTAGTCTTTTTAATATTATCATCCATGATGCCCTGTGCTTCCCATATTGCTCTTAGCATGAACCATAATTGTTCTAGGTCTTCATTTCCTACTCCTCTGAACACTGGTAGTTTGGTCGCATTTGCCATAATGAACTGTGGAGGTGGTGGAGGTGGAGTGGGTGGAGATGGAGGTGAGGGGGGTGAAATGGATGGCAGTGTTGGTGGGGGTGGTAAACGCGAAATTCACTACCTTATCAAATTGACCATGCTTCTTGGAGAAACCTTCGCGAGCTCGTCCTCGCTCTCCTAGGAGGGTGAAATTAAGGGACTGTTTTCTAATTCTTCACTGCTTCCACTTCTGTAGATCTTTCCACTCCACTTAGTCCCAAACATTAATTTATTCATATAACCCTCTCTTCACACAATGGCATTTTAATCCAAGTGTTCAAATATTTAACGTACTTACCTCGCGGTCCCTTGAGAAAATGTCACTCTGCCTCGCTATAGCTGACAGTTGTGTCTACTACGAACTCAGTGATAAATCCTCCTATTACCCGGTCGAGCCAATGGTCCCAAACTCATGCTATCTTATCTTTTGAGGCTTCTAGTCTGCTCACTAGTTCCTGAGTCCACACTATTGGTTTATTGAGCCTACACCTTCCCTAGCTGTCTACTAACTTTGCGATCCACTCATATAGCTCAGATGGAAAAGATGCAAAGAAAATTTCGTGGATTTCAGTGTACAAGTAGCGATCCAACCATTCTCCTTAGATACTTGCGGATTTCTATTTTCCTGTGCCGCGAACACGTGAATATCCTTGTCCAACCACTCTTCAATTTCTTTCTTTGTAGGGTTCCAATGGCACGGCATTAGACATCCTTTATGCATATCCCGGTCCTAGCAATAGAACCATTTGTTAGCTTAGTGGGGCCTAACCCAGGTTCAGAGGTGATTTAGCCAAGCAAGTCCTGGTACTACTGGCCCTTTTGGCAACAGTCCGCGGAGCACGAACTGAGGCCTCACCTGAAGTAGTATGGGAGGGTGCTAGAACTAGGTTTCCACTCCCTAGAGATGTTTGATGGGCTTCTGGAGGTTTGTGGTCTACGTTTTCGCTACGCGCACTTGTGATCCCTTCGCGACCTATGGTGTAGCTTTTGCGCAGCCCTACTCATGGTGTGACCCATATAATACCCAAGATCCTTGTTAATTAACTGATTACTTAACTTGTGTGTGTAAGATTTATGGTGATTACATCATATTCGTTAACTATAATAGTGCGCGCAATACATAAATGAATACAACCATAAATAAGATAATGCACAACAAATACACAAGAATATGAATCAACTTCTCTTTTATTAATCTTCGATCTTGCTTACAAACTCAACACTGCCCCATGCACTCAGCTGCAGGGGTCCGCGCACTTAGATGCAGACTCTGCTAGACCTCTGCGCACTCAGCTACAGAGCCTCTTCCTACTACTACAACCCAAGACACTTAGAACTCTACTTTAAGCTCGAACCATTCCTTCACTATTCATCACTTCCTCATCTGACTTTACAACTTAGAGCATCACTCTATCTATAAAATTCCATGGTCCACAGACCATGGGTAGGTCGACTTTACACTATTTTACAATATAGCGCTTAGGGAAGACAATCCTATGAAACAATTGTACACTTCGTGCTCCATGCCCGCAATTAATGAAGTTTTACAACATTTTTGACCAGAACTTGGGCTTTGAGCCCCAAAAACCTGTTGTGGGAGGATTCCATGCCCAACAACTGACTATAGCCAGCTGCATGGTTTGGAATTTGTCCTCAATGTTCATCATCAAATTCCTCTTGGTGAGCACCTTTTTCACCTCTAGTACGATGCTAGTTCTGTTAGCTATGTCCAACTCCTGCAATTCATATTTGTTTTTAGAGTTAAGGAAGTGGATTAATCTGGTGGCTTCTTCAGGAATGTCTCCAAGTTCAGCATTAACTCTTTGAACTGCTTCTGTAGCCTCTTTGACTAAGTCATTTTGTTCAAAGATGACTTGTATAGATCGCCAAACATCATTGACAGAGTCAATGATATTGTCCCATCGTTGTTCTTTAGCTTGGCCAAGTAGCTCCTTTAATGTCAATTCCTTTTCCAAGATCTTCATTCTTTCAGTCAACCTGGTTGACTTCTGAACTTCATCCTTGTGCATAATTTGGGAAATTTTATTCTCATCCTCCAGGCTCCTTAACTATTCTTTGAGTCTATTTATCTCAAAGGTCTAAATGGTCATGTCCTCCATTGCTTTGACCAATTTGCTTGCCTCATCACTTGGCTGAGCTACTGTTGTTATTGGAGTTGTTGCTGATGTAGAAGTTGTTGCAGCTAGAAGTGCTATAGGCAGTGGAGCTGTGGGGGCCAATGAAGCTGCCAAGGTTGATGGAACTTTTGTAGTCACTATTGGAATGGAAGTGGGAGTGGCTGTCTCAAGGCTGGTCTGTTTCATCTGTATTAAGTTGTCCAACTCCTTCCCCATTTCTTTTAAATGATCATTCAATTGCAGAATGAGTTTCATCATCTCCTCTTGTTGAGTTTGGTTTTCAAGGACTTCCTTTGTCTATGGATGCTCTGAATGATGTGGCTTGAGTTGCTTCTATTAGGTTCTTATACCAATAAGAGTCATAATTTTTTACTAGCTGAGATTAAAACTTGTAATATGTACATACCCTTGCTTTTGAAAATGTTTTCCATATTCAAAAATTAAAAAATGTAAAGAGGGTATGTCCTAAAACAAAAATCAAAGAACAAAAAGAATAAAAAGGTAAAAAAAGATGAAAAATATAAACCCCAAGAAAAATAAAAAGACCATGAAAGTGAGCAAGCCAAAATGCCACTACTATTTAATTTTTATGTATAATAAATGATTGTGTGCAGCTTGTTATTCATGCCACAATCCATGATAGTCAAAATGTTGAAACTTCACTATTTCATGTTTTCAATTTCATGTCTATAGATAGAGAATAAAAATCTTGTCAAATAGTGTAACCTTGGCAAATAATTATATAGGTAGAGTAAATAAAAGGAGCTCAACTGTGTAATATGAGCCCTTGGATGTAATAAGGTTAGATGTAGTTAGTTTACTATTGTAATGAGAAAGAAAAATATTTGATAAGGGTTTGCTAGCTCAAATGCACCCTAATAAAGAGAAGAAAAAATGGTAGGATGAGTAGATGGGTAAGTAGAAGAAAGGTTGCATAAATATGATGATTGGTTAGGCAAAAAGCATATTTATCATTCTCATCATAAAAGTTCCAGATATGAATGAACAATCAAACATGAAAATGGTTTACAAATTCAATTAATTAACTTCCCCCCATTCGTTTTACTCCTTTACTAATTCCCCATAAATAAAGTTCAAAGTACTCAAAACCTTTAATTCAAAGAAGCTCAGAGCATTTCTCTGACTTTTGGAGGGACTGAACCCTCTGCTCAATGATTTATGGATATCAAGTACTAAATTCCCCTCATAAAAATTCATTCCTCCTCATTTCTCTAATAAAACCCCTTTTCTGAAGGTTAAACACTATTTTCCTAGGGAAAGTAATCTCTCCCATGGAAAACCCCTTCTTCCCAAATGCCCACAAAAACACATTACCCTAAGTATTAATGTTAAATATGTAAAACATCAAATTCGCAAAAAGAGCATTTACTTATTGATTTTTTCCTTTCTGCTCAACTTTTAATATTAATTATTAATTTTATTATATTAATTCCCGATGAGAAACTCGTTTCCCTGTATATATATAGCTCCTACATATTAATTAACCCTACCCCTTAGTTTAAATATAAACTATAATATGTAATCACCCTGACCAAAATCTCTAATTGATCGATTTGCGATCAAATAAATAAAGTGCCATTTGAAACCCACTGTTAATCACCTTGATGGCATAATCACTCTTTAAGCCATCATTAACCCCAATACCACCGTACTTAAGCACCTGTCAGGCCCACCACTAGCCTCCATGCAGTTTCCTTGCCCAATCACCGTGCAAACACTTCCCTCCACATCTGACAGCCCTCATTCATATCGAGCCAACCCATCTGCCAAATGATACCACTCGATAAAGTGGTTTCTCCACCAGACCCCGATGCTATGTGTTAGCCGATGAGTGGAATCGGGTGACCCCTCCCAAATACCACCAACCGTTGTTGGGTAGTGGAGGCCCTGCGTAACGGTTTTGGGGCATAAAGTCAGTAGTTTAGGGATAATGGGGAAAATTTTTGTAAAAAGTGCAGAGCACAAAATGTAATGGGTCAAGTCAAAGGGTTGTTTGCCTGAAAAATAATGTAAAGAAATAGGAGGAGAGTCGGCTTGCCCTTGGTCCGTGGACCATGGGAAGTTATAAATAAAGTGAGGCTCTAAGGTAGAAATTTGCTTTGGTAAAATCTAATGTGTTATGGGTTTAAAGAAGAAAACAAAGCTTTGAGTTTGTAAGTCCGAGTCTGGGTTGGTGATATGAGATAGAGGCTCCGCAGCTGTGTGTAGAGGCCTAGTAGAGTCCGCGGGTGTGTGTGCTGACCCTTGCAAGCTGTGTGCGTAGGGCGGAAGTGGAATGTACTAGATTGAATATATTAATAAGATAAGTTATTCTGGAAAATTGTAGTTTTGTTCTTATTTCTGCATGGTTTAAGATCTATTTGTTATGTTCATGACTAGGTTCTACAAATGCATCTGTTAAATGAATACGCATACTAGTATTACCGATTGAAATGGTCGTTTAAGTATTAAAAGAAGTAGATTTGAAATCGAGTAATAAGTAACATAATAAAAGACCCGATCTACGCGGAATGAATGGGTGCAAAGTTACAATATGATTCACGGACAGTTAGATCCTCTCCCAGACATCCCCATGGTGTGGAAACTTGGTTCCAGCACCCCCCCTGCTACCTTGGGTGAGACTTTAGTCCGTGCTCCATGGATTATTGCCAAAAGGGCCAGTAGCATGGGTCTTATTTGGCTAAATAACTCTTCTGAACCTGGGTTAGGCCCCTATAAGCCAACAAATGGTTCCATTGTTAGCATCGGATCTGCCTAAGGGGTGTCTGGTGGTGGAATAAGAGGACGTTGTGAAGAAAAGGAGTGAAGATCGACGGGATCAGAAGATAACATGGAAAACATGATCAAGTTACTAGTGTTTAAGGGAGTAGAAAATGAAAATCCAAAATAGTTTTCATTTGTAGTGAAGGCAGTATGGGAAGTGCATGGAGTTACAGACAACAATGTCAAGAAGGCCACTCTGGTAAGCATGGTGTAGGATCGGGTGATGATATGGTATATAAAGCATTCTAGCAATAACCCAAATGCGGGGATAACAGCGATTCAAGATGCATTGAATAAGGAATTCAGTAAATCAAAATCAGAAACACAATCGATCATTGAATTCAAGGAGATCGTGATTCTACTGGGTGAAACCCCATGGGATCTAGATCAGAGACTAAAGAGTACGATTTGGGAAGCTAACATGATGTTGATGGATGCACAATACTGTGCATGGTTCATGGCATATTTGACACCACACCTCAGAATGGCGTTGTCGTAGGAGAAGGCCTCGACCCAGGTGAAGGCACTAGAAACAAAAATGAGGTTGCATGAGATGCTAGTACAGGACCCTAGGTTGGGATTTCAGTAGATGCATGCACAGATCCAAAACCTATGTCTAGAGATGCAGAATCTGAAACAAGAAAAGGCACCCAGACCAAAAGCACGTGAAGAGGTTTGGTGTATCAAGTGTAAAGGTCAAGGGCACGATAAAGATCATTTTCCGGTGTTTATGAATTACTTGATCGCAGGGGGACCAATGCCATTACAACCAGAGGCATCGATAGGGCCTAGTGCAGTGCCCTCTCTCTAGTGCGTGGTCTGTCAGGTGGGAGGAAAGCACACCATGGACAATTGTCATCCGTTGCCGAAGTTCACCCAGACCCCCCTCAGGCGTTATTTTGTAAGTTTTGTATATCGATAGGGCATGATGAGCGAGACTACTATAGCTATGAGTTATTGATGGATCAGACATCCACCTACAGGATGAAGACCGAGGCGTGAGGACAAGACCCAGCCATGACGATAGTGCGTGGAGGGTTCCAGGGCCTTGGGACGAGGACAGGGAGGCATGGGCATAGGAAGGGGATGTGGCCAGCTGATCTGTTACAATTATGGAGGACCAGGTCACTACCCACAAGAGTGTACTAACCCTATCAGACTATCATGTGCATATTATAAAGAGTTCAATCATGAAATGATAGATTGCCCCACGCTGATAGAATAGATACGCGAGAAACGGGTAGCCCAACCAACACCGATGCAGAATGTTCAAATGATGTGATCCGAGACATGTGAAGAAGATGCCTGCATAATCCTAATGCACAGAAGTGACACGATCATAGGGGAGGACAAGGGAAGCCGAACAGACGCTCGGATCCGTGAGGAAACATGACTGGAAGCTAGGGAAAGCTTCGCGGAGGTCTCTACCCGAGGTAGTAGGGACCGACTTGAATCAAAAATAGGTCCCTCGATGCTAACTACCTTTTTAGAGACCTATATGAAGTTGCTACGCGACAGTAAGGTGATTAAAGGCTTGCAGGAGCTGATGAATATATGCGCACGGTTAGGTGAACCTCGCGTAATCAGGAAACTAGGCAAACAGGTGTTGCGTACTAGTAGAGAGATGTGATTAACAGCACGGATTGGTGATTATGAGATGGACCAGATCATTCTGGACTTGGGATCAAATGCAAATGTCCTACCTAGGTAGAGGTGGGGCGCATGGGCCAACCTACGCTATAGTGGTCTCCGATTCAGTTGCGGATGACAAACCAACAAACAATATTACCCATGTGGAGCCTAAAAGGAATCACTATCGATATAACAAGCGCTAGTACACAGACATATTTTGAAGTAATAGAAGTCGTGGAAGGCTAGAGCTCTTATCCCGCATTGTTAGTGGTCGACTCGGCCACGGATATGATTGTAGTCATCAATTTAAAGGATAGGGAGATGGTATTTGAAAAGAAATCCCTACGCGTAGTCATTCCGCTCAACCCAGAGGAAGGAGTGCACTACATGGCATCCTTCCGTGACAGTAAAAGGGATACAAACTTAGATCATATCCACTAGATAACCATGCGAGGGAAAGATTGGGTAAATCTGACCCCAGATGGAAGGATGTTGAAAGACAGCACGAAGCTCTACGATCCAAACTCAGATGAAGAGGATGAACGATGGTATAACCAGTTGAGTAGCGTAACCACACTAAACTGCAACATGATGATGCAGTCAATGTATTATGTAAAAGCCCAAGATCGCAAGATGCCAAAGTATGATGGGCTAACAAAAGTAGGTATATTCATGATCAAGTTGGAGAACATAGTACCTGAGCACCAGTGGTTCGACGCATTGAAATGAGCATTACATGCGATGCCTGCGTAGTGGTGGGGAACACACGAAGGGACTTTTGATGACTTGCGCGACTGCAGAAGGATGACGCAAATCAGATTTGGTAAACTGGAACTAAGACTCACCACGAAGTATGATGGACGCGATGACCCATGCATGCATCTGAAAAGATGGACCAAATCCTATGGGGAAGAACTCGAGCTAGAGTGGGTACATTTATTCTATCATACCTTGGATGTTATCCCAAGAAATTGGAACACAGAAACAGAGTTGTGACATGATACCGACAAATGGGATATTTTGCTCGAAGGATTCTTGAAAACATTCCGGTTCCAAGATGAATGGATGGATACTGTTGATGATGCGTTGAAAGCAGTAAAAGCCACCATTTTTAGAAATCCACCAGAACCAGAAGAAGTCGCGCGGCTGGATTGGGTGCAGCAATTAAGCCAGGCCCTGGAATGTTACAACGTATAGGTTGAAGATGATGAGGATGACCCAAGGAACATCAATATTCCAAAAACAGAGGGGAGTTGTGAGGATCACGGACTAGCAATCGAGGACCCGACATCACTGCGTTGCTGAAAACAAAGCAAGTGAACATTGGTATAGAGGAGGAACCGAAGTATGCCACACTTGGAGATTATTGGGTTGTTGCCACAATAGAGAAGGTTGTCGAGTTACTCAAGGAATATCAAGACTTATTCCTGAAAAAGTTCATAGAGTTAAAAGAGATCCTCGGGGACTTAGGAATGATGAAGATAACTTTGAAGCTAGACACAAAACTAGTCAAGAAAATACCCTATCATTTGAACCTAAATATAAAGTGAAGGTTCGTGAATAATTGGACAAAATGCTTGCCACAGGAATAATCGAATGAGTTAAAGAGTCTGATTGAGTAAGCCCCATGGTGGTCCAAGAAAAGAAACAAAAGGGAGAAATTCACATCTATGTAGATCTCCGAAAACTAAACGATGCATGTGTGAATGATCCTTTCCCAATGCCTTTCACAGACGAGGTACTGGAGAATGTTGGTGGAAAAGAAGCCTATTCATTTATGGATGGCTTCTCGGGGTACCACCAGATCAAGATCGTGCCAGAGGATAAGAGCAGAACAATGTTCGTGACTGAATGGGGCTATTTTCAGTATGTAGTGATGCCCTTTGGATTGAAGAAGGCACCGGAAATATTCTCGCGTGTCATGGTAGCTGCCTTTAAGGAGTTTATACAAAAGTTTTTGGGGGTATACCTTGATGATTGGACTGTCTTCGGGCTAGTCAAGAAACATACAATGAGTTTAGGGTTGATGTTGGATACATGGCGGCGGCACCAAATTGCACTAAACCTAAAGAAGTGTACATTCCTCGCTCCGTTTGGGAACCTGCTAGGTCATGTGGTGTGTAGGCAGGGTTTGATGGTAGACCCGACAAAGATAGTCATCATCCTCAATCTGCAAGTGTCGTTGAGTGTCAAACAACTGCATGCCATGCTGGGACACCCTGGCTATTATCGAGAGTTCATAAAGAGCTATGTGGAGATCATGTCTTTGATGGAACATTTGCTGAAGAAGGATGCTACGTACTGTTGGAATGAAGAATGTAATAAAAGTCTGGAAATGCTGAAGGAGAGGATGGCATCCATGTCCATATTGGTCTTTCCAAAATGGGACGTTGAATTTCACGTACATGTGGATGCATCGTGTATTGTGCTAGGCGCGGTACTCACACAGGAAGGGGCAAAGGGAATTGATCACCTAATCACATTTGTTAGTAGAAGATTGTCCAAAGCCAAAAAGAACTACTCTACTACGGAGCGTGAGGGTTTGGCCATGGTATACATGCTACAGAAATATCGCCACTACCTACTTGGATGGCATTTCAAGATGTACACGAACCATTCAATACTCAAATATCTAGTTAATAAGCTTGTGTTGGGGCGGCGAATTTGTAGATGGTTGTTGTTATTCCAGGAGTATGATTTTGAAGTCATCGTAAAGCTAGGACGTTTAAGTGCAGGGTTAGATAATTTGTCCCGAATTGAGAATGGTGAAGAGCCAATGAACCTAGAGGAAGGGTTACCGGATGCACAACTATATGCAGTATACGTCACGGATGGCCACTTTGAAGATATCATCCATTTTTTGACTACAATAATTGTGCCAGTGGGGTACTCCATTCAGCAGAGGAAAGAAATAGTGATACACGTGACAGACTTTACTGTTATCGGAGGACACCTCTACAAAATGGGGAACAATGAAATCCTACGTAGATATGTACCAGACTTTAAGCATGGACAGATCCTATCCAAAGCGCATGGGGGAGTTGTAGGTGGAAATTATGTGGGACGCGCGACAATATAGAAGATTCTTCATGCCAGTTTATGGTGGCCGACTCTACATCAAAACTCCAAAGCATTCTGCCGGGCCTACAATGTCTATCAATGGACCAGGAAACCTTCACGAAGAGATGAAATGTCCCTAAAGCCTCAGATGATGCTGCAACCATTCGAGAAATGGGAAATCAACTTTGTAGGGCCTATCACATCACTGGGAAATACGGGAAAGCACTATATTATCACCATCACAGAGTATTTGACCCGATCGGCAGAAGCACAACTAGTTAAGGATTGTACAGTCGCTACATCCAATAAATTTTTGTTAGAGAATGTGTTAACATGATTTGGATGCCCTAAAATTCTAATGAGTGACTGTGGAATGCATTTCTTAAACGAGACTATTAGCAAGCTCATGGAAGAATTCCATATCTATCACCAACAGAGTACGCCATATCATCCGCAAGCAAATGGGACCGTTGAAGCAGTTAATAAGATCTTGGAGACAACATTGACAAAGTTATGTATTGCGCAGCGAAATGATTGGGATCTATGCATACCAGCTGTACTATGGGCTTATCACGTGATGTGCAAGGAGTTGATAGGCCAGTCACCTCTTCGGTTAGTCTGTGGCAAAGAATTTCTGATGCCAATGGAATACATTGTACCCAATTTGCGAATTGCAGCAACGACAGGGATGGCAGATCGCACAGGATTAGAAGAGAGGATCGCACAACTGGAAGAGCTAGAGGAGGAACGATTCCTGGTAGGTATTCATCAGCAGGTATAGAAGCAATACGAGAAGGCTTGGCATGATTGTCACATCATGATGCACACGTTCAAAAAGAACAACTTGGTGTTACATTACAACAACAAGTTTGACAGATTTCCTGGAAAGCTCCAGATGCATTGGTTGGGAGCCTTTGTTGTCTAGGAAGTAACTGATGGAGGCGCGATGCAGTTGGCTAAGCTGAATGGATAACCCTTCTCAGGCAGAGTAAATGGCAGTCACCTAAAGCTCTACATGGGTGGGTCGGCCACTTAACTAATCGCCCAACGTATAGTCTCACTGCTCTAGGTAGTTGGAAGAGAGCGCAGGATGGTAAAGAAGTCTGAGAGGGAGCTGCGCGTTAGCCAGGGTGCGTGTAGGATTAGTATGGTACAAGGTTCACAGTCGAGTGGAAGGAGATGCGAGGCTGCGAGGCAGAATGAGGAAGTGACAGCAGCTGTCACTGTTCATGACAAGATATCTGAGCTCTCGTGAACAGGAGCGAGTGACAGACAATTAAATTACCAAGTACGAATTGAATTGGGAACAATCCACCCCAGATACAGTAATACGATGCTAGAAAAGGAGGGAAAGGCTAAACTTGAATTTTGAATTGCTTATAAATTATGGGGGAGCATCCATTGAATGAGCTGCGATTGTGGAGGAAGTAAGATATCTTGCCTATCTTTCATTATGACAGTGTTTCTCATTGAAGCCGAGGGAGTAAGCTTGGGGGTTGTCATATGCCCAATAAAGATGCAGGACCCTCTGGGAAGCATCAGGTCGACGGTAGGGGAGGAACTAGCGACTCATAGACATGAAGTAGAACTAGTCCAGATGTTGTTGCCTAGCCTACGGGCTAGCCTGTGACCCATGAAAGCTAAGGAAAAGACCATGAATAAGGAGACAGGAGGCGGAATTGCAGTTACCAGTTCATCTCCACAGTACCTGAAATATTTGGATTTCACGGACAACAACATCGTTCTTGCAAATATGCAACACAGGCAATAATAGACAGTGTGTAAGGTAGATCAGAGATTGGAGATTGGTTGCTATGGTGCGACGAGCTCTTGTATGTGGCATCCCAGCTTGAGCTAGAATCCTACGACGAGGTGCTCTGTGTTAACCGAGTAGAGAAGAATGAGCATCATCGGTTGTGCGAGGTAGTAAAGGAAATGAAGCAAGGGTTTGTAGAATAGTTGTAGGAGATCAAGAAGGAACTTCAGTACGAAGAGCATCACTCAGAGGGATGGTGGACCTCGAAGCAATGGTAGAGCATAGCGCCGTATCGTTGAGTGACTCAGGACGAGTCACGATGATTGTGTTGGGGGCCTATTGTGTAGTGGAGGCCCCACGTAATGGTTTTGGCGCATAAAGTCTATAGTTTAGGGATGATGGGGTAAAAGTCTATAAAAAGCATGGAGCACGAAATGTAATGGGTCAAGTCAAAGGGTTGTCCACCCGAAAAATAATGTAAAGAAATAGGAAGAGAGTTAGCTTGCCCTTGGTTCGTCGACCATGGGAAGGTATAAATAGAGTGAGACTCTAAGGTAGAAAGCAGCTTTGGTAAAATATGATGTGTTATGGGTTTAAAGAAGCAAATAAAGCTCTGAGTCTATAAGTCCAGGTCTACGTTGGTGATAGTAGATAGAGGCTCTGTAGCTGTGTGTGTTGAGGCCTAGTACAGTCTGTGGCTGTGTGCGCAGGGCGGAAGTGGAATGTACTGGATTGAATATATTAATAAGATAAGTGATTCTGGAAAATTGCAGTTTTGTTCTTATTTATGCATGGTTTAAGATCTATTTGTTATGTTCATTACTGGGTTCTACAAATGCAACTGTTAAATGAATACGCATACTAGTATTATCGGTTGAAATGGTTGTTTAAGTATTAAAAGAGGTAGATCTGAAATCGAGTAATAAGTAACATAATAAAACACCCGATCTATTCGGAATAGAAGGGTGCAAAGTTGCAATACAATTCATGGACAGTTAGATCCTCTCCCAGACATCCCCACAGTGTGGAAACCTAGTTCCGGCACCCCCCTTGCTACGTTGGGTGAGACTTCAGTCCGCGCTCCATGGATTGTTACCGAAAGGGTTGGTAGCACGGGTCTTGCTTGGCTAAATAACTCTTCTGAACCTGGGTCAAGCCCCTATAGCCTAACAAGCGCACAAAAGCAGTGCGATAGAAACCATTTACCACCCGCCCGCTACACAAAAAATTGACCACTGTTCGCCCTGTACCCGCAAAAGTTGACTTTTGCTCATAAAGCTAAAAAAGCCCAAAATCATTTATTTTCACTAGAATTTCAATTGTAAACCTCCAAATTGCATGTGCACACCTGTGAATGTCAAAGCTGGAAACTGACGTCCAATTGCACTCCAAAGGCACCATAGAGCACCCAGTTAGCTTTCCAGCCTACACAAATCCCTTTCAACCATTTGCAGTTGCTAGCTGCCTTGTTCAGAGCTAGTTTGCCTCAATTCCACGTATTTAATCCACAATTCACCAAAAATCTCTATCAATCTCAAAACCAGTTATTGAATATTCTTAGTTAAGTTAAAAATTAATTAAAGAAACTCAAAGAAATCAAGCCTACATTGTGTTGAACTACCATTGCCCTAAAAACACTGGAAATTGCCTCCCCCGTTCTCAAATCCACAAGAACTGAGAATGGCTGCCCCAATTTCCATGGATGTAAGACCTATCACCACTCCCCATCTAGACCTAGACCACCTTCCCTTAGCTGATAAGGATTTCTAGATAAAGGACACCTCTGTCCTAGAATCCCTGCTCAAAGTACACTGTTGAAACATGGACAGATACTTGAACCATGTTGATGAAACTGGTCTTTGGGAGTCCAATTTTCCCAAATACCAATTCCCAGAAGTCCACATTTTTTGAGAAATTATCCACTACTGTCATGCCAATTATATTCCTATTCAGAGAGTAGTCATGTCCCCAAGCCAAACCATACTTTTCACCGTCACTGATAAGTCTATAAATGAAATGCTACAACTCCAACTAGGGAAAAACCTCACTCTCTCATTTGGAAGCTTATTAGACCAGTTCCCCAAACTTACCATTGCAAAATTGGCTGAGATGTTCCAAACCTTCATCAGAGAAGAAAGGCATATCCCAAAGGATCCTCCTCCATGTGTAACTGCCATTTTTTCCCCATTTGGTCAGGACATTGTAGCCATGATATCTAGTGTCCTAGGTTATACCACCAATGAATATATTGATGAAATTATCCTAGCTTTCATGTCCATCTACACTGCAGGGTAGCCTCCTATTGTTATCTATGACTATGCCAAATTTATAGCTGATAGGATACATGACCAGTTTCTCAGAATGAGCAATGAGAGAATCTTCAAATACTCTGATGTTTTATACCACCTTTTTCTATATTTCTAGTCAGACAAGTTTCCATTCACCCTGGAGAAGCTTGATACAAAAAGTCAGCCCAGACCAATCATTTTTTGGACTCCATTAGTCCACAAATATCACTCCCCATATTCATATGTTGACTTTATTGACCTATTTGTGCATCCAATTGTGTCAATGTTGATAGGAAGTCATCCTCCAAGAATCAATTCAGACATAAAAATGATCCTGCAAATGTCAAAACAATCCAAGGTAGGTGATTGGTACTTGTACCTAAATCATACCGAGATTAGAATCTATGTTTGCATGCTGGCACCATACAAGCTCCCAAAATACCTCCCAATGAGGTTATTTGCTTTAGAGTACTATAGGCAGATTATCAGTGCAGATGAAACTAAATTTTTCAATGCCAAGAACATGGCCAACTACAAAATAAAAGACCAACTAGGCCCCTTCATATGTAACTATAGGACAGTAGGCTATGAAGCAGATTTGATATTGTAGAGCATGAAATTCCAAAGAAGTTTTGTTTGGAGATATGACCCTTTGGAATTCATTACCAAGAAGAGACAAAAGGTCAAACTAGGGCCTTTCATCCACCATCCCATACCTGAGATTGAATCTTATGCCAACCAATCAGAATGGGTTGAAGGGACATTAGTTGATCACGACACCACCAGGGTAGATATAGAGAATGATCTAATAGATCCGGAAAAACAATTTGATGAGGGTTCTTTCCTGAAGGTGCCAGAGGAATCAGAGGTACCAGGGAAATCAAAGGTGCCAGACCAATCAGACAGACAAGAGAGAACCGTGAGTACCCCTCCAGTTGTACAGACTCCTCTAAATGAGGAGAAAAGCCTAAAGATAAATAGGGAAGGGTCCACTACATCAGCAAGGGCCACTTTAGAAGCTTATGCAGAAACGAGCCAAACTAATAGACAGAGAGTGAATTCTATCTCTAAACAGGAATACACAGAGGAAACAACAGAGGTCACTAGTACATAAGGAAATAGGAGTAGGCCTACCACCCCATCTAGAGGCATAGAAGAGCCTTCCACATCACAAACTTAGATGTTGGGAAGGCAACAAAGTATTGAGGTATCTTCCTTCAATATGCCTACAGATAAGGATCAAGATATCAAAGAAATATATAACAAAATCAAGGCTAGGAATGAGAGGCTTATAGCCCAAACATATGCACAGTATCTAAAGATGACCCCCACTAATCAAACAAGGCTAATGTGAGCCTTTGATATCAAAGATAGAAAAATGCAGATGACTTTCATCAAGTCAACCACTCAGCAGCCAAGAATAGCATCAGATTTCAAGAAGGTGGATTTTGAAGTACCGACAAGGGATATTCACCCCATTGACTAGATTAAACTACACAAGCAAAAAGGGGAGATGATACACTCCACATTAACAGGGAAGGCCATTGCTGCCCACCAATTACAAAACTCACTAAACAATATATCAGCATAATTTCAGTTGGAGAAGGCCTCCTCACAGGCCAAGCATACAAGGATCAAATGCTTAGAGGACTTAGTGATTGAATTGGGACACGATCCCAAGGATATAAAAGCTACAGAATAGCTAATTCATAAGGGAAATGATGATATTGATACACTTAAGAGGAAATTGAAAATACCCGAGCTGCATCATCCTCATACTCTAGAACTCTTATAGAATCAAACGAAACATGAGGAGTTGATGGACCTGGTCCTGAAACTAAATTATCAACTTAAGGAGACAGACAAGAATCTGTACACTTTAATTCAGTCGAAGAAAAGTGACCTCACCACAACCTCTACAACTTTCATCCCCATAGTATCCACAACAACTTCTTCCACACTGGCACCCACGGTTCCACCTACCACATCATTGCCAATAATAGCAGAATCTACAACAACAACAAGTACACCAGTAGATAAAGAAACAGAACTAGTCAAAGCCATGGAAGAGATGTCTATCTAGGCTACACAGTTGAATAGACTAAAGGAAAAGGTGGAAATTCTGGAAACTGACTGCAAACGTACCCAGAAAGAAGAAAAACAGAAGGCCCAGAGAATGGGAGAGAGAATCAAACTCCTGGAGAAGGACTTAACCCTATAGGAACCACTGGGACAAACTAAATAAATTCTCTAGGCCAGTATCATTTACTCTGTCAATGATATTTGGCCATCAATCCAAGTTATATTTGAGCATAAAGAATTAGTAAAGATAGCTACAGAAGTTATCCAAAAGTTAAAGGAAGAACTTGGGGATAAGCTAGAGGATGCCAATCGATTCATCCACTTACTCAACAACAAAAATAAATATGATCTTCATGAGCTAAACATCAAAGATAGGACTGAGACCATTTTGGAGATAAGGAAGTACCTTTCCAAGAGGAACCTTATGCTCAATTTAGAAGAAAAATGCCACAATATGCAAGTAGCCATTGATAGGTTCATGGCTAAATTCCAGATTTTGAGAGGGAAAGGTCTTCCCAGTCCTATGGTTATCAACGACCAACTCATTACACAATTGGACTATAGTGATATACTTAGGAAGTTGGCCAAGGAACAAGATAGCTCTTCAGATATTAAAGCTTTGCTAAGAGGCAAAGTGTTATATGATACATTTCAAAATTTGTTTTTCTTAGAGCATGAGGTCAAACATTTGTTCCTCACCAAACCAAATTTTTCTAAATACATAGAGCTAGATGAAATATATAGAAGGATGATGAAGATAAAATTACCAGAAGTAAAATGGTGGGAGAATGTAACTGATTTAGTATGATAAATTTATAACAGACAGTTACTGCCGAGTAAAAATGAGGCAGCCATGTGAAAAGGTAAAAGAAAAACATCAGGGTCAAAGAGTATCAACATCAAAAAGTATCAGTTGAAAGATGAAGGTAAAGAATATTCTAGCATAGAAGTGCTACAAATATCATCCAGCTTAAAGGGCTCCAACTCAACTGAAATAGCTAGAAACACCACAATAAAAGGGACAGCATGAAGCAGTTCAACATCCATCTCTGTCTTCATGGAAGAAGATATTTTTATTCCCTAGATTAAGTCTCAAGTTGTTTCGAGATATTTTGTAAACATTTTGTACAAATACTTCACATTTCGGAGTATGTAGGGTGGATTCCAAGACATTTCTATAGACTTTTTCTCTCAAATCAAAGTTCTATTGTACCAATGCCTGGATAGGCTTGCTGGATCAAGGAATAAAGATCAGATATTTTACAGGATTCTTGTGTAAAGCGAAATACAAATAAGTATTCTCCCATGTTCAATTTTGTTTTTCCTTATGTTTTTTCCATAATCTTTTGTGTAAATTTCCAAAATCTAAATGTATAACAAGAAATGGTATTCCAGAAATTGCTTAAATGCACTTTGTCTTAACTGCTTTACATTCTGAATATTTTCTCCTAAGCTATCTTAGCTAGGGAATTCTTAACTGCTCCTTAGCTTTTGTAGTTTCTCCTCTGCTCTATAGCAAAGGATTCTTAATTGCCCTTTGTTCATGATCACCCTCTGTTCTTCATTCTGATCCCGGTCCAAGGATTCTTAAGTGCCCTTTCACCGTGGTTAGAACCATTTCACCCATTAGGCCTAAGATTTTCATTTTTCTTTGCTAGCCTCCCTTATGAACATTCCCTTTAATGATCTTGTCCACTTGTGCTATCTATTTTTTGACTCCATAGCCCAATGGCTTGAAGACCTAGCTCTATCCATCTGCTCCAAGAATTCCACCACCCAACCTTCAATTCAAAATCAAAACCCCAACAAACATTAAGAACTAGCCTAAAATCCCATAAAAACAAAGCTAAATTACATAGAGAGAGCCCTCTTTGGACTTAGGTTGGCTAGAGCCTAAGCCTAAAAGATTGGTTTGTGGTTACCTCGGATGCTTCCTTCTTTTGATAACTTCTAAGGATAATTCTAAGTGATAACATAGTGGCGACCATACTGGGGAACTCAAATTCTCAGTCTTAATAAACCTTTGAGACAATTTAAAATCTTTATTTTAAGCCTATTGAAGGGTTTATTAGAAGTTATTTACAAAATTTCACAAAAAAGAAAGTAATTAGAAAAGATTGAAATTTTGGCTTCAAGGAGAATTCACTATACTAGGGCTAATCCAGATCCAAACCCTGCCCCAGTAGTGGATAATCCCAACCTGATTTCGAGAAGACCCAAAAGACAAGAAAGTTGAGTCAATCCAACACCTGCAATCAAAGCAAATTCATGCCCTGATGAGTGGTTGTTTTTAGAAGACCTTCCCTTTGATGTGTCATTTGACCTTTCTTTATTTAGAACTAGGTCTAAAAGTGCACTTGATGACATAGTTCTAGATCCAGAGATTATTGCAGACCTCGAAGTCCAAAAGGCAAACCAGTCAATTGATGAATATATTTTGAATTCCCCTAAGTCATCCCTTACTAATCGTAAGATCCTTGAGATTTTTGAACCAATGTCCACTACTCTTAGTTCACCATTATTCCCTGCAACCTCTAAAGTTCATTCCCCACTTCCATTTATACCATCACTTCCCTGCCAACCTACCATTACCCATCAATCACCTATTACTCCTAGCTCTCCATCGACTGCTGTATCATCTCCCAGTACCTCAACCCCACATCTTAGACCTGCCCAACTTAGAGCCATGGCAAATAAATATGCTCGTCTTATTTTACCTGCCCCTCTTGGTGCCATGCCACAAGACTACCAAAACAAAATTGTCCAATTTAATGGCATAGGACCTTATACATCACAATACCATGTAAACAAAATGATTGATTACTTTGAATTGCATGAAATTGATATTGAGATGTTGAAATGAGACTTTTTTCTCAGACTTTAGTCGATGATGTTAGGAAATGGTTTATAGCGCTACCTGCTAATAGCATAGATAATCTAGATATATTTTACCAACATTTTTTAAATAGATAGGAAAAGAAAAAGAACCCTTTGTAGATCCTTTTAGAGTATGAAAATATTAAAATAGGACCAAATGAAACATTCCAGGATTATTGCACCAGATTTAACAATATATACAATGCAATACCAGTTAATCTTAGATCCCCACCTGACTTAGCATTAGTAAAATTTCCTGATCGGTTTGATACTGATATGGCATTCAAACTCAGAGAGAGAAATCCCACAACTTTAGAAGACATGCAGAGTGTAGTAGTTAGTGTAGAAGCCAATTTGTTAGCAAAAATAGCTAGGGTTAGGAATGAAAGGAGAGGATCTGCAAAAGGTGAAGCCTCATGCTCTGACCTTGAAATAGATGTTCTGGCCAAGAATATGGAAAATCTTATGGATAGGATAGATAATATGGAGAGGAAACTTGAATGGGATAATCAACAGGCACCTCCAGTTAGAAACCCAAACTTTAGAAAGAATCAAAATCAAAATACTAGAAAGAATGGACCTGATCAGATTATTAGGGCTCCCTTTCAAGAAAACTATGCTGAAACATCCCATTCAGATGACCCTGAACAAGACACACACATTAACTTGATGGGATTGGATGATATTGAAACTATCTTCTTGAGCCAAGATGAACAGGAACTGCATATGCTGCAGCAAGTGCAAACCAAATCTGGAGAATCATTTGATTATAAACAAGGATATGATTCTGCCATCTTTGAAGTACACAAACAATATAACTTGAGGAGTAAAAAGAATACTGATACTCCTGACCAAACCAAGAAAACAATGCCAAATAAACCCTGAAAAATCAAAGCAGCTCCAGTTACTAAAACTCTCCAAATCCTCCCTAGACCAAACCAAAACCGTCATGGTCCCACCATTATAGATATAACCCGTAATCAACCCCCTAATGATCAACCATCCACTTCAGTTCACTCCAAGGAAGTAGTGGAGAAATCTCCAAACACGATATTAGAAAATCCACATAAAAAGACCCCAAATATAGAAAGAGAAGAGCAACCTACAATTCTTGCTATGAAAATTCCAAACCCTCAAATAGAGAAAGCCCCTTTTCCTTTCAATTTGGGAGCACAGGTAGCTAAGCTAAAAATTTTAGCTCCTTTAACAAAGTTGATTAAAAGTGAAACCTATAAGTCTCAAATAAACCAAACCTTAAACATTGTTGGGAATGAAGATTCTATCAACTTGTTTGATGATCAACCAGAGCTTATATTTGGTCCTTATGTTAATGATAAACCACTAGAAGGAGGGATACCACCCTTTTATATTATCCTTAGCATTCATGATAAAATCTTACACAATGCAATGTTAGACTCTGGGGCCTCACATAATTTAATGCCAAAATCAGTTATGGAAAAATTAAACTTAGACATTACAAGACAATACAAGGACTTATTTTCATTTCACTTAGGTCAAGTAATGTGTTTAGGGTTAATCAAAGACCTGTGTGTTTCCTTAGTACAATATCCTGCTAAAACCATTCTCATGGATATAGTAGTCGCTGACATCCCACCCAAATATGGCATGCTATTGTCTAGATCATGGGGGGATAAACTCCAAGGACCTCTACAACTTGACATGTGATATGCCAAAATCTCTATTTTTTTGAAAACCTAAAAAGTTGTACAGAGAAACCCTAATGAAATATGTGGTCAGTAGCCAGGATAGGCCTCAAAACTTTCCTATCTACTCCATGCATTTAGACATTGATTCTTTTATTTTGTATAATGTTGAACAAACACAACAAATTACTTCAAACAATATTATTTCAGAACCAAAATACATTGTATTTACATCTAAAAATGATATTGTCCAAACTCAAGAGCTTTCTAATAAACAAGATAATCAAAATGCCATAGACAATGAAAATTTTGTTCCCCCTGAGAGTGAAAATTATGAACATGAGATATTATGGCACCTTGAATCTGATGGATCAGTAAATAAGTTAGGAGCAAGAGCATGATTATGGATATACAATCTAGATAATGATCACTTAGAGGGCCATGCTTACTGGTGGGCTCTAGTATTGTAGCAATAATGCTACAACTCCTGGAGCTTCCTATCTCTAATTTTATCAACCCGGTAGTTCGTACAAACTTGGAAGCGACGGTGCTGTATGCACAAGTACTAGCTCTTGTCGCAGCTGTCACTTGGTCAGCTGGCACAAGTCCGCTAGGGCTCAAGCCAACTTCTATATGCTCTTAGAAGAAGCTTGCTGAATGATGGATGAAGGCTATCTTAAAGGAAACTAATCTATTTTGCAAAAACAAACTGAAAGCCAACAAAGCATGGAAACCCTAATAAACCCTAATTTGACTAGCTTGACCCTTACAATGCAAAAATGTGAATGAAACTTCTACCAATGATGCCATTACTTGCAGTGAGTTGAAATGCATGAATCTAAGCTACTTGCATCTGAAAAGACATGTTTTTGTATTTTTTGATTAAGTGGTTGGATTTATTGTGATGGTGCTTTTGATTAGGGTTTGACTATGCAGGAGCGGTTTGAAGGGAAGGAAAGCATGGGAAAGGTCAGGGGGGCTAGGAGAGGTCCCAGAGGATCCCTAGCATCAGTCCATAGAAGTCCACAACGTTCAGGTGCTCGGAAACCGAGTTTGCAGGCTTCTACAGGATGTCTGCAGGGGATTCTACAGGAAACTCAGGGATTTCTACAGGAAGTTCTGCAATTCTTCTACAGGATGTTTCGAATTGGGATGTTCGAGGATGGATGGTTGATGGAAGATGCATGGATGGTTATGGAGGTAGGATGGGGGTCTGAAGTGACCCAGGAACTGATGGATGGAGTGGTGAGATGATGTGGAAGGTTGACTTGCATCAACGAAGGTTTAGGCAATGGAAAAGCAAGAAGGTAGGATTACGTGGCAAAATAGCAGATGGGAGATGAGGAAACAAACTTGGTGATGGAGGAGCTGATCTGGATGAGGCTCAGATGAAAGAGGAAGTGATGAAGGTGATAGAGATGCCTTGCACAATGCTCATTCAAACGAATCAATGAATCCTTGCAAACAAACCAAGTCCTAGCTAACTTAATCCAAATGTCAATGAAATGAATAAACAACAGCTTTGTTTGGAAAGAGAACCATGTACATCACGTGAGCAAGAACATTCAAAAAGATCTAAATGCATGACAAACTCCTATCAATCGATTCTAACCATAAAAAGCTACTTTAACCATCAAAAACAACCAAAATAACAAAGCAAGATCTAAAGAGCAGATTTCAATTGAAGAACGCAGCAAACACATATAAAGATAAACAAGGGAGGTACTGGGTGCTTGAGATGGGCCCAAACCCAAGAGCTACAGCCTCCTAAGAGAGATTTAGAGCTGGTGTAAAGCTGGATTCATCTTTATTAAACAAGAATGAAGAGTTACATCAAAACTGTCCACAAGAAGAGCTTGAGAATGAGCTGAAAGCAAAGCTAATCCATGGCCTAAAAATCGAACTACAAAATGACTAACTACTGGTTGAGACAAGTGACTAACCACTAGCTACAAAATGACTACCCACTAGCTAACCCAAATGAGGCCCTAAGCCTTCTTATTTATACAATTTGAGGACCCAACAGTCCTCCTAAAGTTTAGGGACTTGGCTGCCCAAGACTTGTAGTTAACAGCAGTCCAACTTGACTTGCTTGGCTGCCCTTGAGCTGATTGATTCGGTGGCCCTTGAACTCCGAGCTGATGGTGGAGAATTCGAGGTAAGGGCCCATAAATGAGGGGGACACCTTCCTATAAATCCTCTAGCTTGTTCTCCCACGAATTTGGCTGCCAAGTGCTCATTAAGACCTTCAATTTTGTCTCCAAGTTGACCAAAAAGGCTACACAAAGCACCCATTAGACTTGTTGGCATAATGACTAACCAAATTCACTCTATTAACATAAAAATAATCAAAAACATGAAATAAACAAATGAGAATGGTGGACTAAGCCAAATTAGGAGGTTGAATGAGCCCAAACAATTGTACATTTTTGGGGCTCATCACTTACAGATAGAATTTTAAATGCCCCAACAACATGGCTGAGTATGAAGCCCTAATTTTAGGTATCAAACTAGTTAGGAATTTAGGAACCAAAAGAGTTTCTGTTATGGGAGACTTTGAGTTAGTTATAAAACAAAATAATGTTGTATATATGATCAGATATCCTAGATTAAGTTTTTATAGAGGGATAATTTTAGAAATAATAAATAGTTTCCTAGAAACTAAACTTGCAGTCATCCCAAGGAAACATAATATGCAGGCTCATAGTTTAGCAATGTTTGGCAGCACTTGTAAGTTACATTTTCAAACTATCCATTAGTACACTGCTAAGGTCAGGCACAAACTTGCTATCATGGATAACTTGAAAAACTGGCAAGTATTTGCTAATGACAAATAGATAAACAATTTTTTAACCTTATAAGAAGAATTTGTAAATAGTAATATAGATACTGATATAACATTATATCCTGATTTTAAAGATGAAATAGAATTAATGAAATAGAAGATGAAAAGATATATAGATTTCATCCCACTAAATTTCTAAGATTAGATGTAGGAAACCTAAAGCAAGTCGATATTGATGAAACAATTGATGAAGACTTTGAAGTCGTTAATCTCAAAGACAACATTTTGCTGAAAGGATTAACCCCTTTGGAAGACTTGTTTGATTCAAATGATGTCCCTAGGTAACAAAAGATGGAACCCTTAAAATCTGATATAGAGGAGTGTAATATAGGAACTAAGGAAAATCCAAAATTAATAAAACTTTCCAAGTCATTACCTCCTACCAAAAAAGTGAAATACCTTGAACTATTAAAATAATTCCAAGATGTCTTTGCTTGGAGTTATGAGGACCTCAAGTCCTATGACACCAACATCATAGAACACACCATCCCCATAAAAGGAAACCAGAAACATTTCAGACAAAAGCTTAGGAGGATTAATCCCATCCTATTGCCTTCTATTGAAAAGGAAATCTGAAGGATGTATGAGACCAAGATAATAGCACCAATCAGATTCTCAGATTGGGTTTCAAATTTGGTGCCAACAAGGAAGAAAACTGATGAGATCAAACTTTGTGTTGTTCATAGGAATCTTAATAAATTTTCACTCAAAGACAATTACCCTCTCCCTAAAATGGATCATATCTTACAAAGGGTAGTTGGATCAACCAGAATCTCATTATTGGATGGGCTTTTTTGGTTACAATGAGATTTTAGTTCACCCAGATGATCTTGCCGAAACTGTATTTACTACTCCTTGGGGCACATTCATGTATGTGAAAATGCCTTTTGTATTAATGAATGTAGGGGCCACTTTCCAAAGAGCCATGGACATAACTTTCACCAAGGAAATTGATGACTTCCTAGTAATATATTTAGATGACATCACTGTATTTTCAAAATCTGGTAATCAACACTTAGATCATTTAAGGTAGGTTTTCACCAAATGCAGGAAGTATGGAATTTCTTTAAATCCCAAGAATTATTTATTTGGGTTAGAAGAGGGAAATTTATTAGGGCATATAATCTCAAAATATGGTATTCGAATAGACCCTGCAAGAATAGAAGCCATCTTACAGATACAGCATCCTAGGACCATTAGAGAATTACAAGCCTTTTAGGGAAAATTAACTTTCTTAGGAGATTTATTTCTAACTTAGCAAAATTAATTAGATCATTGAATAATATGTTGAAAAACGATTTGAACATAAAATGGACCATTGAGGCTAAGAAATCCTTTGAAGACATTAAGCTAGCCTTAACTAAAACACCAGTTTTTATCAGTCCAAAATTTGACAGAGATTTAATTTTATTTTCCTTTGCCTTAGAACATACAATTGTTGTAGTTCTATTATAGAAAAATGAATAGGGTTATGAACAACCTATTGCCTTCTTTAGCAAAGTCCTAAGGGATGCCCCCTTAAAATACAACATAATGGAAAAACAAGCCTTTGCTCTAGTCAAAGCTATCAAATATTTCAGAGTTTACATTTTATATTCTCATATAGTAGCATATGTCCCTAATGAAGTAGTCAAGGACATCCTAACTCAGGAAGGTTTAGATGGAAAGAGAGGGAAATGGATCGCTACTATATTAGAATATGACCTAGAAATCAAACCAACAAAGTTAATCAAAGACCATGGTTTAGCCAAGCTCATGGCTAAATCAAACTGTCAGGCCTTAGATATAAATTTTATTGCAGAAATGGATAATGGAGAGGAGATGGTGACTCCACCAATCAAGAAGGTATTTATTGAATCACCATGGTATGCTGATATCATATATGTTTTACTAAATCTACAAGCTCCTCCTGAATTATCCAGGACCAAAAGAAAGTTTTTAAAAATGAAATCCTTAAAATTTTCCATAGTAGATAATGCTTTGTTTTGGAGGAATCATGAGGGTATTCTTCTCGACTGTTTGTTAAAGGAATAATTTGACAAAGTGTTACAAGAATTTCATGCAGGTGACTGTGGAGGACATCTTTACTGGAAAACCATTCCTAACAAAATTCTTAGAGTGGGTTTCTATTGGCCTACTTTGTTTTCTGATGTAAAGAAATTTGTAACCTCCTGTTATAAGTGTCAAATTTTTGAAGGAAAGAAAAAGCTTCTATCCCTGCCCCTAAAACCAATCTCTGCTGAAGCACATTTTCAACAATGGGGTCTAAACTTCATTGGTGAAATCCACCCACCTTCCTTTGCCCAACACAAATGGATTCTCACTACTATAGACTATTTCACAAAATGGATAGAAGCCATACCATCAAGGGAAGCCACTCACACTGTTATAATAACCTTCCTTGTGGCCAACATCCTATCTAGATTTGGGTGGTCAACCAAAATCATCACTAATAATGCAACAACTTTCAATTCTACAAAAATGATAGTTTTCTATAGTAAGTATCATATAACCCTTGGCCATTCCACAACTTATTACCCCCAAGGAAATTGACAAGTAGAATCCTCAAACAAAACACTGGTGAATATCATAAAAAAAATGTTAGAGGATAACAAGAAAACATGGAACAAAAAGCTAGTAAATGCCTTATGGGCAGACAGGCTAACCATAAAGAAATCAATTGGCACTTCTCCTTATCAGTTAGTCTATGGAATGGAAGTTGTTTTCCCATATTCCTTGGGAACACTAGTGATGAAGCTGCTCCAAGAATTGCAGATTGTACCAAATGACATCCAAAGAAGAATCAGCCAAATAATTCACTTGCAGCAAACTAGGGAAGAAGTGTACATCAGATCTCAGGTTGTGCAGGAAAGGATCAAGAAGGCTTTTGATAAAAGACTAAGGTTGAAGATTTTTACCTAGGGTACAAAGTTGTAAAATGGGACTCAAGGAGAGAAGATAAAGGTAAACATGGGAAAATTGATTTCCTACGGAAAGGCCCATATATCATCTAAACTCCCATAGGTAATAATGCTTTCTTCCTTAGAGAAATGGATGGCATAGAAGCAGAAGGAGGACCAATGAATGGTCGAATGCTCAAACACTATATTGAACCTAGTTACTAATTTCACTTATCATTTGTACATACTTTACTTTCCATTGTTTAGAGTTGATTGGATGGTGATTTTTGAAGTTGAAGCCCGGCGAGAAGGCCCTAAGCTTTAAAAGTTTTACTGTCATAAATAGTAATAATGTAGAAGCATGAAAGGGAAATATTGTAGGGTAATATCACATCCATCCAAAAGGCCATTTATCTACAAAATTCTTGACATTTTAGCATGAAATGCCATCTCCAAGTGGAGGCACTATTAGGTTCCTATATCGATAGGAGTCATAATTTTTGAATGACTGAGATTAAAACTTATAATATGTATGTACCTTTTCTTTTGCAAATGTTTTCCATATTCAAAAATTAAAAAATGTAAAGAGGGTATGTCCTAAAATAAAAATCAAAGTACAAAAAGAATAAAAAACATCAAAAAAGATGAAAAATATAAACCCCAAGAAAAGGAAAAAGACCATGTAAGTGAGCAAGCCAAAATGCCATTACTATTTACTTTTTATGCATAATAAATGATTGTGTGGAGCTTGTTATTCATGCCACAATCCATGATAGTCAAAATGTTTAAACTTGACTATTTCATGTTTTCATTTTCATGTCTATAGATAGAGAATAAAAATCTAGCCAAATACTGTAACCTTGGTAGATAATTAGATAGGTAAAGTAAATAAAAGGAGCTCGAGTTTTTAATCCGAGCCCTTGGATGTAATAAGGTAATATTTAGTTAGTTTACTATTGTAAAGAGAAGGAAAAATATTAGATAAGGGTTTGCTAGCTCAAATGCACTCTAATAAAGAGAAGAAAAAATGGTAGGATGAGTAGATAGGTAAGTAGAAGAAAGGTTGTAGAAGTATGATGATTGGTTAGAAAAATAGCATATTTATCATTCTCATCATAAACGTTCCAGATATGAATGAACAATCAAACATGAAAAATGGTTCAGAAAGTTAATTAATTAACTTCCCCCCATTCATTTTACTCCCTTACTTTAGTAATTTCCCATAAATATAGTTCAAAGTACTCAAAACCTTTAAGTCAAAGAGGCTTAGACAATTTCTCTGACTTTCGGAGGGACCGAACCCTTGACTCAATGATTTATGGATATCAAGTACTAAATTCCCCCATAAAAATTCATTCCCCCTCATTTCTCTAATGAAACTACTTTTCCTAAGGTTACAACACTATTTGCCCAGCGAAAGTAATCTCTCCCATGGAAAACCCCTTTTTCCAAAAAACCCACAAAAACATGTTACCCTAAGTATTAATATTAAATATGTGAAAACATAAAATTCAAAAAAAGAGCATTTACTTATTGATCTTTCCCTTTCTGCTCATCCTTTCATATTAATTATTAATTTTATTATATTAATTCCTATGAAAACCCATTTCCTCATATATATATATATATATATATATATATATATATATATATATATAGCTCCTACATATTAAATAAACCCTACCCCTTAGTTTAAATATAAACTATAATATATAATCACCCTAACCAAAATCTCTAATTGATGGATCTATGATTAAAATAAATAAAGTGCCATTTAAAACCCTCTTTTAATCACCCTGATTTCCTAGGCACTCTTCAAGCCATCATTAACCTCGATACTGTCGCACTTAAGCGCCTGTCGGGCCCCCCACTAGCCTTTGTGCAGTTTCCCTGCTCGATCACTGTGCGATCGCTTCCCTCCACATCCGACGACCCTTATTCATATCGGACAAACCCATCCGCCAAACAATACCCACCTGATAAATTGGTTTTCCCACCAACCCCCGATGCCACGTGTCAGCCAATGAGTGGAATTGGGCGGCCCCTCTTGAATACCACCAAGCGCCCAAAAGCGGTGTGATAGAAACAGTTTACTGCCTGCTCGCTACATGACAAATTGACCACTGTTCACCCCGTACCCACAAAAATTGACTTTTGCACATAAAGCAAAAAATGCCACAAATTGTTTGTTTTCATTAGAATTTCAACTGTAAATCTTTGAATCGCATGCACGCACCTGCGAATGTCGAAGTCATCAATCCACGTCCAATTGCACTCCAAAGGTGCCACAAAGCACTCAGTTAGCTTTCCAGCCTACACAGAGCCCTTTTGACCATTTGCAGTTGCCAACTGCCCTGTTCAGAGCTAGTTTACCTCAATTCCAGGTATTTAAACCATAATTCATCAAAATGCCCTGTCAATTTCAGAACCAGTTATTGAGTATTCTTAGTTAAGATAAAAATTAATTGAAGAAACTCAAAGAATTCAAGCCTACTATGTGTTGAACCACCATTGCCCTAAAAACACTACAAATTACCTCCCTCGTTATCAAATCCACAAGAACTGAGAATGGTTGCCCCAATTGCCATGGATGTAAGACCTGACAGCACTCCCCATCTAGACTTGGACCACCTTCCCTTAGTTAATAAGGATTTCTAGATAAAGGACACCTTTGTCCTAGAATTCCCGCTCAAAGTACATTGTCGAAGCAGGGATAGATACTTGAACCATGATAATAAAATTGGTCCTTGGGAGTCCAATTTTCCCAAGTACCAGTTCTCAAAAGTCCACATTTTCCTAGAAATTGTCTACTACTCTAATGTCGATTATATTCCTAGTCAAAGAACAATCATGTCCCCAAGACAAACCATACTTTTCACCATCACCGCTGAGTCTATAAATGAAATGCTACAACTCCAACTAGGGAAAAACTTGACTCCTCTTTCAATTGGAAGCTTATTAGACTATTTCCCCAAACTTACCACTGCAAAATTGGCTGAGATGTTCCAAACCTTCATTATAGAAGAAAGACATATCCCAAAGGATCCTCCTCCATATGTAACTGCCATTTTTTCCCCATTTTGTCAGGACATTATAGCCATGATATCTAGTGTCCTAGATTATACCACCAGTGAATATATTGATGAAATTATCCAAGATTTCAAGTCCATCTACACTCCAGGGTAGCCTCCCGCTGTTATCTATGACAATGCCAAATTTATAACTGATAGGATGCATGACCAACTTCTCAGAATGAGCAATGAGAGAGTCTTCAAATACTCCTCTGTTTTGTACCAGCTTTTTCTATATTTCTAGTTTGACAAGTTTCCATTCACCCTAGAGAAGCTTGACACAAAAGGTCAGCCCAGATTAGTCATTTTATGGACTCCATTGGTCCACAAATATTACTCCCCATATTCATATGCTGAATTTATTGACCTATTTATGCATCCAGTTGTGAAAATGTTGATAGGAAGCCCTCCTCCAAGAATCAGTTCAGACATAAAAAGGATCCTGGAATTGTCGAAACAATCCAAGGTAGGTGATCAGTACTTGTACCAAAATGATAGCAAGATCAGAATCTATGGTTGCATGCTCGCACCATACAAGCTCCCAAAATACCTCCCAGTGAGGTTATTTACTTTAGAGTACTATAGGTAGATTATCAGTGCAGATGAAACTAACTTTGTCAATGCCAAGAGTAAGGCTAACTTCAAAATAAAAGACCAAGTAGGCCCCTTCATATGTAACTCTAGGGAGGTAGGCTATGAATCAGATTTGATATTGCAGAGCATGAAATTCCAAAGAAGTTTTGTTTGGAGATATGACCATTCGGAATTCATTACCAAGAAGAGACAAAAGGTCAAACTAGGGTCTTTCAACCACCATCCCATACCTGAGATTGAAGCTTATGCAAACCAATCAGAATGGGTGGAATGGACATTAGTTGATTAGCACAGGACTAGGGTAGATATATAGAATGCTTTAATAGATCTGGAAGGAAAACTTGTTGAAGGTTCTTTCCTGTAGTTGCCAAACGAATCAGAGGTTCCAAGGAAATCAAAGGTGCCAGACCAATCAGATAGACTAGAGACAACCATGAGTACCCCTCCAGTTATAAATACTCCTCTAAATGAGGAGAAATGCCTAAAGAGAAATAGGGAAAGGGCCACTACATCAACAAGGGCAACTTCACAAGCTTATGCAGAAATAATCCAAAATAAAAGATAGAGAGTGAATCCTATCTCTGAATAGGAATACATAGAGGAGACAATAGAGGTCACTAGTACAAAAGGAAATAGGAGCAGGCCTCCCACCCCATGTGGAGGCATACAAGAGCCTTCCACATGACAAACTCAAATGTTGGAAAGGCAGCACAGTATTGACGTATCTTCCTTCAGGATGCCTACAAATAAGGACCAAGATATGAAAGAAAGATATAATAAATCAAGGCTAGGAATGAGAGGATTAAAGCCCAAAATATGCACAATATCTAAAGATGACCCCCACTAATCAAACAAGGCTAATGTCAGCCTTTGATATGAAAGAGCAAAAAAAGTAGATGACTTTCATCAAGCCAACCGCTCAGCAGCCAAGAACAACATCAGATTTTAAAAAGGTGGATTTTGAAGTACTTACAAGGGATATTCATCCCATTGACCAGATTGAACTACACAAGCAAACAGGGGAGATGATATAATCCAAATTAACGAGGAAGACTAGTGCTACCCACCAATTACAGAACTCCCTAAACAATATATCAACACAATTTCAGTTGGAGAAGGCCTCCTCACAGGCCAAGGATACAAGGATCAAGTCCTTATAGGACTTAGTGATTGAATTGGGACACGATCCCAAGCATATAAAAGCCACCAGACAGTTGATTAAGAAGAAAAATGGTGATGTTTCTTCACTTAAGAGGTAATTGAAAATACCCCAGCTGCATCATCCTCAAATTGTAGATGTCTTAGAGAATCAAAACATAGAATGAGTTGGACACTTTAATTCAGTCGAAGCAAAGTGACCTGGCTACATCATTTAGAACTACCATCCTCACAGTATCCACAATAATTCCTTCCACACTGGCAGCATCACTGGCAACCACTACTCCACATGGACAACATTGCTATTAATAGTAGAATCTACAATAACAATAAGTACACTAGCAGATAAAGCAGTAGAACTAGTCAAAGCCATGGAAGAGATGTCTATCCAGGCTACAAAGCTAAAGAGACTAAAGGAAAAGGTGGCATGCCTGAAAACTGACTGGAAACTTGACCAACTCCAGTAGAAAGAAGAAACACAGAAAGCCCAGAGAATGGGAGAGAGAATCAAAATCTTGGAGAAGGACTTAACCCTAGAGGAACCATTAGGAAAAACTAAAGCAATGCTCTGGGCCAATATCATTGACTCTGTTAATGATATTTGGCCATCAATACAAGTTATATTTTAGTAGAAAAATTAGTAAAGATAGCTACAGAAGCTATCCAGAAGGTAAAGGAAGAACTCGGGGATAAGCGAGAGGATGCCAATTGACTCATCCACTTCCTCAATAACAAAAATAAATATGAGCTTCATGAGCTAGACATCGAAGATAAGAGTAAGACCATTTTAAAGATAAGGAAGGTCCTTTCCAAGAGGAACCTTATGCTCAATTTAGAAGAAAAATGCCACAATATGCAAGTAGCCATTGATAGGTTCATGGCTAAACTCCAGATTTTGAGAGGGAAAGGTCTGTCGAGTCCTATGGTTATCAACAACCAACTCATCACACAATTGGACTATAGTGATAGACTTAGGAAGTTGGCCAAGGAACAAGCTAGCTCTTCAGCTATTAAAGCTTTGCCAATAGGCAAAGTGTTATATGATACATTTGAAAATTTGTTTTTCCTGGAGCATGAGGTCAAACATTTGTTCCTCACCAAACCAAATTTTGCTAAATACATAGAGGCAGATGAAATCTATAGAAGGATGATGAAGATAAAATTACCAGAAGAAAAATGGTGGGAGAATGTAACTGATTTACTATGATAAATTTACAGCAGACAGTTACTGCCCAGTAAAAATGAAGGCAACTAGGTGAAAAGGGTAAAAGCAGAACATCATGGTCAAAGAGTAGCAGGGTCAAAAAGTATCAGTTGAAAGATTAAAGTAAAGAAGATTCCAACATAGAAGTGCTACAAATATCAGCCAGCTTAAAGGGCTCCAACTCAACTGAAATTGCCAACAACACCACAATAGAAGGGACAACATGAAGCAGTTCAACATCTGTCTCTATCTTCATGGAAGATGATATTTTTATTCCCTAGATTAATTCTCATGTTGTTTTGAGATATTTTGTAAATATTTTATATAAATACTTCACATTTCGAAGTATGTAGGGGGATTCCAAGAGATTTCTATAGACTTTTTCTCTCAAATCAATGTTCTATTGTATTAATTACTAGATTGGCTTGCTGGATCAAGGAATAAAGATTAGATATTTTACAGGATTCTTATGCAAAGCGAAATACAAATAAGTATTCTCCCATGTTCAATGTTGTTTTCCCTTATGTTTTTTCCATAAAATTTTGTGTAGATTTCTAAAATCTAAATGTATAGCAAGGAATGATATTTCAGAAATTGCTTAAATGCACTTTGTCTTGACTGCTTTACATTCTTAATATTTTCTACTAAACTATCTTAGCTAGGGAATTCTTAACTGCTCGTGAACTTCCGTAGTTTCTCCTCTGGTCTATAATAAAGGATTATTAATTTCCCTTTGTTCATGATCACCCTCTATTATTCATTCTGATTCCAGTCCAAGGATTCTTAAGTGCCCTTTCACCCTGGTTAGAACCATTTCACCCATTAGGCCTATGATTTCCATTTTGCTTTGCTAGCCTGCCTTGCAAACATTCCCTTAATGATTTGGTCCAATTATTCTATCCATTTCTTAACTCCATAGCTCAAGGTTTTGAAGACCTAGCTCTATCCATCTGCTCCAAGAATTCCACTACCCAACCTTCCATTCAAAATCAAAACCCCAACAAACATTAAGAAATAGCCTAAAATCAGGGATTTAAGAAAAACCAAATTACATAGAGAGAGCCCTCTCTGGACTTAGGTTGGCTAGAGCCTAAGCATAGAAGATTGGTTTGTGGTTAACTTGGATGCTTTCTTCTTCTGATAACTTCTAAGGATAACTCTAAGTGATAATAGCTTCTTCAAAGCAACAATATCCTCATTATTCTTCTTTATTAGTTTCTCAACGGCTTTGAGATCATTCGGATTATACCCAAGCTCAATCACCAAGTCTTCCAGTGACTTGATTTTATTGTCCTTGGCCTGTGAGGAGGCCTCTTCCAGCTTGTACTATGGAGTGATATTATCTAATGAACTTTGAAGTTTGTGAGCATTCATAGCCTTATTTGTCATGGTGGAATAGATCATCTCACTTGCCTACTTATGGAACTCAATTTGGTCAATGGGGTGAACATCCCTGGCCAAAACTTCAAAATCTATTTTCTTATAGTCTGTTGAAGCTCTTGGCTGCTGGACTGTAGGTTGCATGAGTGTCATTTGTATCTTCCCAGTCTTAATGTAAAAGGATGACATTAACCTATTTTTATTGGCATGCGTTTGCTTGAAGTACTGGGCATAAGTCGCAACCTTCAATGCCTCATTCCTCAAATTAATTTCTTTGTATTTATCTTTAATATCTTTCCTTTTATCCACAGGCTTGCTGGATGAAGAGACCTCAATGCTGAGTTGTTTCTCAATAAGTTGGTGTTACCGGGAAATGTAATGTCTATTCAGAGCTGCCAGTCCCACTAAGACGGGTAGCTATCTTAGAAACAAAAAAATTAAAGTCACTTGTTTTTTCTTTACGAGAGAGATATGGGAAAGAAGCAGAGAGTACCAACCTCAGTCTTCCGCTTGGATCCTTGCTTGTTTCTTTTCCCATTTTACTGAATCTCGCCGCTACTTCCTTACTTGTCCAACTTCAAAGAGCACTTGTAGATTCACAACAGCATAACACCATCAAAGCATAAAGATCTTTCACTGTAAACAATATAGGATCACATATCTATTGACAATACAAATGCATATATCAACACAATATTCAGAGATACACAAGAATATGGAGTAAAACTCAAATAGATTTATTAGTAAAAGTCATAGAAGAGAGGATTACAACCACTTGGTTTGACCCAGCACCATCCTCCTAGCTTGAAAGCCGTATTCACCTCACACAAAGCAAGATCACCTGACAATGTCTTCAAAGAGAAACCAGTAGCACCTCTTTGCAAATTACCAAATTCCAACCTTTGGATCTCTTGGATGAGGGATCCATTTATAGATATTTCAGGGGGGTGAGTCAGATTCTAGGATTTTGATTAGTGTCATCTCTCTGATAGTTCTTGGTTCCACATGGAGATTTTAGATCTCTTACTCATCCCTGGGTGAACTCAGAGAGGCAAGTGTCAAGTGAGCAGTTTCTAGAAGATTCTCTGGGTTTCCACCTAGTAAACTGCTCATGCCATTTGTCTGCTCTTGCTCATCGCACCCTATAGAAGTGCTTTCTAGTATGCATCGCACCTTTTGCATGTGGCAGGTGTGATGCATCACACCTTTAGCACAGGGTAGTCTGTATGGTCCTGCTTTGACCAATGTTGAGTACCTTTTCATGGAGAACTTCTGGGAGATGATGTAATCAGCTGACCTTGATCCTTTAGGGTATGAAACAACACTTTTAGTGACTTAGAAGCCCTTGGTTTATGGATATATGTGATTGGGGTTGCAGTGCCAAAATATGTCTATAACAGTTGCCCACTAAAGCATGAGGTCGTAAATCTTTTGATGTCGAGTGAAATGCTTTATAATGAGGATCCAAGGTTTTTCGCACTGGAAGGTGACCTGTAATAAGATACAATACAATAAATTATCTTCATAATATTTTCATGATCTAGCTGAGGTGGGCATTCCCATGCTCAGCTTGATAAATTCATTTTCATGTACATAGGACAGACAATTGTCTGTGTGTAGACTGATGATTCTGGTAGAGCCATCATCCCTTAGTTTGGGTGATTATCTGTGCAGCAATGATGTACATTTGATGCCTTTATTTTCCTGATTATATCCCAGCCCAGATGGATGAAACTAGATCCGTGGTCTTCAAAACTCATCCAATCTTCGCTCGAAGTACAAGTCGATCCTTGTGAAAAGATGTTCTGATGTTGAACATGGAAAGACATCGTCTGGTTACCAGTCAATGATGTAAACTGTTAATAGGCGTGAGAGGAATCACCGATGATGATGACCCTCAAGGTACTGCAGTACAATTCACGTGGTGTGAATACATGGGTTGATGTCGAACACCACACAAAATCTCTGAGTCGAAGGCCATTAGTGTAAGCCTGTTGCCGGAAGTGAGAAACTTGCCATTGAGGCATGCAAGCTTCAAAGTACTGGAAGGGTTGTCCCTAGGTCAGCTTCTTGGATAATGAGCTGATGTCGACAAGAAGCGACCCGTCATAGGAAGACATTAATGGATCCCACATCTGTGACATGGAATGGAGCAAATGATTTTGTAGAAGTGAAAACAATCTGATGATACAAGGTTCAGGGTGGCAGTCATGAAGGAATGAAGCGTGAAGGTATTGTAGCTGATGAGACACAAGCTCGGTAGGTGAATTCTCTGAGCGAATTCTCTTGAACATATCGGCGACACTGAAATGGATTGGTAGCGTTAACCCCAAAAGTGGATGGTACGGTGGACCAATGGTGATATGATCAGTGAATGGAATAACCCAACTCGACTCAATCATGGTGACTGAGTGAAAGTGTCGTGCTCAAGAGCGACCTGCTACCAATAAAGTTTGTTCAAGTTTTTTTCCCAATTTTCCCCAGTCATTTCTAACCAGTACCTCTTTATTTTTGTCAAGCTTGAGGAGGATAACATATGCTTGTTCTATAATTTTCCCTTCGGGCAAACCCGTCTCTATGTTTTAATGAGCCTAGCGACAGTGAAACTCGCTCTTGTCTGAATGGACAAGTTTTTCGCTATTGTTTTAACAAGTTTAATGACAAGGATAACTTGGTCCTTTTCAATATTAGAGAGTCTGAAAAGAGACAGAAAGAAGACTCCAATATTCCTTTTTCGTAGTATAATCTCTTAAGTCCAAAAAAGTATAAAACAATGCGAAAGGGATGACTTTTCGATAGTTTAACGAGCCGAACAAGAAAAATGCTCGATCTTTTTGTGTAATAATCCCTCAGGTCCAAAAAGATTAAAATCTAGAGGAGGGATATCACTTCCAATCACTTTAGCGAGCTGGAGAGGCGAATTGCTCGTCAATCTTTTCATATTTTACAAGTCAGATGAAAAGAGCTTAAAAGAGACTCGTTTTTTGAGGAACGAGTGATGTTTTCAGATAGCAGTTGGTTCTAGGTAAGATTTGGAACTTTCCAATCATGGCAGTGTAAAAGGTGGCTAATAGGATCACTCGTTGTAGCTGTTCCTCAAAAAGGGGTAAACAATCAAATGGAGGTGAATGATTAGCAAAAGCAGAGTGGAGGTGATGGTAAGAACACAACCAAGTCTCAAAAGCTGATGATAATGCATTCACAATGGTTATTTACTGGAGATGGGTTCATTTTTTAATGAGCTTAAACTCTGGTGGAACATATGCTCATTGCTAGGTTTAATTTTTAACAAGCTTGAACTTCGCGTAAAACTGCTCGTGATAATGGTCATTAATATTTGATTCACCATTGACACTATATTCATTTGAAGGTCATACTACTTGTTCAATCGCTCCATCAAACTGATTAGAAATGAGGACATATGCTTGAAAAATGAGTTAAAAACCAATACGCTACTTAAATTACGTGAAAAGTAACTTAAAAATAGTTTTTTACCCCTCACTTTACAATTTCATTTGGAGTTGTGACTGTTGGAGCTCTTGAGGTGTTTTCCCCTTTGATTTTCACCAGATGATTCCGGGAGATTCTGTGTACGATTTTCAGCGCCGTCTGGAGCTAAACCTGAGCTCTTCAATTACATTCTTTCGTTTTTGAATTTTGAGCATGTTTTCCTTCTTTTCTGGGCCCCCTGGGGTTTGAACATTTCGTTCTACCCCCATCGCACCTAGTGTATATTGAAAGGTGCGATGCATATTAAGCTATCCACTAGCCAGAGTGTATGCATCGCACAGTGTACCAAGCCAGGGTGCAAAGGGCGCAAGGAGAAAAACTTTTACATTGATTTTTCATGGAAATTTTGCTTGTTTTTTTTGCCAAATCAAGACCCTGATTCTTCTCTTGTTTGTTTTTCAGAGATTCATCGAAGCAAAATGGTCGTTACATGGCATGAACGTGAGCATGAAGAAGAGGACATGGTTTCCCTACATGATCTGGGTACGGTAACTACATTGCGGAACTGTGGCTTGTTGAAGTTCTTCCACATCTCTAGCATGAGGCAACAAATCAATTTGTTACAATATTTCCTTGATGCATGGGATCCTACCAACCAATTGTTCCAGATAAGAGGAAAATCCATCACTATTACTGCTGAGGACATCTACTTTTTGATCAGTTTATTAAGGCGTGGTGCCCCTCTCTCACTTTCAGGTTCTGCTCGTGGGGGTGAATCCGTGAGGGATTATATTCACCGATACTGTAGGGAAGGATCTCAGCCGAGTAGGGATAGTAAGATTAGCATCCAAGATGTCACTGACCAGCCTTTGAGGACTATTTTATTCACCTTCACTAGATTGGCTGGTAGCGTAGCCCTTCATATGGCCAACAGGTCCTATATGCAGTACCCCTTGGAATGTCTCGAGCCCAAGGTATTCAACTGGTGTGATGCAGTACTTCCAGTTATCAAAGAACAACTCACCAAGGTAAAAAATGGAAGATCCAAGAACTTAGGCTATGCTTCTATTCTGACTGCTTTCTCCTTGGAGAAGATCCCACTGATGCAGCCACAGTACATTTCACTTGGCCTACTGCCACCGGCTGAGCCACGGATGCAGAGATGGGTTGACCTTATGGATAGACATGCTAGTCAACCACAGATTTCATTCTCTGATTCTTTCTTTGAGTGGTTCAACTATCATCAGATGGTTTATGCTGAGTATCCATATGCTGGTATGGATTTCTAGGGTGACCCGCATTTGGTGCTACTGACTGGTGAGTAGTGCGGTGTCATAGGTGAAAATTTCTGACCATATCTCTGTTTATTGCTTTCATAATGTTCTTGTGCTTTTTAAATTTTTATCAAGACTAATCAAAACTCATGTGATTATGCAGATATTGGGCTAGTGCGACCAACAGCGCATCTGAGAGGAGCAGCTGCCATTCCAGCAGGAGAGGCTGTAGGGAGGACCATTCTTCGTGACCTGGATGTATCCGAGACCCTTGCAGTGTTGCAAGAGCAGATCGAGGGTCTCACCTTTAGTATTCTGGATGTGAGGACCGATGAGCTTCCTCTGAGATTACAGCGCCATACCACTCGTGTGCCGAGCCAATGGACCAAGCTCTTACACATGGTGACTAGTTATCATGAGCACCATTAGATTAAGGTGCCCTCTTGCATTTTGAGTTTTTGGGTCATGTGATCGATTTTGTCCTAGACACAGAACACTATGTACAAACTATAAACAATTATATATATATATTTTTTATTTTCGAAGCTTTATTTTGGTTAAGTTATATTATCGTGATGCAGTTTATTGATAAAATGCTTCTCTTTTACAAATGTTGCAAATGTCTATCTAACACATATTTTGCTAATGAATCGGTTAATGTGTTTAGGTTTCTGGAAATATGTTGATATTGAATAGAATCGAACTGTCTTTCCAAAATCTTGACCCTTAGGAACATACGATAGATAGCTGGATTTCGAACAGAATAGATGCCTATAAGCTGTATAATGACAAGATGTGAGTCTAGCCTGACGACAAGTCAGTGTATGCCATGCGCGATGGCATCAGAGAGGAGTTCTATCAACGTGCTATATTCAGCGATGTTGTTTATTGATTGACCAATACACACACCTCTGAAACTCACTAACTTGCCGCTTGGATCAAACATGGCCCAAGCTACAGAAGATAGGTTCCACGTACTACGACTCGCCCCGTCGGCATATCCAACAAATGATTCCAATGGGTTCGGCATCTGCAACAAAATGCAAAAGTGGATTACCTAACCAAAACGATCACTCTTAATGAAAACAAAAATGTAAGAAAATCATATAACGAGGTTACCGTACTGAGTCAAGCATAGTAATGCTTAAGGTACAACCTGTTTCAGGGTTGCGACAGTGGAATTCCATCATAATCTACTAGCTCGTAGGCTCCTTTTGCTAATACACACTTAACAATATAGGGACCCATCCATAAAGATTGGAACTTACCTTCTCCCAATTTGTCGGATTCCTGATCATAGAGAAAGACCAGGTCATCTTCTGAGAAAACGTGGGGTTTGACATTCTTTTCAAATTGTGCTTTGACTCATTTCTTATGTGCTTTGTTAGCCAAGGTGGCATCACGACGAGTTTCATCCAGTTGGATTAATTCTAAGAAACAAGCTTCTTCCTCGGAAGTTTTGGGGAGGAGGTCAACTGTGAGCTTGAGGGACGAAATCTCACACTGAACTGGTAAGATTGCTTCCAAGCCATACACCAGTTGAAAGGGTGTAAACACAGTCACATTTTTCATCGATGTCTAGTATGCCCAGAAGGCTGAGTACAGGATTAGGTGCCAACTCCTTTTATGGACTCCAATCATCCTTTGCAGTCTGTGCTCAAGACTTTTTTGATCGCCTCAAATTGCCCATTAGCTTGTGGATAATACAGAGTAGAGTTGTCATGGGACAGTCCTAATTTGGTGGCCAATTCAACCATCATGTGATTGCGGAAATCAGATCCATGATCTGTGACTATAGCTTGTGGAACGCCGAACCTGGTGACAACATGATTGAAAAAGAAAAGAGCGGCCGTTTCGCCACTGTTGTTTAATGTAGGCAATGCCTCGGCCCATTTCATGAAATAGTCAACTGTGACTATGATATACCCATGCCCCCCGACCGAGGTGGGGTTAAATTGCATGAAATCTATTCCCCATTTGGCGAATGGCCCAGTAGCAACTACTAGCTGCAGAGGTGCGGGTGGTATTCTGGTTTTGTGGTCAAATATTTGACAAGCATGGCAATTTCTGACTGCGGTTATGCAATCTTTGAACATTGTTGGCTAGAAGTATCCTGCTCATAAAATCTTCTGTGCCGTGGCATAACCAGATTGGTGCCCCCCACATGCGCTTGAATGACAATCATTCAGGACTTTTTCAGCCTCCTCATGGGTGAGGCAACTTCTCAGAACTGTATCGACACCACGACAGTAAAGTGTATCACCGACGATCATGTAGTCTTTTGCTTGGTATCGAGTATGTCACTGTTCTGAGCAAGACGTATTAGACCTGTATGTTTAGGTTTGGAGATAAATGATTATATCTCCATACCACGGATCGCTTGAAGATATCACAAACAAAGATTCATCCACGATTGTTGCTTTGGATGTTGAATCATTGGACGACGATGGGAAATCACATAGTAACTCTGCAAAAACTAGAGGTTTCCTTGATTTGGATTTTATGAATTCTAGATCAAACTCTTGCAAAATTGCTATCCATTTTGAATATTTTCCCCCAAGCAACTGTCGCGAGAAGATGTAAGTCATGGGGTTGCAATCTGACAAAATGGTAGTTTTTCGAAAGAGGACATAGTGTCGGAATCTTTGTACTGCTTGAACAACTGCAAGAGCCATCTTTTCAACATATGAGTACTTGCTTTCTGTTTCATTTAACTTTCTACTTAAATAATAAACAGGATGTTCGATTCCATTGTTTTCTTGAACTAAAACCATTACGATGGTCGTATCCACTGTAGCCAGATACAGGTTAAAGTGTCTTTGATAATCAGGAGCGTACATTAATGATGCTTTTATTAGGGATTCTTTTAGAGCATCAAAGGAAGCTTGTGCAACTGATCCCATTTGAAGGGTACTTCTTTTTTCAAGAGACGTGTATAACCTTTACCAAGTTCGGAATAATTTGGAATGAACCTCCTTAGAAAGTTTGCTTTCCCTTGGAGTTTTTGAATCTGAAGAAAATTTGAAGGTGGAGGCAAATCGATGATTGCCTGGACCTTACACGAGTTGAGATGAATTCTGTCCTTTGAAACTACAAAGCCAAGTAACGACCAAAACCGACGCAAAACACACACTTGTGTGGATTGAGTCTTATTTTGTAGTGTCAGCAACGTAGAAATATTGCTCTCAAATGCTGCAGATGATCGGTTTGCTTTCGCGAGTGAGCCGGAAGATCATCAAGGTATGGTTGAACAATGTTCTTGATGTCATGGAAGGCATAATTCATTGCCCTCTGAAAAGTTGCCCCTGCATTCTTTAAACCAAAAGGTAGCTTACGGTACGCGAATGTGCCCCATGGACAAATAAATGCAGTCTTTGCCTAGTCCTGTGGGCAGATATTTATTTGATTATACCCATAAAATCCATCCATAAATGAAAATATTTCGCATCCGGCGCATTCATCAATTATCTTGTCGATGAAGGGTGTAGGGTAGTTGTCCTTTGAACAAGCTTGGTTTACATCCCTGTAATCGATGCACACTCTAATTTTTCCTTGCTTTTTCATCACAGGAACAATGTTCGATACCCAATGAGTTAGCGGAACTGGGTAAATGAAACCAGCATGGAGAAGTTTTTCAACTTCTGCTTTAATGGCAGCAGCTTTCTTTGGGTGCACCTACCAAAGCCGTTGTCTTACTGGTTTGACATCTGGATACGTCTTAATTTCATGTTCAACTATGCTCGAGTCGATGCCTAGAATTTCTTCATATGACCATGCAAAGACATCTCTAAATTCGCAAAAGAGAGCATAATATATTTCCAGTTCTGAAAAAGAACAAGATTTTTTGACATGAATATTTTGTACAACATCTAGTTTTGTTGAGATATTTATGGCGATAGTTTCTTCATCATTGGATAGATTTCATTCGGAATCCACCGTGTTTACAATCTTTGATAGAAAATCAAAAACTGATGGATGATTAAGGTCGCTGGAGTAATCTTCGTTGTAATCCGAAAGATGGGAACGATGGTGGTAATATTTCCATGGTGCCCCCTGTATGTCCATTGATTGAACAATTCCTTCATCTGTAGAATGTACATGTGACCAAGGATCTGAAGAGGTACCATACTCCTTAGACCTATCTACCCAAATGCTTGACGAGCGTTCATTGGGATTTTCCTCCCATGCCGAGAACATTGATTGCTACAATATTTCTATTGGGCTTGGAGGCAACACCTAGTGACGATCCATGCTAATATTGTTTTCAGATATCTTCTGAATGGAAGATACCATATTACAGGTTCCCACTATTGCCACTTCCGCCAAGTTGTTTGGAGGTAGTAGGGAAAAAGTACCCATCAATGTGGGGTCTTTTAGTAGGCCTACTTCGATATTTTGAAGCAACTGAGGGCTTTCGTGGATCATCGGAATTCTTCCCATAACTTGCGAACTGTTGGGGAGGAATGTCTGTGATCGAAAATTGTAATTCCCCCTTGGAAGGGAAATGCAATATTTCTGAAGTATGTTGACACAATGGCAGCCATAACATAAATCTAGGGCCTTCCCGGTAGGATGTTGTAATCGAGGTTTCCATCGATAACTTCCACATCAATTTCTATTGTTTTTCCCCCCAGTTTGACTTGCAAGTTACTTAAAATCCCGTATGGAGTGTATGTTCATCCATCAAATGCTTTTAACATTGCCAACGATCGCGACAAGGGTGGTGAGCCTAAATTTTTCCAGCAGCTCATTGACATAATGCATGTAGATGCCCCCTCATCAATAATTGTTCGATGAACAGTTTTGTTGAGGTCTTTCACTTGAATGAGGAAAGCGAGCTAAGCTGGTAACTGCAGGTCATATCCTTTATGATTAAAGGCCACAAGATTGGAATCCACTGGGTCAATCCCACCTATCGCTGATAATAAAGCTTGCATTTGGGAGGGGCAATTTTCTAGTACCTCAAGTGTCGACATAGCGGATGGTGATTGGGCCAGGTCCTCTACTATATTACAATTTTGTGCCACTCTGGCATGAGGATTAAATGTCGATTTGTGTACAAATCCCTTTGGTGGCTTTATCGTTAGCTCAGGAATGATGGGTGGCACAACTTCAGTCGAAGTTGTTGTCAAACTACTAGGTTAATCAGTATCCTTGTTGTTCGATAGCTGTGGATTCCCGTAATCTTTATTCCTTGTTGATATCAAACCATCATTTTTCTATTTTGAAATGGACAGCATAAGGACTTGGGATGGGGAAGCATTGTCACTAGCGACCAGATTGGTTCTTGGGTTTGGAAACGGATCATTCAATACCGCTGAGGTTTTTGAATTCTTAAAGAATTTCTTAACTTCGGCTTTATATGGATAGTCTCTCATCCAATGATCCTCATCACATATGAGGCATGGCTGAGTAGGTTTCTTTTGCCCAGAAGGGTTTGTAGAAGATTTTTCAGGAGATGAATCATCCTATTTCTTCTTTTTGCTCTTCCCTTTCTTCTTGCCCCCTGGTTGCTTTGGTTCTTTGCCTTTGTCAGTCGACACGGCGTTAACCTCCGAGGCTAGAATTTCTTCATTTACATTTTAATCAGAAATATTACGAGCTTTCTTGGATGTAGCCTTTGTCGATTTCGTGCTCATCATACCTATCACGCCGTCGCCGGTGTGAGAGTCTTTGTTTGATTTAGGAGGAGGAGGAACGAAAAACTCCGGTTTGGGAGCATCGGGGATTTTGTCATAGAGCATTCCAGACTGAGTATACATCAAGTCTAGATATTGCACATGAGTAAGAACCTACTCTTCAATGATGACCCCTCCCTTTGCCACATCTTTTGTAATAGAAGGTAACAATGACTTAATAAACCATTCAGCTAGTAGCTGATAAGGAACGTATGTTTTCACCATTCTACAACAACGTCACCATTCATGAATATGATCGGATATGTGAGTGGCCATCGTTTGTTTGAAATTGGTAAGAAGCTCTATTCCTGTTTCATACCTTATCGGTAATTGAAAATCGGTTAAAAACGTTGTGGCAAGGGCACTAAAGTTATCGAATGAAGCTCTAGGCAACTCAATATACCATTTTGCTACCGGACCAGTTAACGTTCGCTGAAAAAGGTGAAGCTGAATCGAATCATCATTGAGAGTGTTGGATGAACACCACAGATGAAAGGTCATCACATGATTCGATGGGTCTTCACCCAGATTTCCATTAAATTTAGGAATATCTGACAGAAGTTTATGAGGAATCGCCAGCCACCAAGGGGCATAAGCGATTGGATCATTCGTTAGCCGATTTAGATCTGGTAACTCTAGAGTCGCCATGAAGGGCAACTGTTGATTCAGGTTCGGTGAAGCATACCCAAGATAAGATGGGATCGCCTGAGGAGTGGGTCTTTGCATACCAGCATAATGCATTTGATGCTGATAACTTTGATAATGTGGTTGGGAATAACCAATTTGAGACCATTGGTTATAACCGTTTTGAATATACGGCTGCACATTACCTACAATTTTTGCTGCTTAGGTGCTTGGTAAGCTTGTTGGAATTGCGGTTGTTGATATTGCACCAGCCATGGTTGTGAAACCATTTGCTATTGCCTAATACTAGATATTTGACCAAGATGAGGGGTAATAGTACCTGTTTGAGCCTGAGTCGCTCCAGTTAAGGAGTCACTAACTGGTGATTGCGGTTGTGTCTTAGAGGCAAGGTGCTATTGTACAATGACCTTAGAAACTTGAGGTTGGCATATAACATGCAATGCTTGTACTTGCGACACCATCACAATAGCTGGCGTAGTGGGGATGTTCGACATAGGGAGACTTGGTTGCATTGAGTATACAAATCTTGGTTATTGAGGTAGTATTGGTACCCAACCACTGGATGTGATTCCAATTTGACCTGAATTTGGTTGTGAACTCTCATATGGCAGCAATCCAGTGCTCAAGGGAATGATTTGCCTTTGGAGACTAGACTGCCCAAATTGATGTTGTGAAGGAACAATTTGTTGAGATTCAACATAAGAGATTCCAGATACTATTCCAGATGAACAAACAGGAACAGACCATACTGTCGAAATAGTCCCTGGGTGGAATCCTTCTAGTGGTTGAGAGCTAGTTGGGATAGATGGTATACCAACGAACATCGTCGGAGTGGTGGCAGGAGGTTCTGCAACCGCTATATCGGACAAGACAGTCCTAGATGTTGATGGTTGTCCAGACATATCGAATCTATCCAAAAGACTTCCCAGTGCTTCTACAGGAACTTGTGATGAAGGGGTATTAACTTCTGAAGTAGAAGGATATAGGTGGATCTCAGTCCAAAAATGCGATGGAATACTGGATGGAAGATCCTCCGTAATCTCTTCTATAGCAATCAATCCAGGTGGAAGAGGCAGAACACCACATCCATAAAATATTTTTGGTGCCGAAGAAGGTATGGATTCTGTAGCGACAGATGTTGGAGGGGTAACACCTTCTGAATCAACCATGGCTGGAGCTGGTTTAGGAATAGAAGTGTTTACTGTTACACTAGGATCAGTTCTAATGTCCTCTTGTAACTGCAGAACTTCTTCTGTAGAGGTAGGGATACCGGAAATGGTTGGAGTAACTAGAGTCTTAGAGGATGTTGAAACACAATTTTCAAACAAACTAGGAGACTTTGACCTAGTTAAACGCGTTTGCTTGAATCAGAATGGTTTGGTTTCCGAAGTCAAAGACAGTTGACTCATCAGTCTCCGTGAACGATAGGGTTTTGATTGACTTTCTTCCATTACTGCGGATTTATTTAATCAACTCAAAATAAGAGGGGAAATGTTATTCATATTAAATGAATTTTAGATTCTTTAAAACAACTTGCTTTTTCACTTCTTAAGAGTTGAGAAAAAGCTAAAGATGACTCTAGTCGCCTTCGATTTTTAATGAGCCTGAAGTGACAAGTGCTCAGATGGACCTTTTCCTTTAAGGAGTCTGAAAAGGAATGAAAGAGACTACTTTGGAAATCTAGACAGAGGGATTACCAAACCAATCACAAAACTGCAGAATACCTTTTACAGTACGGCAGTCAATCTTCCTGAATGTTTTGTTTAGTGCATTGCGATTGATAGGGCGACAGACACGGCTTCCTAAGGATAAAGGATATAGCCTATTGTGTTCTCCCAATATATACTCGATAGTACATGGGAGCACAAGTCTGTACTGGCACTTATCGTCTCAAAGAGGAGGAATCACCCAACCTACGATGAAAGCAACAGTTTCCAGGCTTTACGACACTAGAATACGTCTCTAGCCTAGACTTCTAGATGTTGTACGTTAGGTTCCAAAGCATTTTTATGTTCATTAAATTTATTTTACAGTTGATCTTTCTTAAGAAATTTTCCTTTCAGGTTCACCACATGATGTAGATATACAATTCCTAAAATGCAATCGAAGATGATAAACAGTCGTTTAATCTTCTTTTTGCAATGAAAATCCTAGCTACTAAAGAAAGAGAAATGAAATCCTTTCAACATAGAGCAGGGAGCACACACTAGATGCACTGTCCTGAATCAAAATCATCAAGCAGTCTAAATGCAAATGCACGTGCATGTATTTGTTTTCCCCTTTGTTAATGTGTGAATGACAAAAAGAATGCTAAGTACAAATCTGAATTATATCTTCTTTGAAAGCGATAGTACTAACGATTTTCCTTTCAAAAAATGAAAAGGAGACAAAACGACACTTTACGAATTTGAATTGAAAACTGCTTTCAACACTTGAAATACTACTAATTCAGATCAAATACAAGACTAATAGTACAATTGACTATCAAGAACAGTAGGATTCTTTTCTTTGACAGAAAATGACACTTGCGACACTTCCAAATCAAAAGACGACAGTTCGATTAAGCTACTTCTTTGTAAAAGAGAACTGTAAATGGTGCACAATACATAAAAACATTCACAATTCTTTGTACAATAGAGGTTGGATGATGCAAAGAAGGGGGTTTCAATAGTGGTCTACTTATCACAGACAGTAAAACTCCTGAATAAAACTAAAGACAGTGAAGAAAAAACCAAAATCTGGAGGCAGATCTAGTCTTGCCTGATCATTGCAACTGTAACACAGGGAAATAGGGATGCATCCCACCTACTGCACATGAGAGGTGTGATGCATCCAGATTGCCAAGAAGATAGGTTGCGATGGCCCAGGGACGAGACTTTAACTTGGTTTTTGGTCACAGTTTGTAGCTTAGTCCAGGGATTTAGGCCGAGCAAATGATAGTCAGTAACTAAAATATATAGGGTTGATTTAATGAGGTTACTCAAGCTACCTCTAGGGCACTTAGGATGTTTGCAAGTCAATTTTTCAGTTCATAAACAAACCCAGAGATTGACTGAAGCAGTGTTGATCTACTTTGCACTTGCATAGCAAATGTAGTTCGAAGGCTAGCTGGCTTGACTTCAGGCTCCATGTGTGCTTTATGAATCAAACAAATCGAGACAAGCAGTAAAACTAATCGCTCCCTAGTGGAGTCACCATTTTGTTACCAAGAAATCTAGTGTCTATTCAGAGCTGCTAGTTCCTCTAAGATGGGTAGCTATCTTAGAAACAAAGAGATTAAAGTCACTTGTTTTTCCTTTACGAAAGAGAGATGGGAAAGATGTAAAGAGTACCAACCTCAGTCTTCCGCTTGGCTCCTTGCTTGTTTCCTTTCCCCTTTAACAGAATCTTGCCACTGCTTCCTTACTTGTCCAGCTTCAAAGAGCACCTATAGATTCACAACAACATAACACTATCAAATCATAGAGATCTTTCACTGTAAACAATATAGGATCAGATATATATTGACCATATAAATGCATATATCAACATAATATTCAGAGATACACAAGAATATGCAGGAAAACTCAAATAGCTTTATTAGTAAAAGTCATAGAAGAGAGGATTACAACCACTTGGTCTGACCCAGCGCCATCCTCCCAACTTGAAATCCCTCTTCACCTCACATAAAGAAATATCACCCAACAATGTCTTCAAAGAGAAACCAGCAGCACCTCTTTGCAAATTACGAAATTCCAACCTTTGGATCTCTTGGATGAGGGATCCATTTATAGATATTTGCAGGGGGGTGAGTAGCTTCTGGGATTTTGATTAGTGTCATCTCTCTGATAGTTCCTAGTTCCACGTGGAGATTTTAGATCTCTTACTCATCCCTGGGTGAACTCAGAGAGGCAAGTGTCAAATGAGCAGTTTCTAGAAGATTCTCTGTGTTTCCACCTAGAAAACTGCTTGTGCCATTTGTCTTCTCTCGCTCATCACACCTTATAGAAGGGCGTTCAAGTATGCATCGCACTTTTTGCATGTCGCAGGTGAGATGCATCACACATTTAGCACTGGGCAGTCTGTATGGTCTTGCTTTGACCAGTTCTGAGTAGCTTTTCATGGGGAACTTCTGGGAGATGATGTATGAAACAACACTTTTAGGGACTTAGAAGCCCTTGGTTTATGGACATATGTGATTGGGGTTACAGTGCCCAAATATGTCTATAACAGTTGGGTGTTTGAGGTAGAAGGCTAGTGTGTTTCTTCTGAAGCTGTTAGGATTTTATTCCTTCCAACCATTGTTCCAGTGTCAGTAATTTCCACTATGTCAATGGTGTCTTCTTGTTCAGTTACAGAATTAATCTTGGGCCTCCTCTTCTAACTGATCTCAAATTGTTCATCTATAGTGTCTATTGCTGAACTATAACCTTTTTATCTGGTTCTTCTCACATTCCCGTCTTCATTTGCTGGAGTTTTTAGGATGGGAGTAATATTCATATGTTCTTCTAGGGCTGGAACCTGTAGAAATGAACTAGTATCAATCTTATTTTCCACATCCATCAAAGTGTTCCCACATCTACTAAAGTATTGTCCATATCTATGAAAGTGTTTTCCAACCATTCAGTCTGGTTGGCAAATATCTCAATGTCTGGCCTTGGATCATGTATGAAACTACCCAATTTGACTTTGAGCATTAGTTTAGTTATGAAACCATGAGGTTCATATTACCACATAAAACTATTCCTTAAATTCATCTGCTGCAAAATTTTATCTACCTTTGGTCCAGCTTCCCTAGCATACAAATAAAGGGGACCAATTTATTTTTCATTTTGAACTCGGTCTTCTTCCTAGATGATAGGAAATTGACTTCATCAGAGTTTCTAATATGCCTAAAGTACTCTAATGCAAATATCCTCATGGGGGGGTATTTGGGAAGTTTGTGGGAAGAAAGTTGGCATCCACATATCCTAATCTCTGTGTGGTGCCGGTATTGATGCTAGTCTCCCACTCTACTGTTCTTTGCCAATTGTACTCTTTTAATCTCTTGACTAAGCATGGGTTGATTGCTACTAGTTAACATATTTATAACTGGATGGAAAAATGAATCAGTCAAGTCTTTATAGGAGAAAATAGTGGAGTATTTTTGGTTCAATGGTGTCCAATAGATGACAGATCTTGGATTTCCATTGGCGTCCAACTTTTGGATGGTGACAGGAAATTTGTCTGGATAGAAGTACAAGAACATATGAAATAATACTGATGAATATTTAAAGACTTTCTCAGTTGGTAATCTGATAAACTGCTCATGGATTCTATCTGCTATGAACTGAACATAGTTGTAAATTATAGCAGGAAGCTTAATTGGGAAAAATATATAAAGGAAAGCAAGGAAAACCTCATCCACATGTTCATTTGTGGTGTACCCTACAATGTAAGAGAGCATGGTTATAATTTGTCTCTCTCTTTCAGAAAAAATGGTGGAAGCATATATAGGAATATCTGTTGGAGTATGAGACTCCTCTATGATGAAATTTTGAAAAATATGGGCCATCTTAGGAAGGTCTAACTTGGTATAGAGGTCAAGTAAGCCTTCTATTGAAAGTGGGGTCTCATTTGGGCTTGGCTGGATTTGCAGCATTTAATTAATGGATTCTATAGTGATGGTGAATAAAACTTGTTGGGCAGGGGTGACTATGGCTCTTTGATTGGGAATGTAGCAAGCTTGATAGAAGTGGATGATTTCTGGGAATGGGTGTACTTCTGGGAACAAGTACTTGTGAAAAATGGACTCCCATAGGTGAATGTCATCATTCCAGTTCAAAAAATTCTCTTTACTCTAGCAGTGGATTTTTAGTAGGTAGGCAGGGGAAGCAGTGTCCTTGATTTGAAATTATCTCTCGAATAATGCAAGGTAGTCAATATCGAGCTGAGGGTTTTGTAGGGGTCTTACATCTAGAGAAGTTTGGGAAGCAATAATTGGGTTAATTCGACTGAAGTAGTCTTTCTGTGGCTTTGGGAGTAAGGTCAGAAACTGTGGAACAATGGGGAGGGTAATAATAGTCTGTAAAAAGGGGGTTTGGGTGCATAGTAGGCTTCTCTTCAGTGTAGGAAGTTTTTTTAATAAATTAAATTAATTGACCATTCAATAATTACTGTTCATTTTTCAAATTCACAGGGCCATTATGGTTTTTCCAAGAATACCTGGAAATTGGCGATTTGGTGCACAGATGGGTGTCTGTGGTAGCTGCAGAGGGTACTGAGGATTGAAATGGGTTTTTTTTAATTCAATTTGGTGTCCGTGGCATCTTCAAGTGGCAATTGGTGGCTAAATTGGTCACTCATAGGTTCTGGGTGTCACAATCGGCTTAGCAGAGTTTTACAGCAAAAACAAGTGAAAAGAGTAAGATGGGACATTTTCAGCCTTCTAACCAATAACAGTTACATTTTGGAGTGGAATTTATTGAATGAATTGTGGGAAGTTTTTGGTTTAGGTGGGGAGGTGGTTTTGTGCGATATCACACTGCTTTTGGATGGTGTGAGGTATTTTTTGTAAGCATGCAATGTAACTTGGTGCCGCCACGTAGTAGAACAGTGCCTAGCTGAAACTGTGAATCTTGTGTGCTCTCAGGCAATTAACAGTTGGAAGATGAATCTGCACGATATGGCTGTGCACCATTGGATCTGGGGGTGGGAGATTAGAGGGATATCACGTAGTTGAGTTGCGTGGACAGAGTTGGGAAAGTGGTTGGTGGGGCTCGAGGTTTAATTACAAAGATTTGTAATTAATTAACGAATAATATCAAGATTTTTAATATAAGCCAATGGTTAATAAAGGTGGGACCATAGATTATATGGCAGGGTTTTTTAACTGCACCAAGGGTTGGTGGGTTAAAAAGGGTGTCGGGGAATATTAACATGGGGAGTTACAAAGTGGGAATTTAGGAAAAAACTTAGGATAAAGGTTTTTTTAGGGGAAAAGTAAATTAATAGGGGGGAAAGTATTATTTGTGATGGAAATGTGTTTCACACTAGGGAAAAGGGATTTTGGGAAGGGGGAATGATTTTTGAAGGGTAAGGTGTAGGGAAATGTGTGAAATGAAGGGATAAAAGGTGAAAATGGAGGGAAAGGGTTTTTATAAGAAATGAAGGGATAATGAGGGGAAATTAGCAAATAATTATATGGGGGTCTAGTGAAATGAGGAGAAATTAGTAAATAAGATTTGGTGAATATCCTTTCTTTTTCATAATTCCTCACACATGAAACATAGGATTAAGCATAATGAATGTGCTTTTGACTTAGCAGCCTTGTGCACTATGCAAAACTTCTTCTACCTACCCTTTATTTACCCTAACATTTTCTCTTCATTTCAATGGGGTCATTCGAGGTTGCTGGACCTTTATTTCCTTTTCTTTTAATATGAAAACTATCTAAATCTAACCTTATAACTTCCAAGGGCTCATATTAAACTGATGAGCTCATTATTATTCTATACCTAACTATTGATCTACCAAGATTAAACAGTTTGGCTAGATCTTTATTCTTTATCTTTCAACATGAAATTTAAAGCATGAATGAGTCAAGATTAAACTATTTGACCGTCATGGATTGTGGAATTTTTGAAAAGTTGCACACATTGTTATTTTCAAGTTAAAGTAAAAAGGTAGTGGCATTTGAATTTTCACACTTTCATGATCTATTTTATCTCTTTTCTTTTTTTATTGATTTTTATTCTCTCTTTTTGTCCTCTGATTATTCTTTTAATACATACCCTCTTTACATTTTTTAATTTTTAATATGGAAAAGATTTTTCAGAAACCAAAACTATGTACAATATTACAAGACTAACCATAGCCAATTCAAAATTATGAATCCTATTATTATAGGACCCTAATAGTGGCTCCACATGGGGATGGCATTTTCTAGTAAAATGTCAAGAACTTTAAGATCATTAACCTTTGAAATTTTGCCTGTGGTGGACTTGTAACTTCTCCTTCGTAATCTTATTTATTCATACATATGATGGTAAACCTTTCAAAGCTTAGGGCCTTCTCTCTGGGCTTCAACCTCAAAATATTACCATCCAATCCAATCAAAACTTTGAAATGTTATATACAATGAGAAAAGTAAACAAATGAAATATTGTTAATCTATGGATAAGTAGTGCTTCAACATTCTACCATTGATTGGTCCTCCTAGTAGATCTGTTCCATCCAACTTTCTCAAGAAAAATGCATTATTACCTCTGTAGCCATAAATGATAGAAGGGCCTCCGCATAGGAAATAAAATTTACCATGTTTTCCCTTCTCTTCCATTATAGAATCCCATTTGAGTACTTTATCACCTATGTAAAAATCATTTGCATTGATTTTCTTGTCAAAAATCTTTTAGATTTTATCCTGGATCACTTGTGATTTGACATAGACTTCTTCTCTGGTTTACTGCAAGTGTATTGCTCGATTTTTCCTCCTTTCGATATCATTTGGTTCTACTTGCAACTCTTGAATCATTTTCATCATTGGTACTCATAAAGAGGATGGAAAAATAGAATCCATGCCATATACTAGCTGATAAGGAGATGTACCAACAAACTTTTTGGTAGTTAGTGTGTCTACCCAAAAGGCATTGACCAACTTTTTGTTCCAGGACTTCTTGTTGTTTTCTAGAAGTTTCTTGATGATATTAACAAGCCTTTTGTTTGATGATTCTACAAGTCCATTACCTTGAGGGTAATAGACAGTGGAATGGCAAAGGGTAATGTGATATCTGTTACAAGAGTCTACCATTTTTTTGGATTTGAAAGAAGTTGCATTATGAATAATGAGCTTTTGAGGGCATCCAAACCTAGAAAGGATGTTGTTCTCAATGAATGAAATGATGACAGAGTCTGTGGCTTGTCTAGAAGGGATGGATTCTATCCATTTAGTGAAGTAATCAATGGCTGTCAAAATCCATTTATGTTGGGCTGAGGAGGATGGGTGAATTTCCTCAATGAAGTCTAAACCCCATTGTTAGAAAGGCATTTATGTCGAGATGGGTTTGATAGGTAATGGTAAGAGTTTCCTTTTGCCCTCAAATATTTGGCACTTGTGACAGGAGGTCACATGTTAAATCTTGACATTTGAAAAAAGGGCGAGCTAATAAAAACCTACGCTTAGGATCTTATCAGCAGTTTCTTTCCAATATAGGTGTCGTCCACAATCTCCTCCATGAAATTATTGCATAGCTTTGTCAGCTTCATCTTTCAATAAATAATTCAATAAAATTCCACCATTATCTTTCGAAAATAAAGCATTATCTATGATACAATATTTGATTGATTTCATTTTCAAAAATCTACTTTTAGTTCTAGATAGACCAGGAGAAACTTGTAAGTTTAGTAAAACAAATATAATATCTACATACCAGGGTGAATCTATGAAAGCTTCATTGATCTGTGAAGTCGCCATCTCTTCCTGATCATCTAGGGAACCAATGAAATTTATATCTAAGGCTTAAAAGTTCAATTCATCCACGAGTTTAGCTAAATCTTGGCCTTTGATAAATTTTGTAGGCTTTATTTCTATGTCACATTCCAAAATAGTGGCAACCCATTTTCCTCTCTTTCCTTCAGGCCCATTTTGTGTCAGAATGTCCTTCACTACTGAATTTGGAACATAAGCAATGATGTGTGAATACAAGATGTCCACTCTGAAATATTTAATAGCTTTCACTAAAGCTAGTGCTTGTTTTTCCATTATGTTGTATTTTAGTGTAGCATCTCTCAACGATTTGATGAAAATGAAATAGGCTGCTCATAACCTTGATCATTCTTTTGCAACAAGACTGTTGCAATAGTATGTTCTGAAGCAAAAGAAAAAATTATAAAATCTTTTTGGAAATCAAGACTTATGAGGACTAGTGTCTTAGTAAGGACTTCTTTGATTTCCTCAAAAGACTATTTAGCCTCTACTGTCGACTTGACTGCCAAATGTTTCTTTAACATGGTATTTAGTTCTTTGATTAATTCTGCTAAGTTTGAAATGAATATTCTAAGAAAATTTATTTTTCCTGAGAATGACTGTATTTCTTTGACGTTTCTATGATGAGTGATGTTTAGGATTTCCTGTATTCTAGTTGGATCTATTCTAATTCCATCTTTGGATATTATGTGTCCCAAGAGTTTACCTTGTTCTAGACCAAAGAGTGCCTTTTTTGGATTTAATGAAATACCAATTTTTCTACATTTAATGAAAACTCTTCTTAGGTGATCTAGATGTTCATTATCTGATTTTGAAAAAAATGTGATGTCATCTTGGTAAACAACTAGAAGTCATGGATTTCTTTTGCAAAAGCTATGTCCATAGCTCTTTGGAATGTTGCTCTTGCATTCACCAATCTGAAAGGAATTTTCAAGTACATGAAAGTACCCCAGGGAGTGGCAAATGTATTCTTTGCTTGATCCTCTGGTTGAACAAAGATTTGATTGTATCCAGAGAATCCATCAAACAATGAAATTCTGGATGACTCTACTACCTTCTGGAGAATGTGGTCCATTTTAGGGAGAGGATAGTTATCTTTTAATGATAATTTGTTCAAATTCCTGGAATCAACACAGAGTCTAATCTCTCCTGTTTTCTTTCTATTAGTGACTAGATTAGACAACTAATCTGAATATCTAATTGGTGCTATGACTTGTGCATCATACATCCGTTTTACTTCTTTTTCAATTAATGGCATAAGAACTGGATTAATTCTCCTAAGCCTCTGTTTAAAGTATTTGTGATCTTCTTTGAGGGGTATCTTATGTTGAATAATGGTGGTATCATAAGACTTAAGGTCCTCATAACTCCAAGCTAGGACATCTTGAAACTCTTTAAATAGATTTTTTTTTTATTTTTTTTTTTTTTTTTTTTTTTTTATATTATTTATATATATATATATATATATATATATATATTTTTTTTTTTTTTTCTATTGACTAGCGAAATCGGCAACGACGGTGATATTGTACTCATGTTACATGGGGTCGAATACCACTAGATGCCACTATAACCTCTGGGAGGAACCTCCCAGCCTACAATAATGGCCCTTGGGTAAGATAAGGCTCGAACTCGGGACCTGCACAGTGGCACAGATGACTTAATAGATCGTCCGCTGGCCACGAGACCAAACCTCTGCAGGCTTGTATTTTAGCTTTTCATCTGGAGGAAATGCTTTGGATATTTCAGTAAGCTTGGGTTTTTCTTCAGCTCCTATGTTACATTCTTCTTTGTCTACTCTTAGAGGCTCTGTTTTTGGTTTCCTAGCTACATAATTTGAATCAAATAATTCCTCTAATGGGACTAATCCCTTAGGTAAAAAGTTATTTTTAGGGTTTAAAATTTCAGGATCATCATTGATTATTTCTTCTATTTCTACTTTTTCTAAGTTATCTATTTCTAGTTTAGTGAATTTAGTAGGTTTATCTACATCTAAAACATTTATATCTAATTTACTATCTATGATGTTATATACTATACAATCAATATCTATGTTACTGTTTTGAAACTCTCCTTCAGCATTCCTGAAATCATATATTTGAGAATCTTGTGAGAAAATATGCCAATATTTTAAATTGTTATGTATAATGGGTCTGTGCCTTACTTCTGCAGTGTACTTGTGGTTGGGCTGAAAAGGTAATTTGTAGGTACTAGCAAAAGTAGCCAAACTGTGAGCTTGCATGTTCTATTTCCTAGGAATAGCAACAAAATCAGTTTCAAGAAGGTCCTTGATCAGATCCAGGATAGTCTCTCTGTATTGGCTAAGTTTGGGATTATTCACAGAGTATTCTCCTTTAGTTTGTTTGATAATCAATTCAGAGTCTCCCATGATAGAAACTCTCTTGGCTCCAAGTTTTCTCATAACTTGCAGTCCTAAGATTAGAGCTTCATATTCTACCATATTGTTTGTACATTTATTTTCTAATCTAAAGGCATGACCTTCAGAATGATTATTCTCCATGTTATGAATCCAAACTCTTGCACCTGCTCCTAATCTATTTACAGAACCATCAAAATCTAAGTGCCATAGAGACTCATGAAAAATGTTTTCACTATTAGGTGCCTTTTCTTCCATAACTGTGATCTCATTTTTGTTATTGTTTGAATTATACAGGATAAATGAGTCCATATCAAAATTCATGGAGTAAATTGGTTAATTCTATGGTTTTTCTGAACTACTTACCATGTACTTCATCAATGTTTCTCTGTAAAGTTTCCTTTGTTGACAAAAAAAAGATATGGTCGCATATTACATATCCAATTATAGAGATCCCTGTAATTTTTCTCCCCATGAGCAAGATAACAACATTCCATACTTGGGTGGGGTATCAACAACTACTATGTCTATGACAATACTCTTTGCTAGGCACTAGACTAGAGTCACACATAAATCTTTAATCAGGGCAAGGCATTTGACTTGGCTAGAATCAAAGGAAAATAGGTCCTTGTATGGTCTAGTGATATCTATGTTTAATCTCTCCATGATTGCTTTTGGCATTAAGTTATGGGATGCCCCTGAATCTAGCATAGTATTATGTAAGATTTTATCATGAACATTTAAGTTTATGTAGAATGGAGGGATACACCCTTGTTGATGTTTGCCTTTTAATTCTGGACTAAACAATAACTCAGGTTGATCATGATTCAAGTTTACGTCATCTTCTCCTTCACCTATGTTTAGTGCTTCTATGGTTTGTGTTTTGTATGACTGATTTTTTACCAGCTCCATCAAAGGAACTGATATTTTCAATTTGGCTATCTCAGTCATAATGTTAAATGGAAATTGAGTTTTTCCTATTTGTATTAGATCTTCCTTAGCAGTTGTGGTCTATGTAGTTTTATCTTCTTTTTCAGTACTTGGCAATTCAGTTTGTGTACGAGCAGTTTTGTTTTGAATTCTCTTAATTGGATTGGCTTGACTAACAGTTTCAATTTGAGTTTCAGTTGAAGTTATATCTACAATTTTTTGGTTGAAAGGCTCCCGAGTTCCCCTAGGGAGAATTTGCAGAATTTTGGTCACAGGAGCTTCTGTTATTTTCTTAGTTTGGGTTTGCACTGATTTCTTAGTGCGAATTTCATTATTCCTTTTGCTTCTATGGCTATACTATTTGTGAACTTCATAGGTAGTAGATTCATAACCTTGTTTGTAGTCAAAGGACACCCCAACTTCTAATTTCAATTGTTTTAACGTGTACATTTCTTGTTCTCCCTGAGTAAGAGAACCAACATCTTCATTTTTAATTCCTAATATATTTATTTGGGTATCCTCCTCTTCTTCATGGTTTTGTGAACCCTCACCATAGTTGTCCTGGAAGGGTGGCCTAATCTGCTAATCTAGTCTAGCATTTTGCCTAGTGTTAGGATTATTCCTAAAGTTAGGATATTTTAGTGGGGGTGGTTGTTGATTTTCCCACTGATTTTTTCTTTCCATGTTTTCTAATTTGGCCATTATTCTTTCTACACTCTTAGCTAAACTATCTATTTTACCATATGAAGTGGATGTTTCCTCTTTAATGACAACTCTTTTCTCATTTCTCATCTTCTTAGCTAATAAACTTGCTTCTACACTAACACCATTACTTTGCATCTATTCCAATGTTTCAGGGTTTCTTTCCCTCAACTGGTAAGACATGTCAGTGTCAAAACCATCAGGAAATTTGATTAATGTTAGGTCTAGTGGAGGTTTAATATTAGCAGGGATTGCATTGTAGATACTATTTAACCTAGTACAATAGTCCTTAACATACTCATTAGGAGCTCTTCTAATGTTATCATATTCATACAATATTTGTAGGGGGTTTTTCTTTCTTTCCAATTTATCAATAAATAATCAAGGAAAGCAGCTAAATCTGCAATATGATTAGCAGGTAAACCTTTGATCCATTTTTTAACATGCCCTATTAATGTTTGGGCAAATAACCTCATTTGGACATTAGACTCGTCAATATCATGCAATTCAAAATAGTCAATCATTTTATTCACATGTTGTTTGAAGGTATACTGACCAGTAGCATCAAACAAAAATATTTTGCTTTGGTAATCTTGGGGCATGGCATGTAGTTGAGTTGGTAAAATCAAAGGTGCGTATCTATCTCCCATGGCTGAGATTTTGGTTTGACTGTGGGGCAAAGCAGTGGTGCTTGAAGAAGGACTTGAGATGTTTGGTTGGAGAGGAAGCTGAGGTATGAATGGTTTAGGGGAATGAACTGTGGTGGATATTATAGGTGAGGTGGTAGTAAATGAAGCTGTATTCACTGTTTTTGAAGAATATGTAGAAAGTTCATAGGCAGCAGTAGTGAGGGCAGCTAATTCAACTGATTGTTGAAGATAGGTATTGTCTATATGGTTTATCAAGCTTGAGGTTAAAGCTTCTATTTTATCAAAAGTATCCAAAACAGGTTGATCTAAATCAGGATGTATAGGCACCTTTTTTGACTAAATAAATTGAATAAAATTAGGGTATAATACAGTTTCATGAATTGAATTCTCTGATTTGGTTCTAAACAAGGAAAGCTCAAATGATAGATTAAATTGAATGTCCTCTAAACTTGATAATTATTTTGGGAGTGAATTTGCTTTAACTAACTCACTACTACTTCCTTGAGTTTCTACCTTTTTGATTTTATTAAAATTTTGGCAGGGTCATCAACTATTGTTGCAGGGTTTGGATCTGGATTTTCCCTGGTATAGTGTGTTCTCTTGGAAACTAGATTTTTATTTTCTTAATTATTTTATGAAACATTTTAACAACTCTAAGATTACCTTAAGGTGCAAAAGGTAAGATTTAAGATTTCCTTAAAGTTTTATTACACTAAGGACTGGTCCCCAGTATGGTCGCCAATATGTTATCACTCCAAAATTTCTCTAGAGTTGTTGTGAAAGAAATGATAGAGGTAACCACAAACCTACTTTGGAGATTAGGATCTAGCCTTCCTAATGCTCAGAGAGGGCTCTCTCTTTATGATTTAACTTTGTTTAGTCAATTGATTTTAGGCTAGTTATGATTATACATGGGTTTTTATTTTGGTTTGGTGGTGGGATCACTTAGATGGATAGATGGATGTATTTTACCATTGGGCTATGGGGTCAAATGTCAAGCACACAGGATTGGATTAAGTTCTAAAGATAGTGTTTACAGGGCAATGTCGCTGAGTAAATTCAGATCTTAAGGCTTGATGGCGAAGTGGCTTTCAATTGGATCCAAGGAGAAATTAAGGGTTCCTTAAACTAGATAATGAAGGATGTGAAAGAGGTCAACCAGGATGGGAGAGAAATTAAGGATTCTCAGATCTGGATATCAGAAGAAAACATTAAAATGATTAGCTGTTCAAGGTAGAGTGTACTTAAACAAATTCTGAAATAAATTTCCAGTTAATTCATTGAATTTAAATAACATGCAAGTTTATGAAATACATAAGAAAATAAAAATTTGACAAAAGAAAATACTTCACTGAAGTATCTCAACACATGAATCCTGTAATGCAATCTCTTTATTACTCAGTCCAGTCTGCTGACTTGAAAAAATGGTACAGTGAACCCTCAGGTTACAGATCAATACAACTATAGAAATGTCTAGCAATACACCCTCTATACTTCGAATTATGAAGTATATATACAAAAATAGTTTACAAAATATCCCAAATTGTCTTGGGAATTAATCTAGGAAAAAAGAAATATCTTCTTGCAAGAAGATAGAGACAGATATTCAATTGATATAAGTTGTCCCTGTTTATTTGGTTGTGCTGTCTTTATGCTTTGATCTTTTTCTATTTATTCTCCTTTGCTATTGGTCTCCTACGTTGGATGTTCTCCTTACTTTTCCCTTTCAATTGATACACTTTCACCTGATACTCTTTCATCCGGTTGATATGTAACTTTTATTTCACTGTGTTGCTTCCATTTTTACAGTGCATTTTTAGAGTAAGTCATTTAACTTTTCCCATGTGTCTACATCTAGTAATTTGATATTTACCATTTTTCTGTAAATTTCATCTTCTTCTGTGTACTTAGCAAAGGTGGGCCTGTTCACAAATAGGTGTTTTACCTCATGCTTGAGGTAAAATAGGTTCTCAAATGTTTGGTACAAAACCTTTCTTGTATGCATTCATTCATAGATGAATTATTTGCTTGATCTCTTGCCATGTCTCTGATTTTCTTGTTGTAGTCTTCCTGTGGCATAAATTTGTCATTTACCACCAAAGGATTTGATAGACCTTTCTCTCTTAACACATCAAACTTTACCATGAACCTGTTTATAGCCAGTTGCATGGTTTGGCATTTGTCCACAAGGTTCATGATCAAATTCCTCTTGGTGAGCACCTTTTTCACCTCTAGTATGGTGCCAGTCATGTCAACTATGTTTAGCTCCTGCAATTCATTTTTGTTTTTAGAGTAAAGGAAGTGGATTAATTTGGAGGCTTCTTCAGGCATGTCTCCAAGTTCAGCCTTAACTCTTTGAAATTCTTCTGTAGCCTCCTTGACTAAGTCATTTTGTTCAAATATGACTTGTATAGATGGACAAATATCATTGATAGAGTCAATGATATTGGCCCATAGCATTTCTTTAGCTTGGCTAAGTGGCTCCTTTAGTGTCAATTCTTTTTCCAAGCTCTACATTCTTTCAGTCAACCTGGTTGACTTCTGAACTTCATCCTTGTGCATAATTTGGGCAATTTTCTTCTCATCCTCTAGACTCCTCAACTGTCTTTGGGTCTATTTATCTCAGAGGTCTGAATGGACATGTCCTCCATTGCTTTGACCAATTTTATTGCCTCATCACTTGGTTGAGCTGCTACTGTTGTTGAACTTGTTTCTGATGTAGATGTTGTTGCAGCTGGAAGTGCTATAGCCAGTGGAGTTGTAGGGGCTAATAAAGCTGCCAAGGTTGATGGAACTATTGTAGTGACTATTGGAATGGAAGTGGCAGTGGCTGTCTCAACGTTGGCCTGTTTTAGTTGTATTAAGTTGTCCAAATCCTTCTCCATTTCTTTTAACTGATCACACAATTGAAGAATGAGGTCCATCATCTCCTCTTGCTGAGTTTGGCTTTCAAGGACTTCCTTTGTTTGTGGATGCTCTGAATGAGGCAACTTCTGTTTCTCCTTCATAGCAGCAATATCCTCATTCTTCTTCTTTATTACTTTCTCAACAGCTTTGACATCATTAGGATGATACCCAAGCTCAATCACCAAGTCTTCCAGTGACATGATTCTATTTTCCTTGGCCTGTGAGGAGGCCTTTTCCAGCTTGTATTGTGCAGCGATATTATCCAATGAAATTTGAAGTTTGTTCATAGTCATAGCTTTATTTGTCATGGTGGAATAGATCATCTCACCTGCCTACTTATGGAACTCAATTTGGTCAATGGGGTGAACATCCCTGGCCAAAACTTCAAAATTTGTTTTCTTATAGTCTGCTGATGATCTTGGTTTCTGGACTGTAGGTTGCATGAATGTCATTTTCATCTTCCCAGGCTTAATGTCAAAGGCTGACATTAACCTATTTTGATTTTCAGGTGTCCTCTTGAAGTACTGGGCATAAATCTCAACTTTCAATTCCTCATTCTTGAACTTAATTTCTTTGTATTTCTCTTTAATATGTTTCTTTTTATCCACAAGCTTGCTGGATGAAGAGACCTCAATGCTGAGTTGTTTCTCAATAAGATCGGTGTTTGAGGTAGAAGGCTGGTGTGTTTCCTTTGAAGCTGTTGGGATTTTATTCCTTCCAACCATTGTTTCAATGTCAGTAATTTTGCACTGTGTCAATGGTGTCTTCTTGTTAAGCTACAGGATTAAGCTTGGGCCAGTTACTATAACTAATCTCAAATTGTCCATCTGTAGTGTCCATTATTGAACTAGAATCTTCTTCCCTGGTTCTTTGAACATTCTTGTCCTCATTTGCTGGAGTTTGTAGGATGGGAGTAATATTCATATGTTATTCTAGGGCTGGAACCTATAGAAAGGAACTAGTATCAATCTCCTTTTCCACATATATTAAGGTATTCTCTAGATCTACTAAAGTATTGTCCATATCTATCAAAGTGTTTTCCAACCATTCAGACTGGTTGGCAAATCTTTCAATGTCTAGCCTAGGATGATGTATGAAAGGACCCAATTTGTCTTTGAGCCTTAGTTTATTTATGACTCCATGAGGGTCATATTGCCACATAAAACTATTCCTAAAATTCATCTACTCCAAAATTTTATCTGCCTCTGGTCCACCTTCCCTACAATTACAAATAAAGGGGCCCAGTTGGTTTTTCATTTTGAACTAGGTATTCTTCCTAGCTGATAGGAAATTGACTTCATTAGAGTTTATAATCTGCCTAAAATACTCTAATGCAAATATCCTCATGGCAAGGTATTTGGGTAGTTTGTAGGGATCAAGTTGGCATCCATATATCTTGATCTCTGTGTGGTGCTGGTATAGATACCAGTCTTCCACTCTACTGTTCTTTTCCGATGATAAAACTCTTTTAATCTCTTGATTGATCCTAGGCTAACAGCTACTGGTTATTATATTTATAACTAGATGGGCAAATGAATCAATGAAGTCTTTATAGGAAAAAATAGTGGAGTATTTTTGGATCAATGGTGTCCAATAGATGACAGATCTTGGATTGCCTTTGGTGTCCAACTTTTGGATGTGACAGGAAATTTTTCTGACTGGAAGTACAAGAACATATGAAATAATACTGATGAATATTTAAAGACTACCTCAGTTGGTAATCTGATAAACTACTCATGGATTCGGTCTACAATGAACTAAGCATAGTTGTAAATTATAGCAGGAGGCTTGCTTGGGCAAAATATAGAAAGGAAATCAAAGTAAACCTCATCCACATGTTCATCTGTGATGTACCCTAGAATGCAAGAGAGCATGGTTATAATCTGTCTACCTCTCTCAAAAAAAATGGTGGCAGCATATGGAGGACTATTTTTTGGAGTATGAGACTCCTCTATGATGAAATTTTGAAAAATCTAGGCCATCATGGGAAGGTCTAACTTGATATAGAGTTCAAGTAAGCCTTCAATTGAAAGTGGGGTCTCATTTTGGCTTGGTTGGATTTGCAGCATTTGATTAATGAATTCTGCAGTGACGGTGAATAAAACTTGTTAGTCAGGGGTGACTATGGCTCTTTGACAAGGAATGTAGCAAGCTTGGCAGAAGTGAATGATTTCTGGGAATGGGTGTACTTCTGGGAACATTTACTTGGGCAAATTGGACTCCCATGGGTCAATGCCATCATTCTGGTTCAAAAACTTGTCTTTACTCCAACAGTGGAGTTTTAGTAGGTAGGCAGGGGAAGCAATGTCCCTGATTTGAAATTCTTTGGTGGCTAATGCAAGGTTGTCATTATCGAGGTGAGGGTTTGTAGGGGTTTTACATCTAGCGAAGTTTGGGAAGCCACAATTTGGTTAATTCAACTGAATTAGTCTTTTTGTGGCTTTTGGAGTGAGGTCAGAAACTCTAGAACATTGGGGAGGGTAGTAAAAGTATGTAAAAAAGGGGTTTGGGTGAACAGTAGGATTCTCTTTAGTTTAGGAAGGTTTTTTAATTAATTTAATTAATTAACCATTCAATAATTACTATGCATTTTTCAAATTCATAGGGTCCTTTTGGTTTTTCCAAGAATACCTAGAAATTGATGATTTAGTCTGCAAATGGGTTACTGTGGTAGCTGCAAAGGATACTGAGTCTTGATCTGGGTATTTGCTACTTCAATTTCCTTTCCGCAGTGTCTTCAGGTGGCAATAGGTGGCTAAATTGATTGCTCAGAGGTTCTGGGTGTCACAATTGACTTAGCATAGTTTTACAGCAAAAACGAGCGAAAAGAGCAAAACGCAACATTTTCGGCATTTTAACCAATAACGGTTACATTTTGGTACGAAATTTATTGAATGAACAGTGGGTAGTTTTTGGTTTAGGCAAGGAGGTGGTTTTGTGTGATATTGCACCACTTTTTCATGGTGGGTGGTATTTTTCGCGAGCACGCGATATAACCTGGTTCTGCCACGTAGTAGGACAGTGCCTTGCCAAAACCGTGAATCTCACATGCTCTCTGGGCATTAATAGTCAGGTGATGAATCCATGCGATATGGCTCTGCACCATTGGATATGGGAGTGGGAGATTTGAGGGATATCACACAATGGAGTTGCACGGATGGAGTTGGGAAAGTGGTTGGTGGGGCCTGAGGTTTAATTACAAAGAATTGTAATCAATTAATGAATAATGTTGGGAGTTTTAATATAAGCCAATGCTTAATAAAGGTGGGGCCATAGGTTATATGGCAAGGTTTTTAAACTACACCAAGGTTTGTTGGGTTAAAAATGGTGTCGGGAAATATTAACTTGGGGGAGTTATAAAGCGAAACTTTAGGAAAAAACTTAGGATAAAGGGTTTCTTAGGGGAAAAGGAAATTAATAAGAGGGGAAAGTATTATTTGTGATGGAAATATGTTTCACACTAGGGAAAAGGGGTTTTGGGAAGGGGGAACGATTTTTGAAGGGTAAGGTGTAGGGAAATGTGTGAAACAAAGGGATAAGAAGTGAAAATGGAGGGAAAGGGTTTTTTACAAGAAATAAAGGGATAATGAGGGGAAATTATCAAATAAGTATGTGGGGGTCTAGTGAAATGAGGGGAAATCAATAAACAAGCTTTGGTGAATATCCTTTCCTTTTCATAATTCCTCTTGCACATGAAACATAGGATTAAGCATAATGAATGTGCTTTCACTTAGCAACCTTGTGCACTTTGCAAAACTTCTTCTACCTACCCTTTATTTATCCTAACATTTTCTCTTCATTTCAATGGGTGCATTGGAGCTTGCTAACCCTTATTTCCTTTTCTTTTGATAAGAAAACTATCTAATTCAAACCTTATAACTTCCAATGGTTCATATTAAACCGATGAGCTCATTATTATTCACTACCTAATTACTGATTTGCCAACATTAAACAGTTTGGCTAGATATCTATTCTCTATCTATCAACATGAAATTTAAAGCGTGAATGAGTCAAGATTAAACTATTTGACCATAATGGATTGTGGCATATTTGATGAGTTGAACACAATTTTATTTGCAAATCAAAGTAAAAAGGTAGTGGCATTTGCATTTTCACACTTTCATGATCTATTTTATCTTCTTTTTTTTTTTTATTGATCTTTATTCTTTGTTTTTGTCCTTTGATTATTCTTTTAGGACATACCCTCTTTACATTTTTTAATTTTTAATATGGAAAACATTTTGTAGAAAGCAAAAGTATGTACAATATTACAAGACTAACCATAGCCAATTCAAAATTATGAATCCTATTATTATAGGACCCTAACATACAACATCCTTATTAGCTTAGAGAGAATTGCATGAATACCTTTTGTTTTCTTTCAGTGTCACTTTCTTTTGTGACATGTCACTACTACTTCTCTTCCACCTGTATAAGGGTGTCATATGTCACTAAATGAGTGTTTCCATGTGTCACTCATATTTTTCACACTTAGGTACTTGAATATACTAAATTTTCATGCCATAATATGTTGACATCATGTTAATCTCATCATGTCACTCCACATCACACCATGTGACCAATGAGATCATGTCATATTTCTCTTTCACGGATCCACTTCACACCATGTAACTAATGAGATAATGCCATGTGTCTTTCTCATCATACAATGGGGAGAGGGTTCGAGCCTATTGTTTTGTAAGAAATTTATTCAATAAATTTTTTAAGGGTGTAACACCAAAATACCTTACTATGTATTTTTCCATGACATTCTGGTGTTGTCATCTTGACTCCATCATCCTACCCTTGCCTCTATATATTCTAGTGAAAGTTTGTTGAGGTGAGTTATCGGTTTGCTCGCTGTTGTGAGTCACTGCCAACCAACTCTCATTCTTCAATTTCCATCCTCTACAACATTCATTCAACACCTTTTTTCTCCATGAATTAAAATTTATGGTGCCTTTGGAACTTCCAGTGAAGTTCTTCTAGGGTCAGTTGTCCAATGGGGAATTTGTGTGAAAATAAATTCTTGTTCCACCTAGTATGTGACCTATCAATGTACTCCTTGAACTTCGTCATCCAGAGATTTGATCCTATTTCCTCACTTTGGTTATTCTAGGGAAGGTCCTCTAGGCTAAGGGGCCCTAAAATCTAAATTTTACATTCATAAATTTGATTATTTTTAACTTTTTATCCAACAGGTACTTTAGAGATTTCCATATACTATTGGAAAAATATTTTTGAGTTGTATCTATCTGAGTAGTTTCTAAGAGCTAATAAAATGGTCTTTTGAACTTGAATTGGTTCCACATTATGTACACGTTGACCATTCTTCTTTCAGTAACTATTGCCTTTTCCATCATCTTCCTTTCATTTTCGATCAATGACAACATATTTCTAACATTCTCCCCCTTTTGTATTAATTGAAACACCAAAAACACAAGAATACAGGCAAAGTGTACTTATCTTTCTTCTCATACTCCTCCCCATTTTTGGAACTTTTCCTTCTTTGATGTACCTCTCCCCCTTTGATGTCAATGGAAAGGAAATTGATGTTCTTCCCTTCAAAGAATCTCCCCATGTTTACATGGTAGTTGCATTTTAATATGTTAAGTGCTTGTTGGTTTCCTTTCTTTCTCTTGAGGATGGTTTAGTGGAGGTATTTTTTATGAAATACACATGCCTAAAATACTCAAATTGGTCTCTTGGGAGAGGTTTAGTTAATATACCAACTACCCATTGTTTTGTAGGTATACACTCAAACTTGAAAATGTAATTTGAAACTTTCTCGTGGAGAAAGTGTTGCCTGATTGGGATATGCTTTATCTTTGAATGGAAAGTAGGAGACCTAGGCATGATTATGGCACTTTTATTATGACAGAATATAGGGATGTGTTGGTCATATAATACTTCTACATTCTATAAATAATGCTTCATCCATAAAAGTTGAGTACAACAAGAAGTGAATCTTATGTATTTTGCTTCAGTAGTCGAGAGAGAAATTGAATATTTCTTCTTGCTCAACCATGAAACAAAAAATTCACCAATAAATAAAGAACCACCAATAGTGCTCTTTCTATCATCTACATCATCTTCCAATCAACATCAATCAAAATAGTTAGTGAAATCTATTTACCTCTGGGATACCAATGTCCATAATTTCTTGTATCTCTAAGATATCTAAGAATCAACTTTTCTACTAGAATATGACTATGTTTGGGTTGTACTTGAAATATTCCAAAAATACCAACTGCCTGCATGATGTGTAGTCTTTAGATTGTCAGATATAGGAGGCTTCCAATAATAGATTTGTATAATGTTTGAGCCACCTCTGGTGATTCATCAATCTTCGTATGCTTGCATTCACTAACCATTAGAGTGCTTAACAAAGAACAATATTCCATGCCAAATTTATTAAAAAATTCCTTGAGATACTTTCTTTATGAGATAAAAATTCCTTTGAAAGGTGATATAATCTGTTAACTAGAGAAATAGTAAAGTTCTCCAAGCATAGACATCTCAAATTCATCCTTCATATTAGCTACAAATTGGCATTTTAGATAGTCAGAATCACTAGAAAAATAATATCATGAACATCGACGACCACCACTAATAATTTTTCGTTATTATGTTTCACATATAAATTACTATAATTTGTTCCTTTTTGAAATCAACACTTTAGTAAGTAATTGTCCAACATGGAATACCAATCCTGTGTGACTTGCTTAAGACTATACAAGGCTTTTTCATCTTACGAACATAATCCAATTGATATGACACCTAAAAACCATATGGTTTCTTAATCAAGACTTCTTCCTATAATTCTCCATTCAATAAAGCATATTTGACATCCATCTGATATATCTTAAATTTCTTGAAACTACCAAAATCCAACAACATACTAATTTCATCTAATTGAGCAACAATTACAAAGGACTCATCAAAATACAAACCTTCAATTTGTGCATAACCTTTGCAAACGAAGCTCTATTTATTTCTTACGACTTCACCATGTTCATTCAATTTGTTCCGAAATACCCATTTCATGCAAATTACATTTTTGTTTTGTAGGTTAGGAACAAGATTCCATGTCTAATTTTTCTTGATTTGATCAAGGTCTTCATGGATGGATTTTAAATAATTTTCATCTTGTCTCACCTAAGAAAAATAATTTGGTTACATCATACATACTAGGGATACATGCACTTTAGTAGGGGGATTTAATAGTCTTTGTCTTGCTTTCACAACCAAATTTAAATCACCAACAATCTAGTTAGTTCAGTGGCATTTTTTCACATACCATGTAGGATCTTTGGATTGTAGATTGAGGGGTTCTTCAATGCATTCATCTAAAAATGACTCATCAACCTTTTCATTATTTTTTATTGGATCAGTGGATCTATCATTTACTAGTTGATTATCTTCAAAATTGATATGGTCATCAACTTTAATATTAATGCATTGAAATATCCTCTGTGTATTCTTGTTGTAGCATCTATAATATTTTCTATTCTGATAGAATCTAATAAAAATACCTCTATAATCTGTTGCATTGAGCCTACCAATCTTTTCATCATTCGTTTCAATATAACACTTTCTTCCAAACAATTTGAAATTCTTAACTATAGCAAGTTTTCCCTACCAGAGCTCATATGGAGTTTAATTGTTGTTTGGTTTGAAGTGTGATTTGTTTAGAATTTGCACTATTATGTGAATGGATTCATCCCAAACTATTTTTTGAATATGTATTTCTCCCATCATGGCTCTGTCCAATTGTTGAACAAATCTATTGGCTCTCTTTTCTACACTATTCTACTATCAATTTTATGTTATGGTAAACCACCTTTTGATGCCATGTTGCTTGCAAAAATAATCAAATTATTTTTGAAATAAACTCACCTCCATTAGCAAACTTTATGCACTTGATTTTATATTCCATCTCATTTTTAGCCATGGCAATAAAGTACTTAAAATTTTCAAAGGCTTCTAATTTTTCTCTTAAAAATTCCACCCATATCATTCTGCTGAACTCATCAATGATAAGCATGAAATACAATTTACCTATGGGTTTCTATGTTCTTGAAGGACCACATAAGTCAATATGTAATAATTTCAATAACATTATTAATGTGCTCTCCTTGGACTTGAGTGTTACTTGAATTTGTCTTCTAATCTTATGAGACTTACAAATATAATTTTCTAGATTTGAAAGCTTTGGTAGATCTCTAGCAACATTCTTCTTTCCCAATTCAATAATCTGATCAAAATTTAGATTTATAAGTCTTCGCTATCAAAATATTTGAAAAACAACACATCTTTGTCCACTCTTTTAGGACGTAAACGTTATTGTATTTTCTTATAGCTTCAACTATTATTTCTCTAGTGCCTCCATACTTGATTTGAAATTTTTTAGCTTTGAACACCACATCATAGCCTTGGTCACTCATCTGATACACACTAAGTAAATTATGCTTCAACCAACCAACAAAGGACACTTCCTTGGCTTTACCTCCGCCTTTAGCTATATTCACAACTCCTTTGCCAACAATATTAATAGGTGCATTATTTCCAAAGATTGCATTATCTTTCTAAACTAGATTCCATGACAAAAATTTGCTTTCTTCCCCTGACATGTGTCTCTAAAAACCACTGTCAGGATACTAATGACATCCTTCATTCTAAACATATAAAAAAATAATACAATTATTTGTACTTTCCGTTAATTTCAAGACTTTGGGTTGCTAGCTTCTTTTCCTAATAATTGGATCAAGCATTTTATTTCTGATTTTGCAATCAACTACTCTATGGCCAAAATTCTAATAGACATCACATTGAGTCAAACTGTTCAAAGAAGAGAACAAATTGTTGTATTGGTTTCTGCTCATTCTTTAATTGATAGATTGCTTATTTCGTTGATAAATTCTTCCTCATTTCTTGAGCTATGTAAATGAATTTTTCAGCCTCCAGTTTGCTATATTGTGGCCATAATTTGTGAACGTAAAATAACCTAGAAATATCTCTTCATTCCTGTGATAAAATTCATTTATGAAACCTTACTAGGTTGCGCTCTTGTAAATTCAATTTTCCTCTCTAGTGTTGAATTTCCCTTGTTGAGTCGGATTCAATCTACTGTTTGAATTTCCCCTCTTACTCTATTCTTATTGATTAGTATTTGCTACAAACTACGCTGTGTACTTGATTTTTATCCTTGCTACTATGTTGAAGCATCTCTTGTTGTTGCACTATCCCCATTTTTTCATTCTTGCACAAAGGTAATTTCTTTCTTTCCATTTAAATTAGTTGCTCAGCTTGAATCAACCTCAAATCCAAAATCCCCTTTGTTATCAGGGACTCTCTATGCTTCAAGAAGCCCATTTAATATTTCAAACCTTTTCCATTAATGCTTATTTAGGTTTTCACCTTTTCAAGCTCTTTCCTTAACGAAACAAATTCTCCTTCAAGCATTTCACATGCTTAATTTTTCTCACTTAGATCATGATTTCGACTTTCTTGAATATTCTTAACTTATTTGATTTGTTGGAGCATAGGTTCTATATATTCAACTTTGTCCTTGATCCACAATTATTTTCAAGTTTTATTTTTCTTTCTCAGCCTTTGAATCTCTTTAAGAGCACTGACCAACACGCCTTATAAGTCAACTTCAGTCTCCTCTCCATCAGAGTCAAAAAATTCTACTTTGAGATTATCTATAAGCATGAGAAAAAATTCCTTTGGCATTTTATTATCTCTATCCTCAACTCAAGATTGAATGCCTTCACATTCAGAGGAGCTAGCTTCTTAGGTGTAGAAGATTTTATTTTTATCATTATTTCTATGTTTTTTCAATTTTCTAAACTTCACTCTAAGATCATATTCTTTTTTTTTGTTTCTAGAACACTTGGAAGCATGGTGACCAACTTACCTTTTTACTTCCCTAAGCCTTTCTTAACCTTCCTCACAAACTTAACTTCATGATCATCTGACTCACAACATGAATGATCATGTTCTTCCATGGGATTCTTATCTTCTTTTAAGGATGACTCATTTGATGTTGTCTTACCATTATAAATTCTCATATCATAGGAATTAATAGTACCAAGTAGTTGATCCAAAGAAAGAGCATTCATATATTTCATGTCCTCAATGGTTGTAACTTTAAATTTAATCTCCCAGGGAAAGATCTTAGCAGCTTCTGACCTACTACTAGCTCTTCTAACTTTTCATCAAGACCTATTATAGTGTTCACAAACTCGTCAGCTCTTAGAAAATATTTAGCAATATACGAATCATCATACATATTAAAATACATGAATTGCATTCTAAAACCTTTAACATTGGCTTCCTTTACCTTGTTGTCACCTTCATAGACGTTGTTTATCTTCTCCCATATAGATTATGTAGTAGAGAATTCAATGTTGAAAATGTAGCTAATGTCAGCCTTCATAATGTAATTCAAATGTACTAATGATGTATTTATTATATCCATTATTATTATTTAATTTTTCTAGTAAAAACATGTTCTTCGTAATTTTAGGGTCAATTGAGTCAAAATAAAAAAAAATTCATGTGTAAATGAAATATAATTGAGTCAAAGTCCCATTTGGAATTCTTGTAAAAGAAAAAAAAAAAATATTTTTCAAGTGAAAGAGTAAAAAATGTCACCACAAATACCAAGTCTTCCCTTCTAGACAAGTTGGCCTAAAGGGGCAGTCATTCAACATGTTGGACATGTATAAATACAAGAGAGTTTGACCTCATTTGATCATCCATCCAACACTTATCTTTTGTGCAAGAAGGAGGAATAATTTTAGCAAAATCTGAAGGAGTGAGAGAGAAAAGTCAAAGGAGAGACAAATTTATGTTTTTTGCCCTAGTTTATGTTCACATGTGTTAATGTTTCTAGGCATTTTAGGTGCTACTACAGGCCCAAAATTTTAACGTCCAAAATTTCAGGAGACTACCAGATTTCTGAGATTTTCCCAGCATTAAATTCATTTGACTATGACTTGTTGGAGATAGATTGGAGGAATGTTGACTTGGGGCATTGTGGCCATCTCACCCTTGGTATTGAGTCTTGGATACCTCACTTTGATCTAATTCTATAAGAAGAGGATTTTCTTGGGTTTCCCCCTTGTGGGTTTTTTCTCCGGCTTGGAGCCTAATTTCTTGTTTTCTTTATCTCTTGTGATCTTCTTGTTTTATACATTTTGTTAAATTTTCTTTGAAGAGAATATAAATTTAATAAAATTACACCAAACATTCACAAGTAGTTATCAAGTTGAGAGAAATCTACCCTAATATACAAGTATCCTGGCTTCTCAAAATGGTATCAAGGTTATGGTGAGGAGAAGGAAATTTGAATATCACATCCTATTAGATTATTTATATCATTACAACAATTACATCAAGGTTGAAGAAGACTTTAATATAGGAGTAGTGTTATGGAAACCCTAAGTAGGGCTATAAAGTTAAAGCAAAAGTCCATTATGAAGGAAGATCAAATCTCTAAGGATTGATCTTAGGATACAAGGAGGTGAATAGGCCAAAAATAAAAGACAAGGTTCATAAAAGTCATTGTCATCTTCTCTGATCCAAATTGTCTATGGCATGAAACTTCTATGACAACATATGTGAAGCACCTCTTTTTATATTGAAATATGAAGCCTCCAAGGTACTATTATATCAAAATATAATTCAAATATGAGAGGAAATATGGAAGAATAATTTGGGTTTGTGGCATATATTCTTTAAGGCACAATATGGGTTATGCCAAAAAAGGTTCTAAAGAATATAAGACTCAAGTACAAGTGATACAAATTCATACAAGGAAAGGTATAAAATGAGTTCCTATATACATGTGATACAATCTATGTGGCATATTTCCTAAGATTTCTTGTAGCATAATTAATTGTGCTAAACATGAATTTCAGAGGTACCTAATGACACAAATTCCTAAAGTAGCTTCTTCTATGGGAATCCTATGTTTCAATATTACATAAGTCATAATTAATCCCTTACTCAAGAGGATTAGAACATCCAGGGTTATTTTATTTATGTATCACCCTACTATGTGAATTTTGTGGAAAACATACATGTGTTTCTATTACATGCAAAGGATAGAACTTATATAAAGGTCTAAAATATACTCTCTCTACAAATTTGAGGAAAATAAAATGGAGATATTTGTTATACCTCTAAGACAATTCATTTATGGGGCAACTAAAAATTCACTATATATACATTTCTGAGGCAAGTAGCAAGTGTGACAAGAACAACATAAAAAATTTAGAAGTATAGAAATCATTCAAGGATGACTATGATGAAAGCCACAAGAAAGACAAAACTGTTGTAATACAAAATCAAGAATTCATGATGACACCAAACAATTACATGACAGATGAAATTTATGCAGTACTATAGTTTACAATATTCTCTATAATTATTGAAGGAAGATGAAGTGTACCAATAAAGATTGAAGCCTTTTTTTCTAACTCAAGGTTGAAGGTCAAATTTATGAGAGTTGTATTTATAAAGAAATCAAGGTCTTTCCAACAACTAATGTAAGTGAAGTTCTTCTCTAATCCAAGGCATTCACCAAGATCTGAGATATCCAAGGCATCTGGATTTTTTAGGGTTAATTAATTTAAATAAGTATATCTCGCTTTCTATGGGGACAATCAAGGGGAACTAATTTCAAAATAATATTTCCTCTATATAGTTATACCAAGAATAGGGAAGTTTCTACTAAAACCATAGCCTGAACTTATCTGATTGGTACTATGAAACTACATTGAAAAAATTTCCAAGAAAATGTGATTATATGCAAACTATGAAGGAAAAAATTTATATAAAGGACTAGAGTATTCATTGTAATTTAAGGTTAAAATGGGGACATGCCTATGAAAGGAACCAAAAAATTTGTATGAAACATGAATCTAGTCTTATCCCTCTAAAGGTCGAAGCCTCTGTAAAATATATCTTTATCAAAGATTCAGTTATCAAATATATGATATAGGAATAAGAGTAAAGTATATAGTCTATGGAAGGAACTTAAATCATCATTAGAAGTCTATTCTCCTTGAAGCAATATTATATCTCCTTATAGCAATGAATGTGATAAAAAATATGAAGCTATATGAATCATATCACTTTGACACTAACATGAGTATCAACTATACCATTGAGATTTATATTTGAAAGGAGGATAAATTACACCATGAAGCTCACCTTCGAGAATTGAAAAGTATTGTTAAAAGGGACTAAATATTAAAGAAGTATTTTTTCCTCATTTGTCAAACGTTTGAAGCATATCCGTTGAAGGAATAAGATAAACAAAAACTATAGATAATTCCAAGGAACATATTTCTTCAAAGGCAAGGTAAGACTGAAAAATGTATGTATAAACCTTATTAATTTGTTGCGTATTAATGTAACGATCTCTTGTATGATAGAAATACATCATAAAAGGTCTTGTGTAGACATCACTGTCATGTCAACATTTGAAGTATATTTTTGCATATGTATATTAGGTTTTATGACCAAGGAATGAAATCTCATGCATAGAAGGGTGTTGCAGCTAAGCCAATAGTGTGATTGTAGAATTTTTCGATCCTTGAATGGAAGGTCTCGATGACTACGAATAATCTAGTGTTTCAAAATAGTAGCAAAGGTTTTTTTTTGGAAAACCCTAGGAAAAGAAACCTTGGCTCTTTTGATTGACAAGAATAATATCATACTAATGTGAGGACAAGGCTGATGAAAAGGTACAACATTAGGATGACACCCTATTAAAAAGGATAATTATTCTATACCTACTTTATTTAATTATTACTGTTTCTGTATTTTTATGTACTTTTCCTTTTTTCTTTCATACTCTTCTAAAAAGGGTTTTAGGTGAATAAAAAATCTATCTAAGCTTGAATTATAGATGGAATATTTGGAAGAACGTAGAAAAGAATGAAAACAAGAGGAAAGTAGTTTGAAGTATGCATCAAAGGAATTTGATTAGATGGCAAGAAGTTCACTTAATTTAGCTACAAATAGGGAACTTTAAGATCTTAGATGGATACAATATTAATTTAAGTCTAACATAAAACCTAGAAAAGTTTGTGATCAAAAGATAAGATTACTAATCTAGGGAAAGATAGTGTAACTAGAAGATTTCTAATATTATTGCACTGACATTTGATTGTATTATGTTATGAAGGAGGAAGATGTGAAGGCTTTGAAATAAAATATGAAGACATTTTGTTCCATAAGGAATTTTATGAAGTTATTTTATGACATGTTGATTTCTATATGAATATTTTCAAAAGAAAAGGAAGGTAAAAGCTCATTATGATGTGATGCAAATAGGAAACCAAAAATTAGAATGGATCTCCACAAAATGGACAAGTAGATACTGCATTGATAAATTTTATCTTCATGGAGGAAGATGATTAGTTTTGGAGATAAGCTTAGACTTGCAGATGGTTCCTCCTTGGTTGAGGGATTGAGGATGTCCTCCCTACTATAGAGGGAGAGAGGGTGGACACTATATTCTCTAGGTGTCATTAAAAATCACTAGGAATAACAGTGATAAGCCTACTAAAGGTAGTAGTAGGGAGAATGGTGTACTAGATGAGCATCTAGGGCCGATATTATTTGAGGATTAGTTTCCAAGATAAGAATAGTTCCGAGGATAGATATTCTTTGAGGATAAGATATCAAAGACAAGAATAGTCCTATGAGGACATCTTGATGAACATCTAGATGGGGTATGTGCATATAGAGGCAGTGGGTGTCCAAGTTTTTTCTTCTCAACATTGTGCTCTAATCTAGTGGAGAGATATAGCTTGTTATTCAATCCATTTCTATGTTTGAAAATGTTGGTTATGACGATTCTTATCAACTAGAATCCCTTCTTATGAGAATATTTCAATTTGATATTATATTGTTGTCATTATGAATACCTCCCTAGTGAAAGGGAGTGTTCAAAATGTAACTAGTTTCATCCTTCATAATGTAATTCAAATGTGCTATATGTGTATTTATTATATTCATTGTTTTTATTTTCTATTTCTAGTCAAAACATCTTCTTCGTGATTTCAAGGTCAATTGAGTTGAAATAAAACCTACCATGAGTCAACGAAATGTAATTGACTCAATGTCCCATTTGGAATTATTGTAAAAGAAAAATAAAAATGTTTTTTCATTCAAAGAGTAAAAAATGTCACCAAAAATGCCAAGTTAGTCCTCTTGAACAATTCAGCCTAAGGAAGCATCCATTTGACCTCCTGTACATGTGTAGATACAATGTAGCTCGACCTTATTTGACCATCCATCCATCACTTTGATTTATGCATAAGAAGGAATACCTTCAGTGAAAGTTGAAGGGGAGAGAGAGAGAGAGACAAGTCAAAGGAGAGAGAAATTTTTGTTTTCTACCATAACTTCTATTCACACGTTCAAGTGTTTTGATGTAATTTTTTTGCTACTACATGCGTGAAATTTCAAGGGCTGGAATTTTAGGTGATGACCATATTTCTGATACTTGACTAGTGTTGAATTAAGTTTATTATGAATTATTTGGGATGAATTAGAGGAGGGTTGACCTAGGTCTTTTTGGTAGTCTTCATATTGGTCTTTAGTCTTGGATATCTCGCTTTTACCTGATTCCATAAGAAGAGGATTTTCCTAGGTTTTCTCCCTTGTGGAGTTTTTCCATGGTTTGGAGCCAAAATTCTTGTGTTCTATGTCTCTTTTGATCTTCATGTTTTGTACATTTTGGTAATTCCTTGACGAAGAGAATAAATTTAATAAGAAGACCACAAACATTCAAAGTAATTATCAAGTTAAGAGAAATGTACCCTACTCTAGAAGTATATTTATTTCTGACCAACCTATTACCTTAACTAGCTCTAAGTGAGGAAGTAAAACAAGTAGGGAATTCATAGATTTAACATTACATGTAAATTCCATCTTCTCATATCTAGTAATCAAGGCCTGAGGACTTTGATATTCTTCATTTTTGCATCCCATACATCAACTCAAAGCGATTGCATATAGGTTTTCATTCTAACTTTACAAAACACATACTTTGTTCCATTCAACATTGGTGACCTATTGGTGTATCCTCTTTCTTGCTTTTCCATGGTTCTTGATATTTGTTCCATATATTAAACTAATATGATGTGCACTGGTTGCTCTAATAGAAATTGTTAGGAACTAGGAAAACACAAAGATGGGGTGTGAATCAGTATTGTAGGAATTTTAAATTTTTCTTTCACTAGTAAAAAATACTAGGACACCAATAAAAACTTTAGAAACAATTGATATGAGAATCACAATAATAAACATAAGAAGCATGAATAGAACACATGAATTCTTCAAATTTCTCTTCAATTAATTCCATAAACACAAGCTTCTACTTGTTGTTATAAAGTTCTTTGGCTACAACTGAAAGGAGTTATAACCCCTAGTTCATCAACTACCACTGAAAGGAGTTTCAACCCGTATTTTATTTACCAGAAACTACTGGAAGGAGCTACAACCCCTAAACTTCAAGCTACCACTTGCTTGACCTCAATAATTTGTGTTTCATAATATTTTCAAATTCAAATAGTGAAGGCTTATTCCATTCATAAACAAATAAGTTTCTCACCTCATTCACTCACCCTAAACACCATAAAATCACCCTTAGCAATATCTTATTGTTTATCAATTGAACAACATCCACCTCTAAACAATAATTGAACAACCAACACAAAAACACAACTTACAAATTTGGTTATGCTTATGTTGAAATTAGGTTTTATATTTTTCATTCTTGGACATTAGTTAAATTGCACTTAAATTTCACTTAACAGAAGTTTTGATCAAATTAACTATTTATTTTTTTCTTTTCGAATGTTGTCTTGATGCGTACAATAAGTCCTCAATATCTTATTGATTGTAAGATAGTCAAGGAATTGAATTGCTTCCTATATCCAGCACCAGAGTGTCAGGTGATGGTTGCAAGAGGAGGAGCCATAAATTGTTGTGGAAAGTTCCATAATACCAAGCTATCCATGGGAGAATATGTATTGAATACCCCAATGCTTTCCATTCCAATGGGTGGTGTTGATGTTTTACTAGGAGTTTAATGGCTACAATCTTTGGGTACGATAGCTTTTAATTTTCAGGAAATTTTCTTGAATTTTTTTTGGGAAGGAAAGGAATTTGAATTGAGGGGTATCGAAGGAAAACCTGGAAAGTTAATCAACTCTAATAGCATGACAAAGCTTCTAAATAAAGAACAATGGGGTGTAATTGCACAATTATGTTCACTAGAGGATACCACATCGAAATCATGTATTTCTCCGGATCTCCAAAATATTTTGGACAATCATTCCAAGGTATTTGAGACTCCGAAAGGCCTATCACCTATTCATGATCATGATCATTATATTCATTTGATTCCATGAAGTGTTCCTCCAAACACCAGGCCTTACATATATCCATATGCCCAAAGGAGTGGGAACTCATTCAAAAGGTGCAGAAGATCCTAGTTCAAATAGTATTATGAGAACTTGACAAGGAAGGAAAAATCATATTGGAACCCGAAGCAATAACAGAACCGAGAAATTGAAAGCTATGAAATAGATCAATTTCAGAGTATCTCATCAAGTGGGATAACTTACCCACTGAAGATTCCACATGGGAGGACAAGAATTTATACAAAAGAATCAAGAATTACTCAAGCGTTGAGGGCAACACTTTTTGAAGTAGAGGGGCATGTTATGTCCCTATACTACTAGTGTAACCCCTTATTGTTATTAGTACAACCCCCTTATTATATTGATGTGCCCATGTAGTCCCCATATTGTTATTATTATGCCCCATAGAAGCCCATTATTGTTATTATTGTGCCCTTACGTTATTATTATTATGTCGGCTCTGATTATATTATGACCCCTTAGACTCTTATATATAGCAAGGAGGTCCTGTCATTTGTATCATCTAAGAATTGTTCATTTTTGTAATGTAAAGGAGTTTGCCCCATCGAAGAGGATTATTTCTAAGGCGTTGATCAATCTTTTCTATGTTTTTGTGAGCTAGTTTCATAACATCTGTCATGTCCTTAGGGTACTATTTGATCCTAGCTCCCTAATCCAACACCTGCTTCTATATCTTCCGGGGAACATCCTCTATGGTGAGCTATGTGTTTGGTCCCCCAATGTTGTCAGCCACAACCAACCACCATTTGTTCTTCAGTCTATGTCCTCCTTCAAATTCACCTCATGCCCTATCACCCTATGACTTAGACTTTTCACTGTATTTGGAACTTTTGGGGAAGGTCTTCTAGGGTGAGTTATCCAGTGGGGCTTCAGCGCACCAATCAATGCTTATTTTTCCTTATACATCACTTGTGCACATATTCCCTATGCTTTGTCATCCCAAGATTTTCACCTTTCACCTATGTCAGGTCCCTATAATACTATTGATTCCCCCATTACTATTGTCATTGTAGCCCTTATTGTTATTATTGTGCCCATGTTGGCCACATATCATTATTAGTGTGCCCCATATAAGCCCACTATTGTTATTTTTGTGCCCTTATATTATTATTGTTATGTCGACTTTGATTATATTGTCACCCTTAGACTCCTATATATAGAAAGGAGGTTTAGTCATTTGTATCATACAATAATAGTTCATTTGTGTAATGTAAATGAATTTTCCCCCTCAAAGAAGCTGATTTTGAAGTCATTGATCTATGTTAGGATATTCTGACACATAGGAAATAGTTAAGTATAACTTGGTCTAGTGTAGAGTTAGGTAAAGTGTGTTTCTTTAATATGTACTTTTGTAACTTACAATCTAAAGGTCACGATATGTAGTGATCAGACGGTTCATTCTCTCCTCAGTATTACCGACACTTGATCTATGGCTTAACACCCGATTGGTCCATGATCTCTATTTATAGAGAGTGGACGGTCATTTGTAGGGTAACATCTCATGAGAGAAGATTATGTAAATTTTCATTCTTTTACTAATAAATTGCCTGAGGTGGCCGCGTTGGCTCAGGCCATGGACTGTTTCCCTCTTTGAGGGTTTTAACCACGTCAACAACACTGGTGTATTGATCTGTGATCTATTTGTCAATGGTGTCCTTTGGTGTTCTATCTGAGGAACTTACCCTGAAAATTCCTATATGGTATCAGAGCCATTCGAGGGCCGCGTCCATTGGTGATCCAAATTTGAAGCTGGTAGAACTGCATCTGACTATCATTTCCTAGATCTACTGTTACTGACAGCTTTCAGGGTGAAAGGACTGATCTATTGTGTTAGAAGCATCTGTTCCAGTGAGGAACCCATTTCATTTGACTTGAAAAGGTTTTCGGTAGCCCTAGCTACGTCATTTTTAAGATCTGGAGGTATACAATGTTTATTTGCAGTTTTTAGTTAGTTTCTCTCTGTTTATTTTAGTTTATTTAGCTCTTTGTTTTATTTACTACGAGATCTATACCTTTCATTTCTGCATATGCTCTTTGCCCCGTGACTTTATTTGATCTAGGTAGATCAGAAATAAAAAGGAAGGATTTTTCTCATTCGTATGCTCTTTTCCGTCGTGCCTTAGTGTGATCTCGGTAAATCAGAAACATTGAGGAAAATATTTAGTTTCCGTCTAAAGCTAACTTCAAGTCACAAGGTTTTTTTTTTTGCATGTCTGTGTTGGGTTTTGTGTTTTTTGTTTTGTAGGCAAAAAAGAGCTCTCTCAAGTAAGCACACACCCCAAAGCTTCAATGACAAAAAAAAAGAAAACCCTTCCGCTTTTCGAAAAATTAATAACCTTTTAATCTAGCTCACTTGGTCCAAAGCTACTTTATGACAATAGAGGTCTTGAGTTCAAGTCTTTTTGTTTTTTGAGCTAATTAGATTAAGTTTGGAAAAGGGGCAGTTTTATTTTTTAAATATAACATTATCATTCATTTGCGCACATTCCCACACTTCGTCAACATCTTCAACAACTTTTCTTCAAAAAGCCATAACTTCTTCATGAAAAAGTTGTTTTCAGAGCCTTTTTTTTGTATCAACCTAATTTTTTGAGATATTTCCATCAGAACCCTTAGCTTTAGCATCTATAGCTTTAGTTTCTATTATAATGGAAAGTCCATGCCAAGTTATTCTTGACAGCACCAACTACTTCCAATGGTGGTGCTACATTGTGGATTTACTTAGATGTAAAGGTCTTTACCGAATAGCCTCAGACCAAGAAACCAAACCAAAAGATGAAGATAAGGTAGACAAATGAGAAAATAGGCAAGATCAAGCACGTGGGTTGATAGGGATGTCTATTTCTCTAGACCTTAGATTCCATATCACAAATCTTGATACTCCTAATGAAGCAATGAAACAGATCACTAAAGTTTTTGGAATTAAAAATGAACTTAGAGCCCATCAACTCAAAAATGAGTTGCTTACATTGGACCCTAATAATTTTTCTTCCATTGAAGATTTTTTGTCTAAGTTCAAGACCCTTAGACTTCTCTTGGAAGTTTTTAAGGCTAAGAAAGAAGATGGTAACCTTATCTATTCCATTCTTACTAAGTTGGGACCAGCCTACTCTGTGTTTGTTTCCACCTTCCATTCTACAAGAGAAGCCTTCATTTCTCAAGGACAAGACTACAAGTCCCCTTCCTTTGATGCCTTTTGTGATTCTTTAATAAGAGAATGAGAAAAAAATCTTACATCTTGGTCTTCTTAATCTTGGAAACTCTTCTAAGAAAGCCTTAGTCGCCCAACAACAACCAAATGCAAAGAATCCTAAGAAGTCGTATCCTAGAAAGAATGGTCCTAAACCGAAGAAGGGAAGTAAGGCATTTTAGTCTCAAAATGAAAAATCATTTCAGCAAAATGATGAGGAAAATAAAAAAAAAGGGAGGAAGACTTATATACATTGCCACTTTTGTAATAGAGATGGCCACTTAGAATCCAAATGCTTTAAGAAGATGGAGTCCTTGGAAGCAGTAATGAAGAAGCATAACATCCATTTGGAGCACTTAACAACTTCAACTTAATCTTTAGGAATAACACTTTCTACATGTGGTTTTCAAGCATATCGGTCTGGATATGCACTAAATATATCTTCTTATTCTCATTCTCATGAGTGGCTCATTGATTCTGGAGCTTCTTATCACATGGCCAAAATCAAAGCCATGTTTTCTTCTTTAAATGATTGTAACATAAAAAATACATATGTTGGTGATGATAGATATCTTAGTGTTGTAGGGACTGGAACTGTTCATATAGACAATGGTCAATTCAATGATGTATTATGTGTTCCAACCTTATCCTGCAACCTTCTATTTGTATATCAGATAACTCATTCAAGTGAAGGTAAAATCATTGGATTTCTACCTCATGATGTTGTAATTAAGGACTTAAGAGATCATAGACAGATTTTAGTTACTGACATTGCTAATGATTCTACAAGGTTGTATAAGTTTAAGAACCTTTTGTCATCAAATCTTCCTTCGGTATTTGTTGCTCATAATGATGAAGCGAGAAAACTTTGGCATGAGCGATTTGGTCACTTAAACTATCGCTTCCTTCAGAATCTATGTAAATAAAATATGGTTACAGGTCTTCCAATGGTATCTTGTAGAGATGGTGTTTGTTTTGGATGTGTACTCAGAAAACATCATCGGCATAGTTTTGAAAAATGTGTCTCTTGGCACGCCTCAACCCCTTTACAACTTGTGCATAGTGACTTATGTGGTCCACTTCCAGTTGTTTCATTCTCTAGCTACAAGTATTTCTTAACTTTCATTGATGATTTCTATAGATGCACTTGGGTATACTTCTTAAAACTCAAGAGTGAAGTATTTAACATGTTCTTGGCTTTTGAGGCCTTTGTTGAAAAAAATCTGGACATCAAATTCTTAAGCTAAGTTTTGATAATGGAGGAGAATATGTTGACAACAAATTCATCAACGTTTGCACTGAGAATGGAATTCAAATGTGACATACTGTTCCATATACTCCACAACAAAATGGTGTAGGTGAAAGGAAAAATAGCGCCTTAAAGGAAATGGCTAATTGTATGCTTCAATCTAAAGGACCTGGTCTTAATTTTTGGGTAGAAGCAATTAACTATGCAAATTACATAATAAATTGCACTCCTACTAAGGTTTTAAAGAATACCACTCCAGAAGAAGCATGGAGCTCAATTAAACCAGATGTAAGTCACTTTCATGTTTTCGGAGGTGAAGCATGGGCCCATATTCCAAATGAGAAACATAAAGCTTTAGAACCTAAGAGTGAAAATTTTATTTTTGTTGGATATTCCGAAGATGTCAAAGGATACAGACTTATTCCACTTAAGTCCAAAAATGTTATCATTAGAAGAGATGTAAAGTTTGCTGAAAATATATCGGCCTACGAGCCTAGCAGGGAAAATTTTAAGAACCCCCCCTAAATTTATAAATATAATAAATGGGCGAATCTCCATGGTATATAGGAAAAATGAAAGGCGATTTTATCAATAATATAATATGTATATATAATTTTTTGGCGAATCTCTCACCAGGCATGGCGAATATTTTACTCAATTATAAAATCTTGTAAGATCTTGGCGAGTCTTTCACTAAATAATAAAACTTTGTAAAGTCCTAGTGAATCTTAGCTTAGGCTACATGCTGGTTTAATTCTGCCATTTAAATAGGCTACATTCCAGGTGAATACCATGGGTCAATACCATGGGTCAATACCATGTGCCATTTTGGTGAATACCATGGGTCAATACCATGTGTCATTTTTATTTTTATTAATTCTAATATTAGGGTTAATAACCCATTTTTTTTGAGTGTTCGTAAATATAAGGTGAATTATGGAGTAAATATAAAAAAATGTTTTATTTGTTTACCATACCTCTCGTTTATTTATATTTTTATTAATTTACCATACCTCTTTTACAAATATGGTATTTGGCCCATAAGATTCACTTAAATAAAATCTCTTCCTTGAGCCTTCATAAATAAAACGAGGGTTATGGACTAAATATAAAAAGAGGTTTTATTTATTTACGATACGTCTTGTTTATTTATATTTTTATTTATTTACCATACCTCCACTTTACTTATATTTTTATTTGTTTACACCCTTACATGTATATAAGGTGACTTATGGAGTAAATATAAAAAATGCTTTATTTATTTACCATACCTCTCATTTATTTATATTTTTATTAATTTACCATACCTCTTTTATAAATATGGTATTTGGCCCATAGGATTCAATTAAATAAAACCTATTCTTGAAAATGGGCGAATGGATTCACTTAAATAAAACCTATTCTTGAAAATGGGCGAATGGAAGGTTGTAAGTCCTAATTTCAAGGGCTAAATTTACCTTTTTTACCCTCTCCCTTAAAATAAGGTGGGCTATTTGAGGTGATTTGTAAAAATGTACTATGATACAAAATATTCGCCCACTAAAAATTTAAAACCCCTTAATTTCGCCAAAGGGCGAACATTCGCCCCTAAAATTATCCTTGGAGCCTAGTTTGGTGGATGTGCCACCTCTCTCTATCCCTTCTACTTCTGAAAATATTTCTTCTTCAAATGATGACAATGACGATGAAAATCCTCCCCCCCACCTTCTCAGGATCCCCCTTCAGCTCCTCAGCCTCCAAAATGGGTCTGTGGTACTCAAGATGTTGTAGGTGCTCTTATCAGTGATCCTACAGATCAACGACGTACATGTTCTCAGTTTGATAGAGCCTCTTCTTTACTAGCTCAAGCTTCAACTAATTATGATCCTAACACCTTTACAGAAGCTTCAAGCCATCCAAATTGGGACGCAACTATGAATGAAGAATATCATTCATTATTGGCAAATGATACATGGGATCTTGTCCCCTTCCAAAGGGACGAAAACTTGTTAGATGCAAATGGGTTTACAGAACCAAGTATGGACTAGATGGAAAAGTTGATAAACATAAAGCTCGTCTTGTTGCTAAGGGTTTTTCAAAAGTTGAAGGCATTGACTATACTGAAACCTTCTCCCCTATTGCCAAAATGAACTCTATCTGCGTTGTTCTTTCCCTTGCTGCCTCTTTCAAATGGGAAGTCCATTAGATGGATGTTAAATCTGCCTTCTTGCATGGGAACTTGCATGAAGAAATCTATATGGAAAAATCTACTAGCTTTATATAAACAGACTCCAGCCTTGTATGTTAGCTTAAGAAATCCCTTTATGGTCTCAAGCAAGCCCCTTAGGCTTGGTATGCCAAAATGGATAGCCTTCTTTTAGAAACTGGATTTTCTAGGTGTCATTTTGACAATATTGTCTACACAAAGAATGTGGGCAAGTCTCTTATCATTCTCGTTCTTTACATTGATGATCTTATCCTTACTGGTACTGATCCCAACCTTATAAACCATGTGAAGTACAGCCTTAAAAAGAAGTTTGAAATGACAAACTTAGGACACTTTCATTATTTTCTTGGTCTTCAAGCCTTGCAATCCAAGGAATGTATTTCCCTTTCCCAGTCCAAGTATGCATGTGTTCTTCTATGTCATTTTCACATGGAAAACTGTAAGCCAGTCCCTTCTCTCTTCCAGTTTGGAGCTAAACTTTCAGTCACTTGTACTACCGCTGAAGTTGATGCTACCTTATACCGTCAACTTGTAGGGAAAAATTTATATCTAACCCATACTCATCCTAAACTGTCCTTTGTTGTTGGCCTTATTGGTCTGTTTATGCAAAACCCACATGAAATTCATTGGAAAGCATCTGAAAGAATACTTCATTATGTTTGAGGCACAATTCATTTTCATATTCATTACGGTGCAAAAGCATCTCCTCTATTGGTTGGTTTCATTGATTTTGATTGGGTTGGTGACCCTGATGATTAGAAGTCTACTCCAAGTCATGTGTTGACTCTTGGTTCAAGACCTATCACATGGGCTTGCAAGAAATAAAGTGCCATTTCTCTTTCTTCAGCAAGAAGCAAAGTATCGTGGTGCCGTAGAAGCTAGTAAGGAAGCCCTGTGGATTCGTCGGATCTTGTCAGATTTTGGCTTTCAGCAGCATCATCTGTCTACACTTTGGTTTGATAATAAAAGTGCCATTAAACTATGCAAAGATCCAGTCCAACATCAACACAACAAACACATTGAACTGCACATGCATTTCATCAGAAAGCTCATTCATGACCATGTTCTTGAAGTCCAATATTGTTCAACAGATGATCAAGTTGTAGACATCTTTACAAAGGCTCTCACAGAGGTGAGGTTTACTATACTTCAATTTATGGTTGGAGTTAAGGAAGTTGTCACTAAGGGGGGATAAGCTCTAATGCCTCCTTCCTTCTCTTATTGTGTCATATTTGTACATCCTTCAATCCTATCCCAAGTTGTTCTTGAGGGGGGATGTTAGGATATTCCGACACATAAGAAATAGTTAAGTATAACTTGGTCTAGCGTAGAGTTAGGTAAAATGTGTTTCTTTACTATGTACTTTTGTAACTTACAATATGATAGTTACGATATGTAGTGATCCGACAGTTCATTCTATCCTCAGTATTACTGACACCTGATCCATGGCTTAACACCCGATTGGTCCATGATCTCTATTTAAAGAGCATGGAGGGTCATTTGTAGCGTAACTGTTCATGAGAGAAGCTTATGTAAATTTTCATTCTTTTATTAATAAATTTCCTGAAGTGGTTGCGTTGGCTCAGTTCGTGGATTGTTTCCCTCTTTGAGGGTTTTAAAAACGCCAACAATACTGGTGTATTGATCTGTGATTTGTTTGTGAGCGGTGTCCTTTGGTGTTCTGTCTAAGGAACTTACCCTGTAAATTCCTACAATCTATCTTTTCTATGTTTTTGTGAGTTGGTTCATAACATTTCGTATCAGGGCTTTGGATTCTAGTGTTTTTCTGCTCCAAATAGGTCATCTTGGAATTCTTGCTATAAAATTGTTTCCGTGATGTTTCAAAAGCTAAAAAAAACCCAGTTGATAATAAATCTTGATGATCCTTGGGTCCAAATTTCAGATCTTGTGTCGCTATGGTTGCAGAGATATTATCTAGGGAAGTTAGGGTTTTTGCAGACTCCCGAATTACATCCCAAATAGGTGACCTTGGGAAAATCATCATAACCTTCTCTCTTGATATCAGATTGAAATTTCATAAATGTTATAGAAATACCACAGAATGTAGTTTTTTATTCATCATTTTCAGGTCCGAAGGTTGAAATGGTGACACATGGCACTTCGCACAAGTTTGCTCTATTGAAAAAGTGTATAATCAGGTCACCTTGGGAGATCTGGTATAGCCCTTTCTTGGAGAATCCAATTTCGATCAGACTGGTGGCATTGGAAATAGGACTTAGAGGGTTACCATGTTTTATAATTTCAGACCTTGGAGATATGAAATTTCAGAGGTAGACCAGATTCAATGTAGAGCTCCTACAATGTAAAAAAAGGTGTGTAGTTTTTTTTTTTTAATTTTGCATAAGTTTGGTCTTAAGAATTAGTTGAAGGATTTCAAAGGGCATAGTAAAGAATAATTATCATTAATTGATTCCCCGAAGAAACAAAATGGAAACACCTAGAAAGAAACCTAAATTCTCTAGGACGACTCATGAAGAAGAGGAAGAAATGCAACATGATATATCAAAATTATGAGACCAAGTGCAACAAATTCACTCTCACAAAAAGTAGTAGAAGCTAACATGGATGGTTTAAAGAAAGGCAAAGAAGCTAAGACCGATGGCATGGTAGCTGTGGAGCTATAAAAAGGGTCTCTTTCACCTCTAATTACCTCACATTAGTTGTCAATCCAGGAACACTGTGTTATTTCAAAGAGTGTCTCAGTCTGAGGCTATCATTTGCCAGAGTAATGCTAGTAGTACAGTGTTCAGAAATACAAGAGTAAACGGATGCTTGTTTACAACAAACTACTTCAAATGATTAAACTACACATTCAGAAAGCTAAGCAATTTATCAGTCAAGGGTTCAGTAGGACTAACTCATCCCTTTGTAAACTGATGGAACTAAGGTAAATCAGAGAACAGATCGTGGATCTGGGAGCCTGGCAGTAAATGTCAGTGCTCACTACAGCCCTGGATCATTCTTCACACCAAAATAACAAAGAACATGAAATAGAATGACAGATATGAAATGGAACAACGAAATAAGAAATGGAACGGAAAATCTGAAATGGAACAGCAAACCTGAAATAGAACAGTAAATCTGAAATAGAACAACAAACAAGAAACTGTAATAGCAACTATGTCTAGCAAGCAGTGACACCTTAGTCTACAAGATCAAATGCACGAATCGTGACCTACAGGAATCAAACGGAAATCCTTCACCCTAAAGGACGAATTGAACAACACACCAAAATGGAACAGCTCTGATTAATGATGAATTATAGAACAGAACTTCAAAACCATATATGCACATGGCACACCTTAATAGTAACCCAATCTTGGTAAACCAATTTTCACTCTCAGCTATAAAAGATTACGACTGCATTTTAGAATGGAATATCAATGTATATAGATCCAACAATCGCAAAGAACATAATCTCTAAGATAAATTCCGTAATAAGTGCACAACACAGAGGCTCTGTAATTAAATAGCAACAATATTTTGTAAAGACTGACAGTATTATATTAACACTTATAAGAACAGTGATACGTTGCAGAATCAATGCAATAGTTTTGTCTTAGTAAAGTAAACATAACATAGCATGTGATGTAAACTAACAAAACGCATCAGATTACCAAATAATGCTGATAAGAAAACCACACATAAACCAAACGTAATAGAGTACAGGAGCAAGTGTCCTCTAGGGCCAGGCCCTTAGCCTCCAGGGGTACACTGCTTGAAGTTATTCCAGACTCAGAGATGAAATAGTAACCAAGTTTGTATTAATGCATAAAGCAAAATTACAATAGATCGGTTCTTAACGAGACTCGATGATCAAAGTTTTGATCTTAAAGGAAATTGCATAAAACATAACCAACCCCTCTCGAGCTAAGAGTACTGCCCCTTTTATAAGGGTGAAGGTGGAGATATCTAAGTGCAGAAATAGATAAAACAACGATCCCTCAGGATCAAGGATCCTGAGGGATTCGCCGAACCGTTAGTCCTCAGTCATCTCTTTCCTTTCCTGTGCCGAGCCAATATCTCCACTTCCTTTCCAGGGCTGATTCGCTTTGATTTGCTTTGCCTTGTTTGCATACAGTCTCCCGTCAAAGGGACAGCGGTTAACCCGTCCTTGTCCTTTCCTTTGGAATGGAAAATTCTCGTTTTTCCTCCTTCCTGCATAAGGAAATGACAATTGTCAATGTTTTCATATTGCATATTAATCTCACATGTTTTATTGTAATCCGTTATCATTTTCTGAGTTCATGATGCAAAAAGGTTTGTAAGTTTTAATGAAAATATGCTAAAATAATTACCAAAAACATACCTTCTTTAATACTCCACACACCCCCTTGCTTACCCTTTTTCATGCCCTCATGAAAACAATGTAGTTGACGTGTAAGGCAGTGAGTGAGTAGGTTGGAGATGGAATCTCATGTGAAGGCCTATAGCCATGATGCATAACTAGGTGTTCAAAGAAACGGCCTGTCTGACCCTCAGGCATCTCATACAGGGCTTGGTATCCGGGTATAGGGTGCCAAATAATTGGACTCCGGAACCTATATCCTAACTAGGATGGCCCTGCCCTCGAAATGACTTCTCCATAGAGGTGCAAGCGGTTGGTGGCTAATTTAAAATTTTCATACTTAAATGGTTCCCTGAGCTGGATATTCGGATTAGAGATTTAATACCGAAATTTAGCTGCATCAATGGCAGGGTCTTTGATAGTGAAAAGGTATTCTAATCCCTGTCGAATGCTTGCCTCATGCATGGGTCCTAATGCGTCAATTACACCTGTAGTCTTCTGCGGTTTCTATGTTTTCTCCATAACTGTACTGGATCCCTAGGCTCAGCTCTTATCCACAAATCTAATCCGTTTTCTTGTCTTTGGAAAGCATTATAGGCTTTAAGCCATTTAATTTGATTAACCCCAAATGAAATAAATGCCTGTAATTGGATATCCCCAACAAAAGAGCCAGGGTTCAGGTCGGTCTCCTGGTCTAATACAAGGTTATGCAAATAAAACTCATGCAGTAGGCTCTGAACTTTTACCCCGTAGTGTTTACAGTAGTTTATAAAATCATCGATGGTGTTAATTTGTATGGGAGCACTTGCTTTAATAGCCTTTATTTTCAATTGCAAATATCGTTCGATTAAAAACAAGGCATAACTCTTAGCAGGGGCTCTACATGCTAGGATGTCATTGTATAAGGAACATAAGGTATCCAACTGCTTGATAACTATATCTAACCTACGAGTTACGTTCGCGACCTTTTCTTCTTCCCTTCGCCACCCTTCAAAGTCTTGGGTTTCGAATAGATTCACGTTCCTAAGCTGTTGCTGTAGCTCTTCATACTTTTCTCGAGGACCGTTTGCTCTCTAAGCTTTTCTGCTGCTTACTAAGCTTGCTTCAAACCTTTTCGTAGGGTGACCGTTTTTGGATCTCTTTTCCTTGAGGCAGTGGAGGCCGGGAGTTTTACCTGAATTTTCCTATTGCGTTGTTTTGAGTTCATGACTCTTATCACTCCCGAAGGTGGTGTCTCTGTCTGAATTTCCTTATCATGGGTCAACATCTCATCCATTTCTATCTTAATGTGGATATCAGTCCATTGCTATTCCTTTTCAATTGGAACAACAGTCTGCTTCCCAGCATCATTTGGAACAGCAGCCTGGTTTTCGACAGGGTTTTGAACAGCAGGATAGACTATGGTCCTCCGCCCCTTTGTCTTGATGGGTTTTACTAGAGTGGTTGCATTTTTCCTTCCCGAAGTCCTTTTTACCCTTTGCCTCGCTTTCAGAATCCTAATCTGCTAGTGGAGCTGGACTATTATATTCAGTAATCTCTGCTATTCCTTTCGCAATTGCTTAATTTCCTGAATTTCCTTAAAAGGAACAACAGGTTGTTCACTGCGGCCTGGACTATGACTAACTTCCTGATTTTCTCTCTAGGGTTCTTCTTCATTTCTCTGCTCTGGTTGCTCTGGGGCAAGAACCCTAACTGGTTTTGTTATTTCTTGGGTGACCTCCTTTTTTGCCCCCGTTTCCTCCGGAATTTCTTCTGGTGTCTTCTGGCTAGGAACGGATTGTTCCTTTTCAGCATCTCCTATCATGTTTTCATCATGAACAGACAGATTCTCTTCTTTTGCCTCCTTTGCATGTGATTCTACAGGTGCATTTTCCTCCTGAGCAGAGTGTTCTTTTGGTTCCTCTTCAGCATGGAGGTCTGTTGGGCTGGAAGATTGGCCATATTCGCCCATATTGGTCAAAACTTTGGCCAATTCCTCTTCTCTCAATGGATCCTGCAATGGGATGCCTTCCTGCTGTCCCGTTTCCTCCTCCTACTCAGATTGCTCGGCTTCTTCCTCATTTTCTCCTTTTTCAGATTGCTCGGCTTCTTCTTATTTTTCTCCTTCCTCTTCTTCCTGCAATCCTTTCTCATCGTCTTCCCCTTCTAATCGTGGGGGTTTCTCGTCTTCTCTTTCTATCGGCTGGTTGGTGTTTCCTTGGGGCTTCTCCAGCCTCCCTCGTAGCCGTGCTAGCAGGACCGATTTCTTGCATTTTTCTAGATGCTCAAGTGTACTGTGGCATGTTTACGTTTTGGGGATGGTGCGGTCAATCCTCCATTTATCATGGCGATTAGCTCTTCCCGCCTACTCTGCTGCTAGGTAAGGCTATGGATGACTATTAATCGAATAAACCCATGATGACTAACAACTGACTCTACATGCTGTGCCTTTTTTATGCTCTGTGCAACGTCATGAAGTAATGAATTCAAAATGAAGGTAAATTTACAGATCATTTTTGTTTTAACATAGCTAAAAGTTTAAGGTGTCGTGGTCTTACCACATCTTTTCTTCCTTCACAGGTAATGTAGATTTGAATGGTCCTTGCCAATTCGCCCACGGTTCTCCTAGTGCTGCTGGAAGAACCCCCTTTCCTCTAATTGTCAGGCTCTGGCCTTCCTCCTGGAAGGTTTCTATAATCTTCTGAAATCTATCCTTCTTTAGCGTCCATACAGGCCCAGTGGCTGGCAGTCCCGAGACCTCTGCGATTATGTCATCGGTGACTGCTATGTGTTTCCCCCTCACTGTGGAGTGATCCTCTTGCAAGTTATGCAAGAATTCAATTGCTACCGTCTCGTTGGATTCCTATAAGCAATTGTATTCCTGTAAGTGATTGAGATAAGTTAGTCACCCGTCTCTTGCCAGGATTTCTCGTGCAGCATCAGAGACTGTTGACACCAGCGGTTCTCTTCGAATCGATCTCCCTCCCATGTTTATGGTTTTGCTGTGAAATCTCATAATTTTGACAATGGAATGGTAGTTGTTCACGCTGTTAGAAACACAGAGAGGCTGATGGACGCGAGAATTGCTCAAAGTCTAATGCTGCAAGATATACAATGGAAATGGCTTAGGAACAGCAAGGCATGCAAAGAATAAAAAATAGTATACCATTGAGCCGTGCTAATCCTAAATATTCAGTTTCTCGAATAGCGGTCTAACACGTCATCCAAGGAATGATGACGTTAGCCTCCCCCCCCCCCCAGCAATGTGATAGGCCATCCCGTCCGTCAAATAAAGGAGCAGTGTGCTAGTCTGTTCTGAAGCAGAGTCATAAAGGAACAGCGTATGGCAATATTCCATGTTCACAAAGGTAGCAGATTAGCGAAATTGAGGTGTCAAGTTGGATCGCTTAATACGTAAGAGACTGTTGTGATATGATGCGAGGCTGGGAGGATAGGACATCTGTCACATACCGATTCTTATGTGGTCATTGTCAACTGCTCTATCATGATTGGTGATAATAGATTTACATGCGTTGTATGGTTCGGAAAATAATATGCATTCGTCTTATGTGATTGATTACTAAGGCATAAGAACCATAAGGGTGGTAAGAACTACCTATTGGTGTAAATAATGTTACTTCAATACCATTAACAGTGCTCTGCTACCGACAGGTGTCCATAACCTTGGCAGAGTTGTTTATTTCACCCATGGAACCATGATCCTTTTTGTATGCTTAGGAAGTGCTGTGTGATGTCAAAATGTAGGCCATTATGTTGGCTTGGTGACCAGCTAGCCATAATGGCATTCACGAGGAAGGAGCGAAAGGTGGGCAGGCTGGCTCGTGATGGGACCTCCTGTTCCAAGGGTTCTTTATTTGATATACCTTTTGGACCATATCCCTGGTGTGGTGGCCATTGTGGGAATGCCACTTTGCTTTCGTCCTTATGATCATGGTAGGCTGGCTCTTGATGAGACCCCCTATCCTGCATTTGACAACTTATATGTCATTAAGACATCATTGTTTGGAGCAGAGAGATGGCTAGGGTTTGGAGACGAGGGTTCCGGGCGGAACCTCGCTCAGGTCATGGCTAAGAATCTGCAGACAGTTTGCGCGTACAGGTGCAGGTGCAGGAAGGCACCTTTCGCTTTTGACTGGCAGCTGGAGGTTGGTATCCGATCTGCCACAGCGATTTTTTGTCAAAAGATAATACTTTTCTTTGAAGCTGCAGTTTCCGTTTTCTTTGTTTTCAAGACTCTAGGGTAAGGGCGCCCGACTTTCTGTCTGCTTGCTGTCGCTTTCTCCGCATCGACCCTCCAAACCATGGTTAACCCGAACGAGTTGGTAGACTTAGACCCTGAGCTGGAGGATATCCTCTCAATGTGGGGAAAGGATCCCACAGTTCAAAATGTGGAGCAATATTTTGGAGCTTTTGAGCAGTCGAGTCTGGAGCTTCCTTCTCAGGAGTTAAAACCCTCGTTTCTAATTCAAAGCAGTGACCCGGGCAGAGAAATCAACAGGTCTCGAAACCAGGTCTCTTTCAAGCCGGCGGATAGGGAGGCTGTGATAGATGGGCCGTCATTAGGCGCTCTCTTACCTGAGAACAAGGGCAATCTTGGGTCTAAACGACACTTTTCTTTGAAGGGTTTTGAGGATACTGCAAATTTGGGGCTTTCCTATGGTCTTGGTAAAGCTAGGGTTTCTGGCGGGGTCTCTCCATTATCCAGGGTTTTGTTGCCGAAGGTCACCCCTTACTCAAAAGAAACAACAGTTGAAGGCACCGATGGTCATGTCGTCAACAATGCGGGAGAGTCGAGGGGCTTCGATGACGCGAATAATGGCCATCACTCTACTAGGAGCCCTGCTCAAGATTTTTCGACCCCTGTTCAAACAGAGCAAGAGGTAGATATCCTCGCGAACTTAAACCAGGAGGGCCCAGAATGGATTGGTGGTGCCGGGGAAAACAGGGTTTCTGCTGAAGATTCAAGGAAGAAAGGTGAGAAACGAAAACCCCAAAGGCCGATTGGCTCTCAGGAGATTGAGGGAAATCTAGTTCTAGGCATGGAAGTTTCTATTGAAGAATCTTTAGAAGTTGCAGAAAGTACCCTTGTGGGAAGGGCCAGAGGAAAGAAATTCTCGTCAGATTTCATTCAAGCATGGGGAGAACAGCGCTTCTTTTCAGACCGACCTCTTCGGTTTGAGGCTCAGTGCTTAGCCAAAGGCTGGTTCATGTTCCGCTTTGAGGATAAGGAGGCGGCAGAATGGGTGTTGGAGCGGAATTGGAGCATAGGAAATATACCGGTTCTTATGAAGAAATGGAGTCCCCTCTTTGATGCCATCAAGGAGAGAACTGATGAATTTCCGGTATGGGTGAGGGCTCCGGGCCTCCCCTCGTTTTTATGGACAGAAGCTGTGTTTAAATCTATTGGCAACAGATTGGGATCCTTCCTAGAGGCGGATATGACTTTTTTGGAGACGAAGAATAGGGCAATGGCTCGCATCCTTGTGAGCCTTAATCCAAGCAGGGGCCTCGCTCAAAAGATAAATTTGCAGTACAAAGAGTTCGTGTTCGAGCAGCTCTTAGATTACGAGCACTTGCCCTTTAGGTGCCATCGCTGCCATGAATATGGGCACCTAGCAAAGGACTGCCCGCTGTTCAGAAGAAGGAGGCGATTCCGGAGGACCTCTGTTCTTAGAGATCCAGTTCACAATCGGGCACATCCTCCTCAGGAGAACGAAGGAACGGCGAACCAGACAGCAGAAGAGATGGAGGTCGATGGAACCCAAAAAGAGATAGCGCCGGATGACCCCCAGATCCAAGAGATGGCTCAGGTCAATGAATCCCCCTTGGCGGAAGCAGCGGAGCAGCAAGCCAAGGACGCCTTGGCAGAACAAAATCCCTCTAGCGATCTGGATAAGGGTATGTGCTCAGGCTCTCCTTCTTTCTCTCTTCAATTTCCTGAGCATAACTCTAATTTTATGCATTGTTCGCCTCCTAATTCCCCCTCTCAAAACAATGATCAAAATGAGACTGCTGAACCTGCAAAAATTCACCATGATATTGAATCAATCTTGGCTGCCATGCCGTCCCTGGATTTGAACTGTGAAGAGCAGTGGCCTCCTCTTGTGTCCCCGGTCACCCATCCCCCGTGCCCCTATAATTTAAGATCCATGGGGGGAAAATCTAGACCACCCGATATTGTTGGGGGATTAGGACAATCTCTTTCCCAAAGCTCGGCCAAGAATAAGAGAGGTAGAAAATCGGACCTCTCTAAGGCGAAGTTAAAAGCCAAGCTGGATGTAGCAGATGGTAAACAACTCTCTATCCCTGGGGTACTTAGAGCTGTGCAGACCCCCGATCAGGTTATCAAATGATTTTGTCCTCCTGGAACTGTAGAGGTTTGGCCAATAAACCTAAAAAATTGGCCCTGCGAGACTGGATTCTTAACTCAAAAGATGACATTGTTTTTCTTCAAGAAACTTTGGGGAAAGGAACAGAGGTGGAATCTATGCTAAAGGCTCTCTTGCCAGGTTGGACCTTTATTGCTATAGACTCTTCTGGCCATTCTGGGGGTCTTGTAATCGGGGTTAAAGAGGGAAGGATAAAAATCATCAATCAGTGGGGGACGAAGCAAGCTCTGGGCATGGAGATCCTCTCTCCTGTTTTCTCCCTCCCCTTCACAATTGTAAACATCTATGGCCCCTGCCAAGGAAGAGACATTTTCTGGGTTGATTTGATGGCAAAATCTCTTATGAAGTCTTCTTTGATGATTGTGGGAGGTGACCTAAACTTTTCAATTGGAAGAGCTGAGGCATGGGGTCCTTCAGCAAGGGAAGATCCCTTGTCGGATTTCTTTCACAACCTCCTCATGGAAAACAATCTCTCAGATCCCTCCCCGGTCAAACTTAAGCCTACCTGGAGGAACATAAGAGTAGGGGAGGACCGGATTGCTAAAAGATTAGACAGGTTTCTCCTATCCGAGGACCTAATATCAAAAGCTCCTATCTTTAGGCAGTGGGTGGAGGAGGTCGGCAACTCTGATCACTTTCCTATCTTTTTGGATCTATCCTTTCCCCCCCCAAAACCCCCTGCCCCTTTCAAATTCAATTCCTCTTGGCTTCAAGATCCATCCTTCAGCATTCTTTTTAAGGAAACATGGATCCACCTGGACAGGAATGCTAGAGAGGACAAAAGTTTCCTGTTTATGGAGAATCTTAAACGTTTAAAAAAAGCAACTATGTCCTGGGCAAAGGAAAGGAAGGTGAAACAAAATGAAGATCTGTCTAAAATCAGGGAGGAGTTGAAGCAATTGGAGAACATTGAGGGGGAAGGTTATATCTCGCAGTCCTCAAAGGATAGAATCCTTCACCTGGAAAAGCTTCAAAACAAAATCCTCTTAGACAAGGAGGAAGAATGGAGGCTTAAGAGTAGGGCTGTATGGTTAAAATCTGGAGATGAAAACACCAGATTTTTTCACAACTATGCTAAAGGAAGAAAATCTGTAAATACCATCTGGAGCCTTAAAGATGAAGAAGGAAGGGAGGCCAGCTCCTTCTCAGACCTCTCGGGTTTAGGGAAGAGACATTTTGAAAAAAATTTCTCTGCTCCGGGAGAGGCTACCATTGCAGAAGTCATCAGGACAGCGCAATGTTTTCCGAGATTTATAGAGGATGAAGAAGCAGAAGAGCTATCAATTCCTGTTTCCAAGGAGGAGGTTGAAGCAGCGATGAAATTAATGGCAAAAGAGAAGAGTCCTGGTCCTGATGGATGGACTATCAAACTCTTCCTCTTCTTCTTTGACCTTATAGGCTCTGAAGTCACAGATGTAGTAGAGGAATCAAGACAGAAAGGTGAAGTCTACAGGCCTTTTAATTCAACCTTTATAGCTCTCATTCCTAAGAAGGATGATCTGGAGAATTTTGAAGACTTCAGGCCGATTTCCCTTTGTAACTGTATTTACAAGATCATAGCCAAGGTGATAGCTATCAGAATTGTTCCTATCTTGTCAAGAAATATATCAATGGAACAATTTGGTTTCCTAGATGGAAGACAAATTCATGAAGCCATTGGAGTAGCTCAGGAGGTAATTCATAGCATCAGACAAAAGAAAAAGAAAGGTGCGGTCCTAAAAATAGACCTATCCAAAGCTTATGACCGTATCAACTGGCTTTATCTCCGGATGCTGCTGACTCATTTAGGCTTTAACTATTCTTTCACTAGCTGGATTATGGGATGTATCACAAATGTCAGTTTTGCTGTTTTGATCAATGGAGCAGCATCTCCCTTTTTTAATAGCCAAAGAGGCCTCAGGCAGGGATGCCCTTTGTCACTGCTCTTGTTCCTGCTAGTGGCAGAAGGTCTGAGCAGATTGATTCACAAAGCTAGAAGAGAGGAGAAGGTAAAAGGTATCGAGGTAGCCATAAACCTTTTTATTACTCATTTGCTTTTTGTCGATGACATTTTGATTTTTTCAAATGGATCATCTAACGAAATTAAGGAGCTTAAAAGCATTTTTGATCTCTTTCTGAAAGCCACTGGAATGCAGATAAATACTAGGAAATCTCAAGTCTGTGTGGCAGACCTTGACAGGAGAGAAAGAGCCAGAATGTCCAATATTTTTTCCTTTCCCCTTCAGCCTCTGGATACCCCTTTTAAATACTTGGGGTTCTGGCTAAAACCAACAGCATATAAGAAAGAGGATTGGAACTGGCTCATAGCTAAGATAGAAGCCAGAATAAACCATTGGAGTTTCAGATGGCTCTCCAGAGCAGGGAGATTGACCCTCATCAAATCAGTCTTGTTAGCCATTCCTGTATACTGGGCTGCTTTAACCTGGGTTCCCAAAGGGGTGCTGGAGAAAATCAGAAGGATTTGTTGCAGATTTTTATGGGCAGGTTCATCCAAAGAAAATTCTGGTCTACCCTGGGTGGCATGGGACAAGATAGCCAGACCAAAAGAATGGGGAGGTTGGGGCATTAAAAGACTCCCTGAGTTCAGTCTATCATTGGCAGCAAAGTCCGGATGGAGGCTAATATCGATGGAGAATCTCTGGACAAAGGTGGTTAAAAGAAAGTATATAGACCCAGTTCCATTGGAAGACTGGATCAGGAGCCAGGAAAAGAAAAAGAAGAATATATCAGTCATTTGGAAGGCCACGCTGGAGGCTTTCTCTGTGATAGAACAAGGTCTGGCTTGGAAAGTGGGTGATGGAAGTCATATCAGAATCGGCAGGGACCCCTGGGTAGGGTGTAATGAAGCTTATGCTTTGTCACCTGGTCTCCTCAGACACCTTGACAGCAAAGGAATTTACACTCTAAACCAGGTGGAGAATGTAGGCCATTCCACCATTTGGGGTCAGGCCTGGAAAAGTGATGAAGATTTAGGCATAAATATCAGATGGAAGAATGAATGGGCCTCCTTCATACAAGAGCTCCAGCGTTCGCATGTCAGGCTTAAGAACGAATCTGATCTGCTAATCTGGGCGCAAGGAAAAACTGGAGAATACTCCCCAAAAGATGGTTACTCCTTCTTAATGAAACAGAAAGGGTGGGGTCCTCCCGAGTGGTGGTCGAAGATCATTTGGAAGCTTAAAAGCCTAGCAAAGGCCAGGCTTTTCCTATGGTGTATGCTAAAAAGAAAAATACCAACCTGGGACATTTTACAAGCCAGATATCTGTTTGGTCCTGGAAGATGTCCTTTATGCAAATCTGATGAGGAGTCAATAAAACATCTTTTCACTTCATGTACAGTTTCCTTAAAGATATGGGAAGAGCTAACAGTGTTGCTAAATGTAAAAGCTCAGTGGGGGTCAGATCCTTTGGAAGAAGCCTGGAGGAAATGGTGGCAGAACTACCCGGAAGGAAACATGAGGAATCTACCTCTTGTGTTCTTTTGGGGGGTATGGCTTGCAAGAAACAAGTGCTTGTTTCAAGACAAAATCATCCCTTCATCCGTCATTGCTATAAACAGCGCAGCCATATACTCTGCTATCCCGGCCCCTGAAGCAAAACAGCCACCTTCCCGTGACAAGCCTGTTATTATCAAGGAGGGCATTCCTTGGGCCTTTTTTGATGGGGCATCCCAGGAAAACAAGGCTGGAGCTGGGATATGCATTCACTTAAACTCTGATCACTATCTGAAAGCTTCTGTAGGACTAGGTCCTGGGTCAAACAATTATGCTGAATTGTCTGCTTTGCGTCTCCTTCTTTGCTGGTTATTACAGAGAAACATCCCTTCAGTTCAAATCTTCGGCGATTCTCTGAATGTCATAAAATGGGTCAATGGAAATGCATTGTGTCAAAATCAGATTCTGAAGACTCTTTTAGAAGAAATTATGCATTTAAAGTCCTCCTTTAATGTTTTCTACATCTCTCATATTTACAGGGAAAAAAATGAAGAAGCAGATCAGCTTTCTAAAGCTGGTTTACAACAGGATATGGGCAGCTGGACAATAGAGGAACTCTGTCAGGGGCAGCAAACCAGATCACATCAGCCCCCGTATGCTCCTCTTCAGTGAGCGAGGACCGCTCTCTTTCCTTTTTGCATATATTTTTCTCATGAGCATAATGTATATCTTTTTCAGTCTTTCTTTTACATTTTTGTGCTACAAACAGAACTTCAAAAACTCTATTTATATTTTCAGTCTTATATAAAAGTTATGGACAGCCATGTTAAGGGGTTGTTTTCCTTCAATGAAGGAGACCCCAAGGTATGCATCGGATATAGAATGTACAAAAGCCTCCGGCAGCGAGGAAGGTAGACAGCCAGTCAATACAGGACTGTGTTTTGATATTTTGGTTTTATATTGTCAGATAGGCCATATCAGCACATGATGAGCCTCCAGCTATGCTCAAAGCTCCTTCAGAATGTAAACTTTTTATTTTGCTAATAAAAAGTTCTGCTTTTTTCTTCGGAAAAAAAAGACATCATTGTTTGCTCTTTTTTCTCTTCTTTTTTTCTTTTTCATAAAGCACTATCCCATTTATACACAAAGGGTGGTTCAACACTCCTTAAGAGTAGGAATGGTGGAAGAAGTCTTAACATCTCAATAGGAAGATACAAACCCTTTTCTCTTATTCCTGAATAATAATCAAAGAGGATTTAAAAGGAACCAACATGATAAAGATAACCAATCAGAGCAGAGTTAGTGAAGCAATGATAGCAAAAGATAATAGGTAAGTGTGTCCTTCCCTTGGTCCTTTTACCAATTCAGAGCAATTTCTTATAAAAATAACGATTTTATATTTTACCTGATTTCAGTATGTTGTGATTTTGTATCCATTGCATAAGTGCATAGCTGTATTCCAAAAGACTTGAATGAACATGAACAGTAAGCATCCTTAATTTAAAATAGCAAGGGGAACAAGCATAAGTAAAAGGAATATGAGGATGTTGCTACTTCAAAGAGGAAGAGCAAATGAATACAAGTGGTGTTCCTTTCAGAAAAAGGAACAACAAAGATCAGAAACGCTGTCACTTTGGAAAAGGAACAACAAAACACACAAATGTCGTTCCTTTAGAAAATATATGTTTTCTGGTTTGATGATGGGTTAATTGGTCCAACGAAATCAAGAGCCCATCGCTCGAATGGTTCGATGACTAGCTGTGGTTTCAAAGGCATCTCATCAGACTGACCAGGGCATCCTGCTCTCTGGCAACTGTCATAGGCTTGGACGAATTTCCTTGCATATTTGAAAATCATGGGCCAATAATACCCTGTTTGTAGGACCTTATGTCCAGTTCTGCGATCAGAAAAATGTCCGCCACATGGTCCGTCATGGCAGGCTTTTAAAATATTGAAGATTTCATCCTCTCGAACACATCTTCTGATATGCATGTTTGCCCCTGTGTGGAACAGGTAGCCTCCAACCCACGAGAATCGAGCACTCTTCTGAACGATCTGTTTCCGCTCATTAGGGGTTAGAGGTTTCGGTAGTTTACCTACTGCTAGGTAATTGGCAACATCAGCATACCAGGGTGTTTGAATAGCAACAACAAACAGATGCTCGTCCGGAAATTAATCTTCAACTGCTGCTGTATCGATTGGCTTTGGCATTCTTGAGAGAAAATTGGCTACAGGATTTTCTTTTCCAGGTCGATCCTTAATTGTAATATCCAATTCCTGCAATAAAATCAGCCATCTAGTTATTTTGCCATTTGTGATAGGCTTGTTTGCTAAATATTTGATGGCAGAATGATCTGTATACAAGATAATAGGGTATCCAGTAATGTAATGTCTAAACTTATTGGCAGCATGTATTACAGCTAAAAATTCTTTCTCAGTAATAGTGTAATTCAATTCAGCAGGGGATAAATTTTTGCTAATATAATAAATTGCATATGGTTTTTTATCCTCTTCCCACCCAATGACTACTCCAATGGCTGTATCTGAGGCATCAGATGATATCTGAAATGGCAAATCCCAATTTGGTCCTCAAAGGACTGGGGCTGTGGACACAAGCTTCTTTAGATCCTGGAAAGCACGTTCACATTTTTTTGTCCAAAGAAAATCAATGTTACCAGTTAGTGCATACATAGGTGCAGCAATATGCGAAAAATGTTCTATAAACCTCCTATAATAACCAGAAAATCCAAGAAAACTGCGTACCTCCGTTTGAGTGGTAGGAGTGGGAATAAGCAAAATTATTTGGATTTTGGTTGGGTCTACCTAAATGCTAGTTGCTGAAATATAGTGACTGAGAATAAGTCCTTCAATCATCATCATATAGCATTTTTCACGGCTTAAACAAAGCCTGGTAGCAATGCAGCACTGTAGGACTTTTTCCAGTGTATCCAATGCTGGATCGAAATTGTCTCCATATGGTGTAAAATCATCCATGTATACTTCAAGTCCTTCATTTATTAAGTCTGCAAAAATGTTGAGGATAGCCCTTTGGATTGTGGCAGGAGCATAGCATAAGCCAAAAGGTAGAACTCTGTAGGAAAATGTTCCCCAAGGACAAGTAAAAGTGGTTTTGTCTTGGACTTCAGGGGAAATTTGGATCTGATTGTATCCACTGAAGGCATCCAGGAAAGAAAAGAATTTCTTTCCTGCCAAAGTGTCTAATACTTGGTCGATGAATGGGAGAGGGAAGTGGTCTTTTTGTGTTGCTTTATTTAGTTCTCTGTAGTCCACACAAATTCTCCCTTTCCCATTCTTTTTTGGTACCACCACAAGCAAAGAGACCCATTTACTATCGGAGATAGGATAGATGAAGTTGACATCTAAAAGTTTTTGAAGTTCAGCTTTTACCACATCTTTTAGATGAGGATTAAGTCTCCTCTGAGGCTGGCGAACAGGTCTCGCATCTTTTTCTATGTAAAGGTGGTGGGTGCATAATTGAGGCTCAATTCCTTTCATATCAGGATAGTCCCATGAAAATGCTTCTTTATATTTCCTCAACAGATGGATGAGCTTCGTTGCTTGTTTGGAGGTGAGGTTGGCATTAATGTTTAAGGTTTTTCTCAGTTCGATTTCCACAATTTTACTATTTGCAACAGAGGTAACAGGTATTGTATGATCATGTGTATCTTTAAGAGGATCTTCTTCTAATTCACTATCAAATGTTGCTTTTATCATGTGACATTGTGTGTGGAATGTGAGTTCAGTTTGACTAATGAAATTATTAATGGCAACGTCTTCTGTTTAGTCTTTGAAATCAAGTGCCTCTTGTATAGTTAATGGAGATCTAATGTTGTCAGTAAGGTATGATACAGGGTGCTTATTAGTTTTGATCATTGTGACACTTGGCTGTGCTGGAGGATATAAGGCTAAGTTCTTGATATTCGCTCCCCTTACTATGGTCATATTGCCTTGTCGGTAGCTAATATAGGCATCGATAGTTTCAAGCCAAGGTCTACCTAAAATCAATGGGTTTCCATCAAGTCGGCTTTTGGGATTTATTACTAGAAAATTAGTCGGATATTCCCAGGAGTCAACAGATACCATGACATCATGTAGCGTGCCCTCTGGCCTAACCACAGATCAGTCAGCCAACTCTAACAAGGTAGAGGTGGGTTCTACAGATGTAATGCCTAGCTTTTGGCAAGTAGTAGTTGTTAAGATGTTGATTGCAGCTCGTAGATCAACTAAGGCATTAGGGAAGGTTTGACCATAAATTTGTACGGCGACTATTGGATTTCCTGCGTCTTCATATTTAATGGGCGTTTCTTTTCCTGATAATAAGTCAGATAGAGTGCCAACTACTTGGACTCTTGGATTGTTTGTTGCATTCATCCTTGGCTTCTTTACACACAATTCTTTGATAGTCTTTGCATATATCAGAATGTCTTGAATGGCTTAGAGGAATGGAATTTTATGTACAAATTTTGTAATTCTCCCAGAATGTCAAAATTAGGATATTGTGTAGGTCGAGGTATGATTAATCGTTCTGGGAACGGGGGAGAGGATGTGGTTGTTTGGTTATGAGTTTGTTGTTTGTTACATCCTCTTCTTGTGACAGATGTTCTCTGGGTAACTCATTTTCAACATGGTTGTCTTTTCTCCCTTAGTTTCAATAGTACGCCCAGATCTTAACTAAAGATCATTACACTCCCTCAGATCAGCTCCTATTTTTGATGTTTCTATTCTTTGGACAGATTCGACTGGTCTATTATTTGGATTGGGGTTGGGTTTGGCTGGGAGTTGTGGTCTCAGATTAGACTGGGGATTTTGTTGTAAGGCTGGCAGTGTAGGTTGAGGGAGCAGCATGGTTCCTACTGGCTGATGCATCGGTCTTTGCTAGTTTATCTGCCAGGCTGAACGTTGTGAAGTAGGCGGAGTCCATTGTGGTGAGTATGCGTTACTTTGCCAATATGGTGGAGTATAGGGAAAATTTGGCCAACCAGATGGGCTGGCCTGATTCAGCCACGGGGTTGATGAAGGAGCAAACCATGCATAAACCAAACGTAATAGTACAGGAGCAAGTGTCCTCCAGGGTTGGGCCCTTAACCTCTAGGGGTTCACCGCTTGAAGTTATTCCAGACTTAGAGATGAAATAGTAACCAAGTTTGTATTAATGCATAAAGTGAAATTACAATAGATTGGTTCTTAACGAGAATCGATGATCAAAGTTTTGATCTTAAAGGAAATTACATAAAACATAACCAACCCCTCTCGAGCTAACAATGCTTCCCCTTTTATAAGGGTGAAGGTGGAGATATCTAAGTGCAGAAATAGATAAAACAACGATCCCTCAAGGTCAAGGATCCTGAGGGATTCACCGAACCATTAGTCCTCAGTCATCTCTTTCCTTTCCTGTGCCAAGCCAATATCTCCACTTCCTTTACAGGGCTGATTCGCTTTGATTTGCTTTGCCTTGTTTGCATATGGTCTCCTGTCAAAGGGACAACGGTTAACCCGTCCTTGTCCTTTCCTTTGGAACGGCAACTTTTTGTTTTTCCTCCTTCCTGCATAAGGAAATGACAATTGTCAGTGTTTTCGTCTTGCATATTAATCTCACATGTTTTATTACAATCCCTTATCGTTTTCTAAGTTCATGATGCAAAAAGGTTTGTAAGTTATAATGAAAAGAAGCTAAAATAATTACCAAAAACATACCTTCTTTAGTACTCCACAATAGCTAAGATGAATGGCATGGAAGCTACGATGAATGGTTTAAAGAAAGGCATGGAAGCTAAGATGAATGACGTGGAAGCTAAGATGGAAGGAAAAACGAAAGATTTGAAGACAAATTTAACAAAGTTTCTACAAGAAATTTTTACTAATGGTGAAAGGGTATAAAGGAAACTCATGATGAGAATAAAATAAATATTAATCATGATTTTATAGACTCTAATATTGGATTGAAGACCCACCATGTTCCAAATGTCAATATGAGGAAGTTTGGTGGCAAGGATCCCGTAACATGGATACTACACATGGAGCAATATTTTGATCTCCATAATGTGCAAAACACACAAAACGTATGCATTGCAACTTTATATTTGGAACCAAATCAGTTTGTATGGTATCGATGGCTTTTATCTTGTAAATAAATTGTCACTTGAGCAATTTTTACAGAGGAAATGATAGCACATTATGAAGATACAAAAAGCAACACCATTTTTAGCCAATTGATAAATGTCAAACAAAAGGGTTGAATGATGGAGTACATTGAGGACTTCCAAAAGTTGAATATAAGGGTAAAATATATTCCAAAGGAGCATAGGATTGATGCGTTCATAGGGACATTAAAGGATGACATCCAACATGAGGTTCACCTTTTGGGAACCTGATTCATTCTAGAAGGCATTCATGTTGGAAAGAAAAATGGAAAGAAAAATTATGGAAACCAAGAAGCCTACCATTCACAATTATAAATATGGAAATGTTGTTTCTCCTAGCCTTCCACAACCTACAAGATTGACACCACAAAAATTTGCATAAAAGGTAGCAAAAGGCCTTTGTTATAGTTGTGATAGAAAAAACACTAAAGGTCATAACTGTGGTGAGAAGAAATTACTTTACATAGATTGTGAAGTGGAGGAAGAAAAGGAATAAGAAACATCAAAAGAGGATGATACACACTAGGAATAAACCCTAGAGAAATAAGAAATGACTCTGACCATATCTTATAATGCATTGGTTGGAATTACCACAACTCAAACTATCAAGATAGAAGGACATATCAAGAAGAAAAAGGTAATAGTGTTTATTGATTCGGGTAGTACCCATAATTTCATTCATTGTAAGATAGACAGGGAATTGAATTTCTTCCTATATCAAACACCAGAGCCTCAAGTGATGGTTGCAAGTGAGGAACCATAAATTGCTCTGGAAAGTGCCATAACATCAAGCTATCAATGGGAGAATATGTATTTAATATCCGAATGCTTTCCATTCCAATGAGCGGTGTTGATGTTGTACTAGGAGTCCAATGGATACAATCCTTCGATACAATAGCTTTTAATTTTCAAGAACTTTTAATGAAATTTTGTCCGTAAGGAAAGGAAGTTTAATTAAGGGGTATCACATGGAAACTAGGAAAGATAATCGGCTATAACAGAATGAAAAATATTCTAAATAAATAACAATGGGGCATAATTTCACAATTATGTTCGCTAAAGGTTCCCACATCGAAATAATCTATTTCTCCAAATCTCCAAAAAGTCTTGGACAATAATTCCAAGGTATTTGAGACTCCCAAAGGCCTCCCACCTATTCATGATCATTATCATGCTATTCATTTGATTCTAGGAACTGTTCCTCCAAACATCAGGTCTTACAGATATCCCTATGCCCAAAAGAATGAAATTGAATATATGGTTACATAAATGATAGAGGCTGGTATAATTCAACCTAGTCAAAGTTCTTTCTTTGCTCCAGTAGTATTGGTGCACAAGAAGGATGGATCATGGTGCATGTGTTCGGATTATAGGGAGCTCAACAAGCTCACTATTAAAGATAAATTTCCCATTCCTGTCATTGATGAATTATTGGATGAATTTCATGGATCAATTTACTTCACGAAGTTTGATCTTCATTCAACATATCATCAAATCACAATGAAGACTAAAGACATTCCAAAAACATCATTTAGAACTCATGATGGTCATTTTGAATTTTTTTCATGCCTTTTGGCCTTACTAATGCACCTTCTACATTTCAAGGTTTGATGAATTCCATTCTCAAACCCTTCCTTAGAAAATTTGTGTTATTATTTTTTATGATATAGTAATCTACAACAAGTCTTGGAAGGATCATGTTCAAAATGTTGACAGGGTGCAAAAACTATTGGAGGAGAAACATTTATATGCAAAAATCTCCAAATGTTCATTCGGAGTACAAGAGGTGGGATATATGGTTCATATTGTATCTCATGAAGGTGTTAAGGTAGACCCTAGAAAAATTAAAGCCATTAATGAGTGGAAATCCCAACATCCATAAAGCATCTGCAAGGATTTCTCAGGTTGAAAAGGTATTATTGCAAGTTTGTTAAGAGTTATGGTAGAATAGCAACACCTCTAACAACATTATTAAAGAAAGATGCATTTTCATGGACTCCAGAAGAAACAAAGGCCTTTGAACATCTTAAAGAGGTAATGTTCCAAGCACCGGTCTTAGCTATGCCAAACTTCATAAAAACCTTTATTGTGGAATGTGATGCCTCAGTAAAAGGAATTGGTGTTGTTTTAATGAAAGAAGAAAGACCCATTTCTTTCTAAAGTCATCCAATCAAAGGAAAGTATTTACACACCGATATTTATGAGAAGGAAATGTTAGCAGTACTACATGCACTTAATAATTGGCGACCTACCTAATGGGAATACACTTGAAGGTAAAAACGGATCATGATAGTATTAAATACATTTTAGAACAAATATTTTGTTTACAAGAGAAGAAAAATTGCGTCACAAAGATGTTGGGTTATGACTTTGAGATCATCTACAAAAAGGGAAAGCAAAATGTTGTGGTACATGCACTCTCAAGAAAGGATGAGGATGTGGGAGCATTGCCTTGTGCCATTTCTATTATCCAACTAGATTGGATAAACAAAGCAAGGGATGAGTGGAAGAATGAAAAAGAAGTGTGGGCACTCATTCAAAAGTTACAGCAAGATCCTATTACAACTGGTACATTAGCTAGAAAAATGTTTCGTTATGATACAAAGATCGCTTATACCTATGTAGTAATTCCCAACTCAAACAGAAGGCTCTTATGGAATTGCACAATTCTCCCTTTGGAGGGCACTTAGGATTTTTAAAAACTTACCTCAGGGTTCAGAAGGAATTTTTTTGGGATGGCCTTAAATTTGATATTCAAAAGTTTGTGGTGAAATGTTTGGTTTTCCAACAAAATAAAGCTGAAAAAATTAAGAACACATGTTTATTACAACCTTTATCCATTCCAAGCCAATGTTGCGAGGAGTTTTCAATGGATTTTATCATAGGTGTACCCAGGTCTGAAGCAAAGAGTGTCATCATGGTGGTAGTTGACATAATTACCAAGTACACACACTTTTTTGCATTATCTCATCAATTTAAAATCTAGTACAGTTTCTATTGCATTTATGGAAACAATTCAAAAGATACATGGAAACCCAAATATTATTCTAAGCGACAAAGATCCCATTTGTTGGAAAAAATACTAAGAGGGGGGTGAATCAGTATTATCAGATCAATAATTTTATTTCCCAAACTGATTTATATATGCTACTTCAGTGAAGTGAACTAGCCTATATATGCGACTGTGATTAAAGGAACTAGCGTATATGCATAGAACTTGTGATTTAGACAATTTATCATGTGTTGAGATTAAACTGGTATATCAGATATTTATTAGATAGTGCAGTAAAAGAAGAATAAAGCATCACACATAAGCAACACACATGAACACTATGATTTAAGGTGGAAACCTAATGTGGTTAAAAACCACTTGTTGTTGTCGTCTCTGTCTTCTTTTAATAATAAGAAAAATTATTTACAATCTTATACTGGTGGAGAATCATACCAGTACGCAGGCTTCTACCTGTAGAAGGTTAAAACCTTCTCTCGTTCTCCAACTTCTACTGGAAGGGAGCTACAACCCCCTAGCTCTTGTACTATCCAATATGTTTAATAGTACATAGGTTCCGGCCTACAGAAAACTCCACTCTTCGAACAGGGACCACGTTTCATGAATTTTTAGACTAGATGCTCGTGGATCACAACACCACAAATTGAAGGCCATGTTTCATCGAATTTTCATACTAAACCCATCAAAGCTTTTAAACTTAAACTTCATCAACCAATATTTAGTTAATATGAACTATCAGATCACTGACACCAGAACACTGTACTGAATCCAGAACGCTGCATTATCTTTCAAAACCAGTTGTAACCTCAAAAATCATGCATTAGAATGTATACGCTACTTGGTTGCACTGAAACTGTGTGCATAGGCTACTTGCATTAATTGAACCTGCGTATACCTTTAAAACTACTATAAACATAAACTTTTGAATCAAGTCTGTACCAAGTATCAATATTTTGAATATCTACTGTCAACTTTCAGAGCTTTACACAGGGGGGGACAAAGATCACTTCTTCTCACTTATACAATCAATCAATCAAATGCTAGCTTCCTTATGCATTCAGTTTTACATTCAAATCTAAGAAGACTTCATTGACATACAACAGTAAAATAACAGAATTTTCTTAGATAGATGAATCAGATTTGAAAAGAAGTTTTTCTTTAGTATACGCTACTTGAAAGAATTGAACTTGCGTGCATACGCTCTTTGGCTGAGACGAACCTACGTACAGATCTACAAATATTGACTCAAAATTTTGCTGCAATTCTAGACTTTAGACAAACCCAAATCATGATAGGTAATGAATAGAACAAGCGCAAAACATTCGATCTAGTCTCACCCAATATCAGATCATTCAAGAGTAAGTCATTTCAAGTCTCATGATTCTTGCTCCAATATTAAACTCAAGGTGCATATGAATATTTCAGATCTAGTCCCAAACATAACCTTGCAACATGAAATATACTTCATATAGAAGTATTCCTTAGAATCTTATTGCTTGCACTCATGGCCTAATGATATTCTCCTCCTTATATACTCTTAGGCCATCCTCAATACCTTGGACCAAATACCTTGGACCAAATGCCTTGGATCAATACCTTGGACCAAAAACTTGTTTTTCCAACATGTACACACTTTTCTTCTTATGAAAGTGTGTGTATATGTTATACTCTCCTTTTTTTTCTATTAACCCACATGTATACGGTTCTTGGACAATGTCAACCAGCATATACCTCTCTTTCTCCATTCCTTAGAGTCTGATCTGTAATCCTTTACTGTTGACCTGCTACACCGTGAACTGTTGTCTAAGTGAGTTTCCATGAAGGAAAACACCTGTATCATAATGCCAACAATATCCCCCTTTGGACTTGATGGAAACAACAATACCAAGACACTCTCCCCCTTTGACATCAAGGGGAAAGGGCGGACGAAGATATTCTCTCCCTTTGACATACATTATGTTGTCCATGCTCCCCCTACGTACATGCTGAATTCTCTGATTGAGCTCCCCTCTGTTCATGTTGAGATGCATTGAAACTATCCATGCTCTCCCTAAGCACATGAAGAGTGTGAAAAAAATATTCTCCAAAAGAATAACATGACTCTATAACTAAACTATGTGAGTATGACCTTCCTATCACCATTGGCTCATACAGATATCCATCTCCCAACCAAGTGGGGATAGACCAAATTTGACTCATCCACACAACCAAGTGGAGATATACCAATTGTTTATACATGACAGAAATAATAAATATTACATCATCCATCCCATGCAAAGTGGGGATACAAATTACATCATTTGTACAAGAGGACTCATTTAAATGTATGAGAATACATATCACACCCTAGACTTTTACATGACTTAAGCAACACATGGTATAAATATCTAAAGCCATGGCTGGAGTCAACAACCATAATCCCAACAATGTTGAGTGTACATGAAGGCTCATGCTCCCCTTGAACGTGTGATACCTGTGCATTGTTAACAAGCTAATGATCAAGGTATCTTTGTCAGTCAAATAAAAATTAATGAAAAATGCATATCGATAGACAATAATCATCAACATCAGATAGAGCACCCATACCAGAGCCTGCACCACTATTTTTCCCGTCTAAAAATATATATGCTACTTGACCCATAGAAACCCACGTGTGTACCTGACTATACTTCATGAAACACCCATATAATAACATTTCTCTGAAAAAGTTGGATTTAATAGCTGGATGATGCAACAACTACTCCCACCTTTTGTCTAAGATATTCAAATGTTTCTCTAGGTAGTGGTTTAGTGAATTTATCAACAACTTGTTCTTTGGAGGGAACATACTCCAATTTGACCTTTTATTCAAGCACTTATTCACGTAGAAAATGGTACTTGATGGTTATGTGATTGTCCTTGGAGTGCATGACTGGATTCTTTGAAATATTGATGGCACTTGTATTATCAGATAAAATGGAGATAGGTGGAGTACATGTGATTTGAATGTCTTGTAAAGTTTGCATCATCCAAAGTAGTTGTGTGTAGAAAGATGCAGCTACCACATATTCTACTTTAGCTGTCGATAAATCAATTGAACTTTGTTTATTGTTGAACCAAGGCACTAACCTGGAACCCACATATAATGTACCACCACTAGTGCTTTTTCTATCATCATCAACACTTCCTGCCTAATCTGCATTTGTATATGCATGAAGAGTAAGATTTGTATCTCTAGGATACCATAAACAAAGTCCTGAGTTCCTTGAAGATATTTCAAAATTATTTTGATTGCTTGAAGGTGTGATTCATTTGGTTTTTCTTGGAATCTTCCAACTATTCCTACTGCATGCATGATGTCAAATGAGGTACCTATTAGATAAAGTAGATTGCTAATCATGGATCTGTAAGTTGGTTGATGTACTATTACGGATTCATCATTTGAGCTGAGACTACATCCTGTTACCATTGGTGTACATTCAGGTTTAGAATATTCCATTCTGTACCTTTTCAAGATCTATTTGAGATATTTGGTCTGTGACAGAAAAATAACATCTTTAGTTTGTTGAACATGTAGACTAACAAAATAGGTAAGTTCACCAAGCAATGACATTTCAAATTCTTGCTATGTCATTGAAGAAAAATTCTGACTCGTGGATTCTTCATTGCTACCAAAAATTTTATCATCAACATAAACAAAAATAATTAGTAATTTATCAGTTTCAATCTTTGTATATAATTTTCTATCTACAGAACCCTTTGTAAAACCTTGTTGGTGTAGATATTTGTCAAGGCGATAATACCAGGCCCTTGGATCTTGTTGCAGACCATAGAGAGCCTTTTTAAGTCTGCATACAAGTTTTGCATCATTTACAAGAATGAATTCTTGTGGTTTTTCAACATACACTTCTTCTTCTAAATCTCCATTAAGGAAGGCTGATTTTACATCCATTTGGTATACTTTGAATTTCGGAAAGCTAGAAAGAGTAAGAAACATCCTTATGGCTTCAAGTCTCGAAATAGGTGCAAAGGTTTCTTCAATGTCTATACCTTCTTGTTGACCTTACCCTTTACAAACAACTCTCGACTTGTTTCTAATGACTTCTCCATTTTCATTCAGCTTGTTTTTGAATATCCATTTAGTTACTATAATATTTTTCTCATGAGTTCTAAGAACTATTTCCCAAGTATCATCCTTTTCGATTTGCTCAAGTTCTTCATCCATGGCCTTGACCCAATATTCATCTTCCGATGCTTCATTTACATTTTGAGGTTCGGTGGATGATAGTAATCCTAGATAGCTTGAGGTCCTTGTAATAGTTCTTCTTGTCTATACACCTACCTCTTTTTCCCCTAAAATTTGAGTTTCTGGATGATTTTTATGAACGTACCTGGACAGAGTCTTTTCTTCTACCATTATCTCTTCTTCTGGTGCTTCATTGGTTTCTTCTTCAATATCATTTTGATTTGATGTGGGAAAATAATCCCCATCTTCTTCTTTGTCAAAATCTTTTATTGATTTTATCTGTTTTTTATTTCTGCATGCTTCATCAACTACAACATCAATGCTTTCAACAATTTTTCCAAGTCTTTTATTATAACATTTATATCCTTTACTTCTGGAAGCATAACCAATAAGAATACCTTCATTTTCTCTGCGTTCAAACTTACCAAGTTTTTCATCAGTCCCTTTGATAAAACATTTGCTTCCAAAAACTTTAAAGTATTTTATAGTTGGACTCTTGCCATACCAAAGTTCATGTGGAGTTTGAGTGCTATTTACCAAAGCATTTGATTTGTTGAGAATAGTTATTGCAGCGAATGCAACTTCACCCCAAAAGGTTGCAGGAGTTCCCGATTCATGTAGCATAGCTCGAGCCATTTGTTGAACTATTCTATTCATTCCTTCTACCACACCATTTTGATGAGGAGTCGTAGCGGTGGAGAATTTCCCTTTTATTCCATGTTGTTCACAAAAGTCAAAGAATTCATCCGATGTAAATTCCCCTCGATCAGATCTGAGGCATTTTATTTTTCGATCTGATTCATTTTCAACCAAAGATTTGAAGGCTTGGAACTTTTCAAGTAATTCATATTTATGCTTTAGAAGATCACTATTTCCACGAGGTGACTTTTTCCTTAATGGTCCACATAAATCAGTATGGACAAATTCAAGAGGCTTACTAGCTGACCCTTCATTTTCCATGAAGTGGACAGTGGTTTGCTTACCGATTTGACATGATTTACATATTGTATTGTCTGGGATGCTGATATCTGGAAGATCATGAACAACCTTGAGTCTGCATGCTTTTCTTATTTGACAAAAGCTTAGATGTCTCAATCTTCTATGCCACAGCCAATTTTCATTATTTTTGCTTAGATAACACTGTAGTTATCCTCACTTGAGTATGTATAAGTTGTTTTGAGTTCTTGTACATTTGACCATGGTCTCTCATGTATAAAGATCACGAACAACACAATGTTTGATCGAAGCACAACTTCATTTCCTTGATCACACATTTGACTGACACTCAACAGGTTATGCTTTAAACTATCTACATACATAACATTTCCAGCTTTAACCCTTTCTTTCAAGAAAACAGAGCCCTTACCTTTTATGATAGTAGGAGTGGCATTCCCAAATGAGACATTCTTTTCCTTTTCTAAGGAATTATATGAGTGAAGTTTTTCTTTGTCACCTGTCATGTGCTTTGAGCATCCACTGTCGATGTACCATTGATTTTCTTGTCCTCCTTCATACAAGGCTATACCACATCTTTCTGTTTGAGATTCTTTCCTTCTCCATACCTTGGGATTTAATGGCGTTTGCTCCTTTTGAGATGTTTGTGGAAATTTGCTCTTGCATTCAGATTCTTCATGACCAAAGTTGTTACAGATTGATCATTCTATCTCATTTTCAAGAGGAGAAAAGTTATTATACGAACTTCGCTTGATACCTGTTACATTCCTTTGATTTCGTGCTTCTCTAGTCATGATGGTTTTGTAAGAAACGCATTGAGTAGCTTTGTGCCCAAAATTATGACATGAAAAACATTGCCCATTAAAGAATTTCCTGCAACTATCGAATCTATTAACCTGGTGATTGAAGTTCCTATTGATATTCATCTTTGGACCAAATTGAGTATGATTTTCCTGAGGTTGGTTGTGGCTTCTATTCATCCTTGGAGTAAATTGAGTATGATTTACCTAGTGATCTTCTTTATGCCTTTGTTGATGATTGGCATACTGTTCACTGGTATTTGCTGCATCAAGATAGCTTTTTGTGGAGGTTTATGGATTTTGTGATTGAGATGCTTCATCGGTATATCCAAGACCTGTATTTATCAGAGGAGAATGCTAAATCTTGATAATTTCATTTAAAGTTTCCAATCCTTTAGCAAATCTAAGATTGAGAGATTTCATTTTCTCAAGATCCTTTCTTAGACCCACAATTTCACATTCTAGTTTTTCATTGTGTTTTTCCTTTTTAGCAAGTTGGTATGTCAAGGTATCTATAATCATATTCTTTTCTTCCAAATAGATTTTGATTTTAGATATTTCTTTGTGAAGGCCTTCCTCTTCTAAATCATCCCAAAAATTATCATGGTCATAAGCCATGAGAAGTCTATAATCATCACTATTAGATAAACCATCACTATCATCTTCTAAACTATCCCAAAAATCATTGCCATCATAAGACATGATAAGTCTGTAATCTTGTCCAGTTTCATCTTCATCACTATTAGATAAAGCATCGCTATCTTCATGAGTATAGTAACTCCTTTTATTGACAACTTGTTTTCTATTCCCTTTTGCATATTCCTTTCCTTTTTCATATTTATCTTTGTGAGGACATTTGGTAGCATAATGACTAACTCTACCACAAGAAAAGCATTTGAAAGGTAACTTACCTCTAAATCTTCCAAAACCCCGTTGAAACTTCTTCACAAAGTTTACCTCATATTTGTCTTCTGAAACCTAATTCACTCTGTTCTTCCTTTCCTTTTGCTAAAGCTTTAAATGCGGCTTCTCTCATATCTGATGGTCCTCATTTCTCATCTGAAAGGTAGTTAAGATTCCATGAAGCTGTGTCATATTGATATTCTTCATATCCTATTTTTCTTCTACGGCAAACACTTTGGATTCAAATTTAGAAGCCAAGGATATCAAAACTTTCTCAACTAAGGTAACTTCCTTTATTTCTTCACCCAAATTCTCCATACAATTAACAACCTCATCTATACATAAGAAGTAACTAGCTATACTTCCATCACTATGCATCTTAAGAGTTTCATACTGAATTCTGAGAGTTTGAAGCTTAGCATGTTTTACCTGAGAGTCTCCTTCGTAGCTCAGAATGATTTTGTCCCATACTTCTTTGGTTGATTTTAACTGCATGACTTTGACAAACTCTCATTATGACATACTTCCCAATAAAGTATTGACAACTTTGGCATTGGTTTCATATTGATTTTTACTTGCTGCATCTGTAGGAATTGTTTTTGGAAATGTATATCCTCCTTCCACAATTTCATAGACATCCGTTCCAAGCGATTGTAGATAGGCTTTGGTTCTTATTTTCCAATAACCAAATTTGATCCCATCAAAGATTGGCAATCTGATGGATGACATGCTTTCTTGATTATTCATGTTTATGGATCTCCCTTCAAGCGATCAAGCTTCTTCTGAAGGACCTGCTCTGATACGAATTATTGGAATAATACTAAGAGGGGGGTGAATCAGTATTATCAGATCAATAATTTTATTTCCCAAACAGATTTATATACACTACTTCACTGAAGTGAACTAACGTGTATACATGACTATGCTTAAATACACCAGCGTATATGCACAGAATTTGTGATTTAGACAATTTATCATGTGTTGAACTTAAACCAGTATACCAGAGATTTATTAGACAGTGCAGTAAAAGAAAAATAAAGCATCACACATAAGCAACACACATGAACACCAAGAGTTAAGGTGGAAACCCAATGTGGGTAAAAGCTGCCTGCTACTGTCATCATTGTGTTCTTTTAATAATAAGAAAATTTGTTTACAATCTTGTACTGGTGTAGACTCATACCAGTATGAAGGCTTCTACCTGTAGAAAGTTACAACCTTCTCTCGTTCTCCAACTTCTATTGGAATGAAGCTACAACTGCCAGCTCTTGTACTAGCCAATATGTTTACAAGTACATAGGTGCTAGCCTACAAAAAACTTCACTCTTCCACCAGGGACCACGTTTCATGAATTTTCAGACTAGATACTCCTGGGTCACAACACCACAAATTGAAGGCCACGTTTCATCAAATTTTCATACTGGACCCATCAAAGATTTTAAACTTAAACTGCATCAAGCAATATTCTGTTAATTTGAACAACCAGATCATTGACACCAGAACATTGTACTGAACCCAGAACCCTGTATCATCATTCAGAACTAGCTGTAACCTGAAAAATCATGCATTAGAATGTATATGCTACTTGATTGCACCCAAATTGTGTGTGTACTCTATTTCTGTTAATTGAACCTACATATACCTTTAAAACTACTGCAAACATAAAATTTTAAATTAAGTTTGTACCAATTATCAATATTCCAAATATATACTATCAACTTTCAGAAATTTACACAAGTGAGGAGAGAGATCACTTCTTCACACTTATACAATCAATCAATCAAATGCCAGCCTCCTTATGCATTTAGTTTTACATTAATATCTAAGAAGACTTCATTGAAATACAACAATAATGTAACAAAATTTTTTCATATAGATCAATCAGATCTGAAAAGAAGCTTTTCTTTAGTATACTCTACTTGAAAGAACCGAACCTGCATGTATACGCTTTATGGCTGAGATGAACCTTCGAAGAGATCTACAAATATCGACTCCAAATTTTACTGCAATGCCAAACTTCAGACAAACCCAGATCATGATAGGTAACGAATAAAACATGTACAAAACATTAGATCTAGTCTCACCCAATATCAAATCGTTCAAGAATAAGTCATTTCAAGTCTCATGATTCCTGATCCAATATTGAACTCAAGGTGCACATGAATAATATCAAATCTAGTCCCAAACATAACCCTGCAACATAAAATATACTTCAGATAGAAGCATGCGTTAGAATCTTATTGCTTGCACTCATGGTCTAAAGATCTTCTCCTCCTTATATACTCTTAGGCCTTCCTCAATACCTTGGACCAAAACCACTTAGGACCAATACCTTGGACAAAATATCTATTGTCAATATCTTGGACCAAATACCTTAGACCAAATGCCTTGGATCAATACCTTGGATCAAAAATACCTTGGACCAAAAATTTGGTTTTCCAACATGTACATGCTTTTCTTCTTGTGAATGTGTGTGTATACATTATACATTCCTTTTGTTATGCTATCCCGCGTGTATATGATTCTTGGACAAAGTGAGCAAGCATATACCTCTCTTTCTTCATTCTTTGGAGTCTGATCTGTAATCCTTTGATGTTGACCTACTGCACTGTGAACTGTCATCTGAGTGAGTTTCCATCAAGGACAACACCTGTATCATAATGCCAACACCATTTTCACAAGAATTTTTTTGACAAAATTTTTTTCATGTCTAGGTACTTAGTTAGCTCATAGCTCATCTTATCATCCTCAATCTGATGGATAAACCGAGATAGTAAATAAATGTTTTGATGGATATATTCATTGCTTTGTCTTTGATAAAGAGACACAATGGATCAAATGGTTGCCTCTAGTTGAATGGTAGTATATAAATTTCTTCCACATTGTAGAAAAAAATAACCCCATTTATGGCACTTTATGGATATCATCCACCATCCATCACATCATATTTAATAGAAAATTCTAAGGTTCAAGCAGTGGAAGATCACATCAATAATCAACAACGAGTTCTCCAACTCTTAAAGGATAACCTCACTTTGGTACATAATAGAATGGAACAACAGGAAGATCAACATCATAGCGAAGGATGTTTTGATGTACATGACTGGGTATTCATACGGCTACAACCATATAAACAAATCTCCCTCAGGCAAGATAAGAAGGATAGTAAATTATCACCAAAGTATTATGGTCCATACAAGGTGTTACGAAAGATTGGTACTATGACATACCAATTGGATGTTCCTGCAACTTCTTGAGTACAACCAGTTTTGCATGTTTCATGTTTAAAGAAGGTTATAAGTGACAAGCACCTAGTTCAAACAATATTGCCAGAACTTGACTAGGAAGGAAAAATCATATTGGAACCTGTAGCAGTCATAGAAACAAGAACTTGATAGCTACGGAATCAATCAATTTCAGATTATCTCATCAAGTGGAAGAACTTACCCACTAAATATTCCACATGGGAGTATGAGAATTTTATACAGAAGCATCCAAAGCTACTCAAGCATTATGGACAAGACTTTTTTTAAGGAGAGAGGCATGTTAGGTCCGTATAATACTAGTGATTCCACCATTACTATTGTCATTGTAGCCCTTAATTTTATGTTTTTTCCCCTATTGGCCCCATATTGTTATTAGTGTGCCCTATAAAATCCCACTATTGTTGTTGTTGTTGCCTTATATTACTATTGTTATGTTAGCTTTGATTCTATTGTGACCCCTTAGACTCCTATATATAGAAAGTTGGTTTAGTCATTTGTATCATCCAGGAATTTTTTATTTGAGTAATGTAAAGGAGGTTACCCCCTTGAAGAGGCTAATTTAGAAGTCATTGATCTACCTTTTCTATCTTGTTGTGAGCTGGTTCATAACATTTGGTATCAGAGCTTTGGATTCTAGGGTTTCGCTGCTCCAAGTAGGTCATCGTGGAATTTTCACTATAGGCTTTCTTCTGCGATGTTTCAGAAGCTAAAATAAAACCCATTTGAGCTAAAATTACGATGATCCTTGGGTTCAAATTTCAGATCTTGTCTTTCTATATTTTCAGAGATATGATCTAAGGATGTTAAGGTTTTTGGAGGCTCCCTAATTACATCCCAAACAGGTGGCATTGGGCAAATCATCATAGCTTTCTCTTTGATCTTGTAGTATTCTGGCATGTGCCAATTTCATAATTCCATTGTGTCTGTCTCATGGCTCCATGTATCACCATACAACTAATGATATCATTCCATGTGTCTTTGTCATGACACCACCTCACACCATGCGACTAATGAGATCATGCCATGTGTCTTTATCATCGTACGAAGGGGAGTGGGTTTGATGCTTGTGTTTTGCAAGGCATTTATTCAATGAAAGTTTTAAGGGTATTGATTCAAAACACCCTGTCACGTCCTCTTCCATGTCCTCAGGGTACTATTTCATCCTAACCTTCCTCTATATCTTCTGGGGAACATCCTTTGTGGTGAGGTATGTGTCAGTCCCCTGATGTTGTGAGTCACAACCAACCACCGTTTCTTCTTCACTCTATATCCTACTACAAATTCGCCTCATTCCCTATCACCCTATGACTTAGGCTTTTCACTTCCTTTAGAACTTTTGGGGAAGGTATTCCAGGGTGAGTTATCCAGTGGAGCCTCAATGCACCATTCAATGCTTGTTTTTCTTGCTACATCACTTGTGCACATACTCCTGATGCTTCGTCATTCTAATATTTTCACCATTCACCTAACTTTAGTTATTTGAGGAAGGTATCCTGGGGTTAGCTATCCCTTTTGAGATTTTATTGGGCCATGTGCATGCCAATCCCATCCTACCAGCTCTACACTCATGTGGTTGACCTTGTACGATTACTATGATAAGGGGCCTCAAAATTTAACTTTTACCTTCATAACCCATCAATAACATTCATTATAGGAGGTGTTTTTTGGAATTCCATATATGGTCAGAAATCTCTTTCTGAGCTCGATCCATCTGACCAATTTCTAAGATCTAATGTGATGGTGTTTTTCTAACTAGAATTACGTCTAAAGCATTCATACTCTGACCATTTTGCTTGCAACCACCTGT